>OY992891.1:3992057-4129044 GCA_963921405.1 Cepaea hortensis | reverse complement strand
CCATCTTAATAATGTAGATATAACATACCAATAGCTGAAGAGAATCAAGTTTTTAAAAGGCAAAATACCTCCCCCCCCCCCCCCCCCCAACGGGGAAAGAAATCCCACAAGGGAACGCACGTCTGTTTACTTTCTTAGCTTGAACTAAAAATGGCTACACTGGGCCTTTGTCTTACAATCAGTCGAAGACTGTTGGCCAGGTACGTAGGCCAAAATAAGGCCAAATTAATTTAGCTACCCTACGGGTTAGTTTTTATCCTATATTCAGTAAGATACTTAAACCGTAGTTGAAAGGGGTTGTTTATTTTTTAGGGAGTCAATAAATAGGAAAGGGTAAGGACGTTTTATTATATCACAGAGCGACATTATAACCAGGAGGGTGGATGTGAATGTTTGTGTGTGAATATATATGAGTTTAAATGTGTAAATCGTACAAACTACACATTCTTGATTATCCATTTCAAACGCAAACAGAGCACCAAATAGCTATTCCTGGTCAGTGATAACGAGGAGGGACTTGGTGAGAATCAAAACTGGCATATGCACAGAACACTGTTCGAGCTGATCCAGTCCCATATCTCACCTGTAATCCTGGATCCCTGATGTCATGCAACCACCACCAATATCAGTTATGTATTCAATCATAATGTTGATGTGAAAAAAACTACATAGTATATGTGAATGTCTTACATCATAGTAAATAACATGTCATTACCATAACAGCACTAGTTTGACTAGTCATATTTTGAATGATTAATTATAGAAAATAAACACAGTGGTCGTTTGTTTTAACTCATAGTTCAATCTTTATTTATTTTCCAAGTGTGCGTAATTGTGTTGTGTACCTTGTGTGTGTGTGGGGGGGGGGGTGATCATTTTAACCAAGAAGGGGAGATTGTCAGGGCAAAAAACCAGCCCTGCCTAGTAGTCCCTTAACAGACATAAGTCTTGGCATCTAATTTCTCCTTCCCACTCCTTGGGAATACCAAAACCAGCTTCTTTACCCTTTTAACGAGCCATTTTTAGCTGTAATTTTCAATATCCAGAAACCTGGTCAAAGAGCAGCGTTAGGAGACATTGGTCAAAAAAGTGTCTCAATGAGATCAAGAGTGTTAGGGAACTGAACCTGCACCCTGAACCAAACACCAGCGGGGGAAACAGTGACTTCTGATATATTAGACGGCACGGCCGGAATATAATTTAGTCACATCACTGAGAAATTTGGTGCTCGCCCGGCAGCGGGGACACTTTATGACAAATTGGTTACCTGTGCGGTAGCTAATTAATTAACTGGCATATTTATTGGATGGCAGCGGCAGAAATATAAATAAGTCACCAATATGACACGAACAATGTATTGCAACATTTATTGCACGACATTTCGCTATATCTCGTCGTGGGCATACCACAGTAAACCACAGTTATGTCAGTGAAAAGACTTGGTAGTTACTTTACTACAACCGTTGTGACACTTAAATATTTGAAAATGTGTGTGAGTGTTTATTTCGGTTGAAACACTACTTTATTATATGTTGCAATTGTTCTCTGTATTATGCACTTAATGAGATACCGCGGAATATACCAGGCAATAAATTGTCCAACATCCTTTATTATTTCTATTAACCCTTCCCTATTCAGCCTCAGTGGATAAGTTATAACTAGGGCACATCACAGCCTCAGATTAATGATCCTGTGACCGAATCTGTGACATTTCGAAAAAAGAAGGAGGCAGAGGAGGAGGAGCAGCAAGCAACAGCAGCAGCAGCAGCGGCACAAGAAGAAGAAGAAGAAGAAGAAGAAGAAGAAGAAGAAGAAGAAGAAGAAGAAGAAGAAGAAGAAGAAGAAGAAGAAGAAGAAGAAGAAGAAGAAGAAGAAGAAGAAGAGGAAGAAGAAGAAGAAAAACAACAACAACAACATCAATAAGAGCAGCAGCAGAAGATGAAGAAAAAGCTGAGGAGGAGAAAAGGGAGCCTTAGAAGGAGGAGCAGAAGAGAAAAAGGCAGGTTTTGTGTGTCCAGAGTTATATCCCTTATTTAAGGCTATTGGTCCACTTTAAATAGACCAATCAACCCGACAGATTTACAAAATCTATATTTCCAGGTAAACTTGTGTATCTGAATTTTCTACAAACACGTGTCGGTAGTCAATCTATTTCAGGCTTTTGAAAATGTCACTCAAATTTCTTTGCTTATGTCTTGCATGCATTTCCTCTGCGCGACCCCTCACAAGCAGGAGGACAAAAGAATGAGAAAGATGAAGACCGGAAAGGAATAATGTGGACATTTTGTGACAACTGGCAAACGTCTTTGGATTCGACAACAAGAAAGGTAAAGACACCAATGCTTATATGGTAGTGTCCGTGGTGAAGTGGTTACATCGTTGGAATGGCGATCCGAAGTTTGTGGGTTTGATTCCTGGCTACGTCGTTCGGCTCACACGTGTATTTTTCTCTGATCCTTAGAGACGGACAGCCAAGATTGTCAATGCTTGTGGGCAAAACATACGATAGTGATAATGATGGCAACAATTAATATGATTAATGTTGATTACGACAATTAAAGTTACTGTTAGTGTAAGTTATAATATGTTTGCGGCCATTTTGACTTACTTTTCGGACCGTACTTGTGCTCATGTATCCGTAGAAGAACCAAACAGGTGAGTGCAACGAGTACAATGTGTAAAGCGATTGCAACCAACAGCAGTGTATCTGAAACATAGGCAATGCAATGATGAAATTCCGTGGGCTGAAAATCTACACAAAACACGCAGAAACCCTCAATTAAACAGACATAATTGTCTTGGCATTGTCTGATATTGTTTGACCATATTAGGGTATTGTCTGATATTGACTGGCCTTATTATTGCATTGTCTGCGAGTGGTTAGCGTTGTCTCACATATAAGGTTAGTTGAGAGGTGTTGTGTTGGCTGTAAGGTGTTTTGGTGGCTGTAAGGTGTTGTGAGTAGTAATATAGGAGTTTTTAGACCGATTAAATTGAGGATACTATCCTCGAAATAGTCAAAATAAGGAAGGAGGAGCGGGAGGTGCCGAGAGGAGCGGTCGTTTTTAGTAAGCGCAAAGAAACATGAGCGGGATGTAACTCATGAATAAATAATCGAGTGTTTTCTTGACCTGTAACCTCTTTTTATGAGAATTTTATTTATTTATTATATTTTATTTTATTTTAACTTATAACTTAAAGATTAAGGTTATTATTGGTTGTAGTGTTAAGGGGTGGATAGCGGTTATTAGAGATCTTAGAGGGTCGTAGTGGTTTAAACACTATCATCATAATCTCTTCAAATGACAACCTTAAAATAATAAAGAATGCGGGTATTATTACGTCTAGTGGATACGGCTTAGCGTCATTTGTTGTTAATGGGTGGGTAGTGGTTATTAGTGATCTATAGATGGTCGTAGTGGTTTCACCACTATCATCATATGTGTTACAGCTCTTCAAATAAAAAACTTAAAAAGTAAAGATGATGGCTAATAGTGGGTATTGTAGTTGGGATGTGTGTGCATATACATGTGAGCGGGTGTGATAGGGTTGCAGTACGCATAAATTTAACATGTGTGTGAAAGTTAGTATTATGGCATATTGTTATCCACCCGTATATCTGGATCGCCCCTGAACCCCAAATTCTGTATCATAGCCGTTTATGTGTCGTCACAGCAAACCTTAAGGAGGTGAATTATCATATTTCGCAAGTGGGGATACTTAACCATTACGGGTTTTGAATATTTAAAAAGCTAAACTGTTCTCATTAAAAGTAATAGTATTACGAGGTAATGTTTAAAATACTATTTCCTGTGTGTAAAGTTAAAAGTAAAGATGGCGGCCTGTAGTGTGGTCTGTTGACTTCTTGAGTATTAGCACTCTTTTACTCACATTGTATGTGAGGTCCGAAGGCAGCTGTCGACTTACGCTATAGTTATTTTAATCAAAGCTCAAACCTCGACGCCCTATCACAACAATCACTGTTCGGCTGAATGTTCTCGGCAATTGTCGAAAACATCAGGGAGAATGTATCTTGGTATGACTCAATTACATGTCGGGTCCCTGGGCTCTACAAATGTTGGTACATATTGTTCAACTCTTGTGGCCTTTACTATCACTTAATTGCTTCCCTTGTAACTTAATTTTAATGATGGGAATGTAACTCTTTATAAGTTATGCATTATTTCCCTTGTTCTCACTTGTGTCGTTCTCTTTGATTAAACTGTTGAACTTTGCCATAGGTAGCCAAAATGTAACATAGAGTGTCTTGGCACAAAATCTTCCACAGTTTAAATGAAATAATTGCATGATATTTCTTTCTGAATTCTGAGCGGCATTCGCTTATTTCCGTATCATTCACAATCACAACTATCATAGTACATTTTGAATGTCGGATGCCATGCGATGATTCTTAGAGTACATTGCTATATTATTAAAACAAAATACGTATATTTAAATGTATTGTAGTAAATTCCTTTCATACTCTCATTCATGCTTCATAACGTAATGGTTAAAATATTTTATTAGAGTGTATTTAACACAATGTCCTTCATATTAAGTTCAATGTTTAAACTAGTTGATGTCACTGTAGCTGGTTTCCTCCGATGTTTCCTCATGAAGTGAATTTCTTCCAAAAACACTGTTCCATGAACTTATATAATGTTAATTAAAGTTATAGTAAAAAAAATATCACAGATATTTTTCGACTGAGTAATTAGAGTGAGTCAGATTGGTGTCTGAGGGTATGGCAATCTCGAAATTGTCCTTACCATTGATATGCTAAATTGTGCAACTATAGTTATGTAGCAGTAAAGCCCAACGGACAATCCTACTATTCTGTGGTTGTCCCTGGTGAATTATTAAAAGTGGGTTATTGTCAGTCTGTAGTGTGAAGTGAGTGTCAAGTAGATATTTACTTGGTTCGGTTACAGAAAAATATGACTGCCAGGCATTCCAATTCCGGAATGGAGAATTTTTGTTAGGATTGTGATAACTTTCTGCTGACATACATGATTGGATGTAAGATATCATAGTAGTTTTAAAGGAGCACTCCAGAGATGGCAATTACACTGGCGTCTGATTGACTCAGGATTTTTTCGGGTGCCGTTTCTTGTTGTCACTTCGTTGTTCACTCATTGAAGTTTGTCTGCTGGGGAGAGATTTAATATTAGTACTGTGTTTAGTATGTCTACACCACTGTCTTGTCAGTCGGTAATGCTCGTGTTGTCGTTGTCTTGTTTCTTAATTATCTATAACATTGTTTCTGGTCCTGTGGGTAAAAGAATAATCCCGGACGATGACCGCCACTTTCTTTGTCATAGACCTAGCGTGAATTATTCATACACACGCCCGTCGTAGACACGTAATTTACACTCTCTCGCACAAGAATTGCACTCCAAGACGGACTCTGTATCCGCCCCAGTCGGGAACGTGTATTTCCTCTTATCGAGCGACAAAAATATTATACAGCGCTCGCTATACAAATGGAGTACCGACGTAACACAATCGTGTAAGTACTCGAAATACAATTTCAATGGAGATATGTACACTCAACAAACTATGTATACACATTCACGCTGCTAACATATAGTTTAGCCATCTTGCTCACTCTTCATACAACAAGTCACTGTCCCAATTAATCGTAACACATTCTTCTTCTAGCAGTTACACAAGTAAGTCAGTCGTAATGGCTTTCACTCGTCTCTCGGGTCAGATACAATCAGTCCTTCTCTGTCGCGTCCCGTCTCCATCTGAGTCTCACACATTCTTTCTGCTCCTTGGTAAAGTCGTTTCGACTACGTGATCTTTGGTCACATGTTCCTAACTGAAGCTCACTTTAGACCATTCGTGTCAACAGACGGGACCTGACCCTGAACTGTCATACTCGTCTCGCATTCAATCCCTGTCAAAACACTGTCTTTCCTGTATGCCTGTCCTGTTAACTCGGTCTGTTGCGACTAGGTCTATCATTAGAGCTCTGACAGCGGCACGGGTTAGGAGGTCTAACATCGACAACCTCGACGCATATTTACTAATCCGAACGTCAGAGGTCGTGGGTTTTTCCACTATATATATATATTGAAAAGTTACCAATCGTATAATATAGTAACGGTTGGTATTATCTGTAGTGGATAGGTCGTAAACACTAGCATCATACCTTTGGTAGTCTCTGTGGCGAAGTGGTCAAGCCGTTTGACTCGTGCTCCGAAGGTTGTGGGTTCGATTCCGGGCCGCACCCTTCGGCTTACGAGTTAAATGTTTCGGAGACTCCTGTGGGCCGTCGCTAAAATATACGGAGTTCGTGCTTTATGTGACGCTTTCCGTGCTGCGGAAAGAGACCGAGCCATATGGGATAAAACACGGTGCAATGAAGTCGACCCTGTTGACTTTTAAGAGACTCTTTTTAAGCGACTTTGGCAGTGTGTTAGAGATATAAGGCTCTTCATCTGGTTGTATGACGGTGTACAGCCTGTCAAATGGTCATATGTTTTAGAGACACATCCAAGACACGTAGATAATGGCTACAATCGGAATACGTGGTGACACTGCTTCGGGACACATACATAAGGAAACATCCGGTACGCGTTGATAATGGTTACATCCGTTCAAAGATGGCGGTGCTTCCAGTCACATCCATAGGATATATCAGGCACACGTGCTCAGTGACTTAAGCCTGTAAAAGATGGCGATGCTTCCGGTCACATGTGTAAGGATACATCCGATACACGTGGTTAAGATGGATACTACAGAAAAGGGCGGTCTGTCGGTTGTCGAACCAGGGGGCCTAACTCGCGATGACTATCATGCATGGTGGTGATTTCATTACCTCATGAACAGCGTATCCTAGGGCTAAAACTGTCTCCCTTCTCTCTGTTTTCTATATCTATGTAGTCCTAAGAGCATTGAGTAACTCCAAACGACATCCCGACCTCAATACAACTAAGGTAGTTTTGAATGTAGTATACACATCTATAACCAATGCATCACAGTGTCCGACTGAATTGGTCTCGTAGACATAGAGGATAGATGTGATCACACATCTCAGTCGGGGAAGGCGTACCTTTAACTTAACAGCTAGCGGGCATACAGCAATGAATGGTTAGTACAGCTTTTCAGATGTATAATATTACACACGAACACAACAAACTGTCGCAACTTAGGCGTCTCATGTAACATGACATGTAACGAGCTGTCCTGACCACTGAATTTATCACACCTCAGATCAGACATTTGGACTGTCATTACCTCTCTGTGTGAACATACGGATCTTTGCATCTTTCCCCAGAAACACATTTTCATTGCCAATATATGTTTTTAAAGGAGGCTGCTCATTGCCCCGTATCACCGTCAGACAAATATATAGCTTCTATGTAGCACTTCAACATTCAAATTATAACATATTTTAGCCAAATGAGAAAAATATCTATCAAATTTATACATATCTCCACCAAACTTATGAAAAGTAGGAAACTTTGTTAACCAAGGGTGAAAATATATCGATCAAAGAGAACAATATTTCAAGTAAACTTACAAATATCTCCACCAAACTTATGAAAAGTAGGAAATTTTGTTAAACAAATTGAAAATATATCGGTCAAAGAGAGAAATATTTCAACTAAACTTACAAATAATATAAAAATATATAAAATAACTTACAATCAAACTTTTAAAATGTAGGAAGCTTTGTTAAAAAAATGTGAAAAAATATTTGCCAAGTAAAGAAATATTTCAACCAAAATTATAAATATCTCATCAATATTTATAATTTAAAAAAAAACAGGTAATTTGTTTAATCAAATGCAATATATGTCCGACAAATACAGAAATAGCTCAGCCACACTTGTAAAATGTAGGAAAATTTGTCAGCCACATGAGAAAAATATTGACTAAGTAAAGAAATACCGCCGCCAAATTTATGAAATGTAGGAAAGTTTGTCAACCAAAGGGGAAAAGCACATTGACCAAGTAAAGATATATTTCATCCAAATTTATAAAACGTAGGAAACTTTGTTAACCAAATGTGAAAAATATTTGCCAAGCAAAGAAATATTTCAACTAAAAATATAAATAGTAGGAAAGCTTTGTTAGTCAAATGGGAAAAGTATTGACCAAAATAGGAAATTTATGAAAAGTAGAAAACGTTGTTAACCACATGTAATAAAAAGGTCGGCCAAAGAAAGAAATATCGCATTTAAACTTATGAAAATATGGAAACTTTGTTAACCAAAGGCGTAAAATATTAGCCAAGTAAAATCATATTTCATCCAATCTCGCAAATAGCTCTGCCAATCTTTTAAGTAGGAAACTTTGTTAACCAAACGGGAAAAAATGTCGGCCAATACATAAATATCTAGGCCTAACTTATGAAAAGTAAGAAACTTTGTTAAACAAAATGGAAAACTATTGGCCAAGTAAATAAATATTTTACCAAACTTATAAATATCTCATTCAAACTTATAAAATGTAGGAAAATGTGTTAGCCAAACGGGGAACATATTGGTCTGATCCAAACATATAAAAAAAAAGTAGGAAAAAATTGTTAGCTAAAGGGTAAAAATATTAGTCAAGTTAAGGAATATTTCAACCAAACTTATACAAATTGGGAAAATTTGTTATTCAAATCGGGACAATAGGGGGAAAGGAAAGAAGGAAAAATTATAGTCATTTCAACCAAAAGAAGAAGGAAAAGTTCTCTTTATTGTTTCAATTTTGAATGTTTCATGTAGAAAGTTCATTTTTATATTTTATTGTCGAACTTAAATTGTGTGACATTTTATTGTTGACATTTTATTTTTTTCTTTCAATAATAATGAATTACTGCATACGATACTTTTCATTTTCTGAGAAACTGCTACTGTTTGTATAGGGGACAGCAGCGTATCTCCAGTAGGTTGGGAAATATGCCCAGACTGCAGAAAACCGGTTGTGCTGTACTCAAAGAGAATGCCAGTATTGGGTTGCATGAGATGTTGAAGGTCTGTTAGAAGATGTGGTAGATGGTATTCAGGGGACCAATAAGGGAGACTTGGTTTTAAGAAAGGTCGACTTCATAACAGCCACTGTTGTCTGGTTGTATGTTTGACGCTATTGGGGATGTGAAATGACAAAGTGAGCTAGCGGTGGACAACGTAAGAATTGCTATTTAAGGTAAACTTGTATTGTTGAGAGATGGATACATTGAAGGTTAGTGTAGTAGACATTGTGGTCTGATGTCAGCCCTGGGAAATGGCCCTTTTGATGACAATTACTCAGATGTTATCGAAGCAATCCCCGGTGGGGCTACAGACTGCCTTGCCATAAATGTTGTAATGATTTTTTTTTCATTGGAGCTCATGAACAACCAAGGTGTTGAGTTCTTGGTGTTGTTACATGGAAAAAGTTGTGAAGTTATCTATGAAAGAGACACATTGTGGTAAAAGAAAAAAAAAAACAAGAGCGTAGCTAGATGCGTGAGCAGTCTGTATAATTGGTTCTTTAGCAGATACTCTGGAATCGTAAGTTGAAGCTTTCGGTAATGTAAAAGGAGAAAGTGCTGACTTTGTTGATTATGTAGTGTTAAATGTCTTTTCAGATAAAAGTTCAAAGCCAGACATGACACAACAACAATAGCTACATTTTTCCTAATAGTTTGTCTTAGTTTGGTTGAAATATTTCTTAAATAGGCCATTCTTTTTGTTACTTTGGTTGGTATATTTTCTTACTTTTTATAAGTCGTCGTCGTCGTCGTCGTCGTCGTCGTCGTCGTCGTCGTCGTCGTCGTCGTCGTCGTCGTCGTCGTCGTCGTCCCCTTCTGACATCAAGCATAGTGGGAAGGAATATATTGTTTTCCATCGCCCGATGGGCGGCACTAAATAGTGTCATTCCATGTGGTTGTACAATGTCTTTGATGTTGTCAATCCACTTTCAATCCCACGTCCTCTTGGGCTCATCGCAGATGATCGTTCATGTAAGGCCTGTGATGGTAGTTGTTGCTGGTGCATGCTAACGACATGGCCAAAACCACTTGATCTTTTGTCTTTCAATAAATGTGGCACAAGGTGTTGATCCCACTGTCCGTCTGATAACAGCATTTCTTACTCTGTCCCGGATTGTTAAGTTGTCAGCTCTCCTCATTCATCTCATCTCGCAGGTTATGATATTGCGAAAGTGTGATTTGGATAAAGTTCAGGTTTGAGATTGGTAGCATAGGGTTGGTATAAATATGCTGTATATTATCTGTCGTTTTGCGGACATGGTAATATTTAGTTGTTTCAGTAAGGGTGATAGTTGGTATGTAAGTGCACTAGCTTTTTGACATCTGATTTCGATTTCTCTGTCCAATCTGCCATCTTCTGTGATCATACTTCCGAGATATTTGAATTCTTTAACATACTTAGTGGGCCGGCGATCTGTTAGCTTGCATTACTTCGGTTTTGGCTGTGTTTATACTCATATTATATCTGCTGCAGGTTGAACTCAGATTATTAATATGATTTTGTAGTCTGCCCTCATCGCTGAAAAACAGGCACTGATCGTCTGTAAATAGAAGTTCATTTATTTCCTGTGGATCACTTGTTTCATCTGGAGTAAAGAGTTCTAAATTTTCTGAATCTGTTCTGTCAAGGTTTGCTTCTTTGGATATTATGTCCATGTAGACATTAAATAGCAGAGGAGAGAGCATCCCTGTCTCACTCCTGTATTGATTGTTAACATATCTGATATACCTTCTTTGTTCATACAGCACTTCGGCTCGAGTGGTACGTGGCTATGATATTTTCCAGCAATTGCCCATGTATCTCATAGTTTTTAGGATGGTTCATAATTTGTATCTGTCTACTCTATCGAAAGCCTTTTCCTGATTTACAAACACAATATTCTGCTGATCACTATATTCGATAGTTTTTTCACATATTTGTCTACTTGTAAATAGTGCATTAGTGCAACTTTTACCATTCCAAAAACCGAATAATATGTTGTTAATTGGCTAATATTTTTCCCATGTGCTTAACAAACTTCCCTACTTTTTATAAATTTGGACGCGATATTTCTTTACTTGGTCAATATGTTTTTCACCTTTGGTTAACAAAGTTTCCTACTTTTTATAAGTTGTAATGGGGTATTTCGTTACATGGTCAAAATTTTTCCCATTTGGTTAAAACATGTTGCTGCATTTTATCAATTTGGACGAGATTTTTCTTGATGTGGTTAACGTTTTTGATACTTTGGGTAACATAATTTCCTACTTTTTTATAATTTTGATTGAGATATATCCTGCTCTGGTCAACATTTTAGTTGAATTGACTATCACTTTCCTACTTTTTATAAACTTGGTTGAGATATTTCTTTACTTTGCTCATATTTTTCCCATTTGACTAACAAAATTTCCTAGCTTTTATAAGTTTGGTTGAAATATGTCCTTACTTGGCTAATATTTTTTCATTTTTTGTTAACAAATTTCCTATTTACTATAAGTTTGGCTGGGGTATTTCTTTACTTGGTCAATATTTTTCCCATTTGGTTAACACGTTTACCTACTTTTTATAAGTTTGGACGAGATATTACTTGATGTATCCAACGTTTATGATAGTTTGGGCAACATATTTTCCTAATTTTTATAATTTTGGGTGAAATATTTCCTGTTTTGTTCAATATTTTAGTTGACATGACTATCATTTTCCCTATATTTTTATAAGCTTGGTTTAGATATTTCTTTACATTGCCCTTAGTTTACCTATTTGAAAAACAAATTTTCCCAATTTTTATAAGTTTGGTTGAAATATTTCTTTACTTGACCAATATTTTTACCCTTTAGCTAACAATGTTTTCCTACATTTTTTATAAGTTTGGGTGAGGACTTTCTTTAAACGACCAATATTATTCACATTTGGCTACCACATTTTCCTACTTTTTATAAAGTTGGACAAGATATTTATACGTATGAACAATACTTTTATTTCCAATTTGGTTAACAAATTGTCCTACTTTTTAATAAGTTTGAATGAGATATTTATAAATATTGTTAATATTTGGTTACGTGGCCAATATTTTTCCTTCTTGGTTAACAAAGTTTCCTACATTTCATAACTTTGGCCGAGATATTTCTGTATTTGGCCGACATTTTTTTCCCGTTTAGTTAACAAATTTTCTTACTTTTTATAAGTTTGGATGATATATTTATAAATTTAGTTGAAATATTTCTTTACTTGGCCAATATTTTTCCTTTTTGGTTAACAATGTTTCCTACATTTCATAACTTTGGCCGAGATATTTCTGTATTTGACCGACATTTTTTTCTCGTTTGGTGAACAAATTTTCTAACTTTTTATAAGTTTGGAAGCAAAATTTATAAGATTGGTCAATAGCGTTCACATTTGGTTAACAAAGTTTCCGACTTATATTTTGGCAGCGCTATTTGCGAGATTGGATGAAATATGATTTTACTTGGCCAATATTTTCCACGTTGGTTAAAACAGTTTCCTACTTTTCATAAGTTTGGATGCGATGTTTCTGCTTTTGGTCGACCGTTTTTCACATTTAGTAAATAACGTTTTCTACTGTTCATAATTTTGGACGAGATATTTCCTATTTTGGTCAACATTTTTCCCATTTGACTAACAATTTTTTCATATTTTTATACGTTTGGTTGAAATATTTCTTTGCTTTGCATATGTTTTCACATTTGGTTAACAAAGTTTCCTACGTTTTATAAGTTTGGATGTGATACTTCTTTACTTGGTTAATAAATTTCCCCTTAGGTTAACAAAATTTCCAATATTTCATAAATTTTGCGGCGGTAGTTTTTTTACCTGGCCAATATTTTTCTTATTTGGCTAACAAATGTTCCTACTTTTTATAAATGTGGCTGAGCTATTTCTGTATTTGGCCGACATTTATCGCATTTGGTTAACACATTTTTCTACTTAAAAAAAAAATAAATTTGGATGATTCATTTATAATTTTGTTTGAAATATTCTTTTACTTGACTAATATTTTTCCCGTTTGGTTAGCAAAGTTTCCTGCTTTTTATAAATTTGGACACGATATTTCTTTACTCGGCAAATATATTTTTCACATTTGTTTAACAAAGTTTCCTACCTTGTATAAGTATGACTGATCTATTTTTATGTTTAGTTGAAATATTTCTCTCTTTGACCGATATATTTTCACTTTTGGTTCACAAAATTTCCTACTTTTCATAAGTTTGGTGGAGATACTTATACGTTTAACCGATATTTTGCCCATTTGGTTAACATATTTTCTTTATTTTGCCCAATAGGCTAACATATTTTCT
This sequence comes from Cepaea hortensis, assembly GCA_963921405.1. Taxonomy (NCBI): domain Eukaryota; kingdom Metazoa; phylum Mollusca; class Gastropoda; order Stylommatophora; family Helicidae; genus Cepaea; species Cepaea hortensis. The sequence continues at coordinate 4,115,774 of OY992891.1, read as the reverse complement.
TATTTGAATTTTGAAGTACCACATAGAACCTATGCTTTATTTCTAGCAGTGATACCGGGCAATGAGGAGCCTCCTTTAAAAACATATATTGGCATTGGAAATTGTTTCTGTTGAAAGGTGCAAAGACCCGTATGGACACAGAGAGAGGTAAAGGCAGTGTAAATACCTGATCTGAGTCGTGATAACTTCGGTCGTCAGAGCAGCTCGTGGCATGTCATGTTTCACGAGACGCCTAAGTCGCGACAGTTTGTTGCTTCCGTATGTACTATTATACATCTGATAAGCTGCACTAACCACTCATCGCTGTATGACACGTTAGCTGTTAAGTAAAATGTACGCCTTCCCCGACTGAGATGTGTGATCACATCTATCCTCTATGTCTACGAGACCGATTTAGTCGGACACTGTTATGCACTGGTTATAGATGTGTATACTACATTCAAAACTACCTATGTTGTATCGAGGTCGGGATGTCGTTTAGGGTTACTCAATTATCTTAGGACTAAATGGATATAGAAAAGAGATAGAAGGGAGACAGTTTTAGCCCTAGGATACGTTGTTCACGAGGTAGTGAAATCACCACCATACATTGTAGTCATCGCGGGTTCGGCCTCCTGGTTCGACAACCGACAGGCCGCCATTTTTCTATCGTATCCCTCTTAACCACGTATCTCGGATGTATCTTTACACATGTGACCGGAAGCACTGATATCTTTCACAGGCTTTAGTCACTGAGCACGTGTGCTGGATATATCCTTTGTAAGCACCGCCATCATTTACCGGATGTAACCATTAACAACGCGTATTAGATGTATCCTTATGCATGTGACCTGAAGCAGTGTCACCACGTAGTCCGGTTGTAGCCATTAGCCACGTGTCTTGTATGTATCCCTTAGACATGTGACCATTTGACCGGTTGTTAACCGTCAAACAACCAGACGAAGAGACCCATATGATGATAATATTTAAACCACTACGACCCTCTACTGAACACTAACAACCGCTATACACCCCTAAGCATAAAATGACACTATGCCATACTCTTTACAACCAATAATAACCGTAATCTTTACATTAAAACTTTAAAAATAAAATAAAATAAAATAAATAAATAAAATTCTCAAAAATGGAGGTCAATCAATCAATCATGTGTCATGCCGGAAAGCGTGGGCGGTCATGACTCGCCATTTCACTCGATCAACAGAGTCGTGGATCAGCTCAGTGGTCCTGTCTCGTCCATGCCATGTGGCCAAGCCATCCAGATATTTTCCTCTCGGTCTCCCTCTTGGTCTGTTCCCCTCGATCTTGCCAGTTGTCACTAAGTTCTCCAGTCCATTTCTTCTCATAACATGTCCAAAAAATTTTGACTGTCTACGTCTAATTTCTCTAATCAATCTACGATTTTCATTTGTTTCCTGTAGTACTTGGTCATTGGTTTTTCTATCTGTCCATGGTATTCTTTGCATTTTCCTCAGAAACCAAATTCTGCAGCCATCAGATGTTTTTCAGCTTGACTGCACATTGTCCAAGTTTCACATATACAAAAGAACAGGCTCTATGTATCCCCTCAACACTCTCTTTCTCGTTTCAATTGACATCTTTTTATTGGTCAGAATATTTTTCATCTTGCTAAAGGCTACCTTCGCCATGGCGATTCTTGTTCTAATCTCTTCAACGCATCTCCCATCAGATGTTATTGTACTGATTCACTTGTTGAAGAATATCCCCATTTACTTGTATATTACATTGTGGTACTTCGTTCTTCCTAGTGACGACCATAACCTGTGTCTTCTTACAATTTAATTCCAACCCCAGCTGCTCACCGTGTACAACAACCACATCTACTAATTGTTGCAGGTCCTGCGCATTGTCTGCAATTAATACTGTAAGGCATATCTAATGTTATTTATGTTTCGTCCTCCAATGCTGATTTCATTTATGTCTTCTACATTTCTGAAAATATTTGTGCGGTGTTGTGTTAGCTATAAGGTGTCGAACGAACGAACGAACGAACAAACGAACGAACGAACGAACGAACGAACGAACGAACTTTATTTTAAAAGGGTAACAAATTGGGCCAGCTGGCCTGTCTTACATTCGGTCAACCATCACAACACTATATTGCCAACATAACACCGACCAATGAACACAAAAACCTTATAGCCAACACAACACTACTCAACAAACACAACACCTTATAGCCAAAACAACACTACTCAACAAACACAACACCTTATAGCCAAAACAACACCGCTGATATAACACAACACTGCTCAACGATTGTCGTGTTGGTTCAGCGGTGTTGTATTAGCTATTAGGTGTTGTGATGGTTGAGCTGTTTTGTATTGGCTATAAGGTGTTGTGTTGGTTAAGGGTTGTGTGTTGGCTAGCAGGTGTTGTTTTTTTTTTTTTTTTTTTTTGAACGATGTTGTGTTGACTATAAGGTGTTGTGTTGGATAAAAGGTGTTGTGTTGGCTATAAGGTGGTGTGTTGGTTGAGGGATGTTGTGTTGGCTATGAGGTATGTTTGTTGAGTTATGTTGTTTTTACTTTAAGGTGTTGTGTTGGTTGAGATGTGCTGTGTCGGCTATACGGTGTTGTGTTGGTAGACCAGTGTTGTGTTTTTAAGCGGTGTTGTGTTGGGTACACGGTTTTGTGATTGTTGAGAGGTGTTCTGTTGGCAATAATGTATTGTGTTGGGTGAGCGGTGTAGTGTTGGCTGTAAGGTGTTATGTCGACTGAACGGAGTTGTGTTGGGTATATTGTGTTGTATTGGCATAAAAATCAATGACCAAGTACTACTGGAGACAAATGAAAATCGTAAATTGATTAGAGAAATTAGAATGACCAAGTACTACAGGAGACAAATAAAAATCGTAAATTGATTAGAGAAATTAGACGTAGACAGTCAAAATTTTAAGGACATGTTATGAGAAGAAATGTATTGGAGAACTTAGTGACAACTGGCAAGATCTAAGGGAACAGACCAAGAGGAAGACAGAGGAAAATATCTGGATGGCTTAGCCACATAGCATGGACGAGACAGGAACACTGAGCTGATCCACGACGCTGGTGATCGAGTGAAATGGCGAGTCATGACCGCCCACGCTTTCCGGCATGGCACATGATTGATTGAATTGGCTATACTGTGTTGTGTTGGTTGTAACATAACAGATGGAGTTGGCAGCCGAAATGACATTGTAAATATTCAGTGACTTCTCTGACCCGTTCATGGATTATGGTTCACAGGACTCCACAGTATATTGAATACCTATCCCCTATAAGTAACCACTCTACCCTCTCTCTAGACAACGACTAGACCCACACAACCGTTAAACGCATTACACAAAACTGTTGTATTAAACATATTCACAGCCGTCAGAACAAAACAATATATGCTCGTTGAGCTGTGTTGTGTTGGCTGTAAGGTGTTGTGTTGGCTGAGCGGTGTTGTGTTGGATTTATTATGTTGTATTGGCTATAAGGGGTGGTGATGGCTATAAGGTGCTGTGTTGGTTATTATGTGTTGTATTTGCTATAATGAATTGTGTTGGCTATAAGGCATTGTGTTGGTTGATCGATGTTGTGTTGGCTATAAGGTGTTGTATTGGTTGAACGGTGTTGTATCGACAGAGTGGTGGTGTGTTGGCTATGAGGTGATATGTTCCCTATAATGTGTTGTGGTTGGCAATAAAGTGTTGTGTTGTTTGAGCGGTGTTGTTTTGGTTATAAGTTGTGTTCGCTAAATGTGTTGTTCTGGCTATAATTTATTGTGTTGGCTGTAAGGTGTGTTGATTATGAGGTGTTGTGTTGACTGCAAGGTGTTGTTTTTGTTAAGCTTTTGTGTGTTGGCTATAAGATGTTGTGTTGGCTAAGCGGTATTATGTTGGCTGTAAGATGTTGTATTGACTATTTATGTGTTGTAGTGGCTGTAAGTTGTTGTGTTGATTGACGCGGTGTTGTGTTAGCTATAAGGTTGAGCTGTGTTGTGTTGGCTGAGAGTTGTTGTGTTCGCTATACGATATTGTGTTGGTTGAGCAGTGTTGTGGTGGCCTTAATGTGGTGTGTTGGCTATAATGCATTGTGTTGACTATATGTTGTTGTGTTGGCTGTAAAGCGTGTTGACTATAAGGTGTTGTATTAGTTGAGCGGTTTTGTGTTGGCTGTAAGCTGTTATGTTGGCTATAAGTAGTTATGTTTGTTGAACGGTCTTGTGTTGATTTAGTGGGGCTGTTGATTAAGCGATCCTGTATTGGCTATAAAGTGTTTTGTTGGCTAAGCGGTTTTGTATCGGCAGAGCGGTGTTGTGTTGACTATAAGGTGTTGTGTTGGTTGAGCGGAGTTGTGCTGGTTGAGCGGAGTTGTGTTGGCTATTAGGTATTGTGTTGGCTATAAGGTGTTGTGGTTGGCTACAAAGTGTTGTGTTGGTTGAGCGGTGTTGTTCACTAAATGTGTTTTGCTGGCTATAAGTTATTGTGTTGGCAAATGTGTTGTGACGGCTATAAGTTGTAGTGTTGGCTGTAATGTGTCTTGATTATGAGGTGTTGTGTTGATTGCAAGGTATTGTTTTTGTTGAGCTTTTATGTGTTGGTTATAATATGTTGTGTTGGCTATTATGTGTTGTGTTGGCTGCAAGGTGTTGTTTTGGTTGAGCATTGTTGTGTTGGCTATAAAGTGTTGTGTTGGTTGTAAGGTTTTGTGTACCCAGGACGGTATTGTGTTGGCAAAGCAGTGTTGTGTTAGCTGTAAGATAATGTATTGGTTATTATGTATTGTGTTGGCTGAACGGTGTTGTGCTGGTTGAGTGGTGTTGTGTTGGCTATAAGGTGTTTTGTTGGCTGCAAGGTGTTGATTTGGATGAGATTTGTTGTGTTAGCTATAAGGTGGCGTGTTGGAGTGTTGTAAGGTGTTGTTTTCGTTGAGGGTTGTTTTGTGTTGGGCGACGCTTACCAAACCTGACACCCCACATTGTGCCAATGGCTTCGGGTGGAAGAGCGCAATTGGGAGGGTACAAGCCTTACCCTGGTGCGAGGAAATGTAACCAAAAGACAAAATGTCATTGCAGGGCAGACCAGGCCCTAATCCTGGGTTGGCAGCTGATCTAGGATCGAAGCTCCGACAGGCGGACAGTTAGAGCATAGTTTTGCTAATCCGGCAGCTTCTGCAACTTGTCCTGTTCCAGACGTATTGGTGTACCTTTCCTCTGCAGTGAACTGGGCAGGCCGAGAGAGGGATCATGATGTACGGGCAACACATGCTCTCTATATTTTAGCCCAGGCTTTGTGCTATGGAGAGGTATAACTCCATACCTGGTCTTAACCGGTCTCGGCATCAAAGCGAGAGGTAGCAGTTACGGGTTATAAGTCCTTGTCAATTGGCGTAGACAAGGGGCGCCTCTGACGGGGGAGACACCTACAGGTGTCACTGATTAGCTACCGCCCGCCTCAAGCTGGGCAGCCCCCGGCCAATTGAATGCTGATCAGCCACAGCCTGCCTGCTTCAATGGGTGCTTAGAGCTAGGACAAAATATGAATCGCAGGCTGTAAAACCAATGCACAGGGTACTAATACAAAGAAAAATAGAAACCTCAAACTACGGCATGCAACCTGGAACGTGAGAACCATGTGTCCAGGATTTTCCACTGACTTGACCAATATTGACGATGTGGGAAAAAACGGCTGTGATTGATGCCGAACTCAATCGTCTTAACATTGATATTGTTGGCCTGCAGGAGACTCGCCTCGTTGAGGAAGGGTCACTCAGGGAAATCAATTACACCTTTTTTTGGAAGGGTAGAGGGCAGATAGAGAAAAGGCAAAATGGTGTGGGCTTTACAGTGAAGAATTCGTTACTGGGAATGATTTAAATTCCAGCTGGAGGTAATGAAAGACTGTTATCCCTGTGCTTGTCAAACTCTTGCGGTTTTGCCACCATTATCACTGCATATGCACTCACTTCCTCAAATGATGTGAGGGATTTGTTCTATGAGGAGTTAGACTCTATGATCAAGGCAGTTCCAAATTCCGACTACATTTATATGCTCGGTGATTTCAAAGCTGGCGTGGGCAAGGACTCGAGTTTAAGGCTGCTAGAGCATTGCATCAGAAATGACCTATGTATTACAAACTCCTTTTTTAAAACAAAAGAGCTGCATAAGGTCACATGGAATCATCTAAGATCAGGCCATTGACATCAGCTAGACTTCATCATCACACGGAGACAACATCTAAACCTAACATCATTAACTCGGAGTTACCACAGTGCTGACTGTGATACGAATCATTCTTTGGTTGTTGCAAGGGTTACATTGAAACCAAAGATAATCTACACAGCTAAACACAAATCTAGCTCCAGGATTAAAGTTAACACCCACGATCCTGATAAGTGCTGTGAGTTACAACAGCAACTTGAAGATGCTTTCACTGATACATCAGAAAAGTGTACAGCAAAGTGAAAAGTGGGATAGAAATAAGGAAACTCTTTATAAAACAGCGGTAGGGGGTTTACGGCACTGTGGGTCATAAGAGGCAGGACTGGTTTGCGGCAAACAGCCAGACACTCAGCCCTTGATTGATAAAAAGAAGATTGCTCTCTTTAGATACAGGGAAAGAACAACGCGTAACACTCTCTGTGAGCTGAATCAAGCTAGGAAGGATGTGCAAAAGGCTGCCAGGCAGTGTGCAAATGAATATTGGATCAAGTTATGTGAGTCCATTCAGAATGCAAGTGATAAGGGAAACATCAGAAGCATGTATGAGGGGATAAAGAAAGCCTGAGGTCTAATGATCAAAAGAAGTGCACCACTGAAAACTTTGATTGGAGAAATCATCACTGATAAGAAGCAGCAGATGGACAGATGGGTCGAGCACTATTTGGAGCTTTACTCAAGTGAGACCAAACTAGCGGATGATGTCCCTCAACGCCATAGAGGCCCTGCCAACACTTGACCACTTGAACATACTTCCCACCATAACAGAAGTTAAGTTTTCTATAAATGAAATTGCATCTGGCAAGGCTCCAGGTAAGGATGGGATTCCAATAGAGATTATCAGGAGTGGACAAGACACACTCACTCTACAGATGCACCAGCTAATAGAGCTATGCCGGCGAGAAGGACAAGTCCCACAGGATTTCAAAGATTCAAGCATCATAACACTGTACAAGAACAAGGGTGATCGGAGCGACAGTAACAACTATAGGGTTATCTCACTTCTGTGTATTGTAGGGAAAGTATTTTTCAGATTTGTTATGCGCAGACTTCATTTCCTGGGAGATCACGTCAACCCTGAATCACAGTCTGTCATCAGACAGAACCGGTCTACCATTGGTATGATATTCTCATCGTGACAAATGTATGAAAAATGCCATGAACAAAATCAATATCTATTTATTGCCTTCATCGACCTCACAAAGGCATTTGATTTGGTCAGTCGTGAAGGTCTATTCAAGGCACTAAAGAAGATTGGCTGCCCACCAACTCTTCTGTCCATTGTGGAATAGTTCCACACAGTCATGAAGGGTATAATCAAGTTTCATGGTGCAACTTCTGAAGAGTTTGAAATCAAGAGTGGAGTTAAGCATGGTTGTGTTCTAGCTCCCACCCTCTTTGGAATATACTTTTCACTTCTACGGAAATATGCCTTTCGTTATGAGGATTGTGGTATATACATTCACGCACGCTCAGATTGCGGCCTCTATAATGCTCAGAGATTGAAGGCCAAGACCAAAATTAGGAGGTGCCAATGTGCTCATCGGGGTATGCTGTCGCCCCACTGGCAAACTACCATAAACACATACTCGAATATAGTGAATCACAACGGCTTTCCCTGAGCAGAACATGCCGCACAAATCTCTTTATTTACTTCACCACAACGTTATATAGTCAATTCTAACTTCTAACAATTGACCTACTTACAAATATTGTCCTGCGTCGTTATCGGGCCCTAGGCCCCTCAAGCAGGTGGCACAGCTCACCTCGCGCCCTGCAATGTAGCGTGTTTACCGGTCTGGAGTGATCTGGCCATCGCTCTTGTTGTAACACGGACTCTACAACGCTTTAACGCTGTCCATGCCGTTTGACTCGTAGGTTTCCTATTCACCTTTGACTCACTGTCCACATCTTCATATTATACAGCATGTCTTGTCCATTTCTACGATGTGAACCTAGCTGTGGTTCCCGGCTGACACCATTCTCTGCTTTCTTGATCTGTCTGTGATGGCGTCCCAGCTCCGACTGACCCTCTTTGTTCGTGGCCCTTCTCGACCCTTCTGATCACGTGGCCTCAGCCTTGGTCTATTATTGGTCACTCTCATCAGCCGTCTACCGGTGTCTCCTTTCCTCTGGCCACCCACGAAAATTTATCCTGCCGTTGTTCTACAGTAATTTACTAAACCAGACTTTACTTAACCAGACTCATGGCAGGAGGGTACTGATCAGAGAGTTGCTTTTTGCAGATGATGCTGCAATTATGACCTACTCTGGGGAAGTATTACAATGTCTACTATTGCATTCTCCAATGTTTGCTCTGAATTTGGTTTAATAATTAGCAAACAGAAGACGCAGATTATGTCACAAGGTGCACAAGAGGTACCATCAATCTTTTTTGACGACGTTGAACTGGAGACAGTGGACCATTTCATACATCTAGGATCAGTGGTAAATAGCAAATTATCCATAGATCAGGAAATCAACATCAGGATTGGTAAGACAGCAACAAAAATGAACCGGTTAACAAAAATAGTCTGGGAGAACAGAAAGCTTACTGCCAAAACAAAAGTACGCGTTTATCAAGCCTGTGTCCTTTGTACTCTTCTTTATGTCAGTGAAACCTGGACAACTTACTCCCACCAAGAGAAACGTTTAAACAGCTTTCATATGCGGTGTCTGCGAAGAATCAAGACAAAATCACAAATACTGAAGTATTGGAAAGATCAGGTTGTATGACGGTTTGTTCCATGCATGCTCAGTCATCGTAGACTTAGATGGAAAGGACACGTTAGGAGGATGGATGATGGTAGAATATCAAAGGAAATTTTTTTTGGTGAATTACAGATGGGTAAGAGATCTCATGATCGCCTCTACCACGATATAAAGCTGTGTGTAAGCGGGACTTGATTGATACAGGCATTGATAATGCACACTGGGAGCAAGTCGCTGCTGAACGTGTTGCATGGAGGGCAAATATCAGAAATGGAATAAAGACAGAGGATAAAATGCTTGCAGATAGGTCACACTGAGCGTATGAGGCATAAGATGGTACGTGATGGTGAAAATGACCATGTGTTTAAATACATCCACAGTGGACAAACATTTACAGAGTGAATTGGCCTTATCAGTCATATTCGATACCGCCATGGAGTGTAGTCATTATGCCTTTTTGAAGCACAATGTAACTAACTATCATCTGTCAAGACGGCAAGGTGTCAATGAATGGCTATAATGCGTTGCGTGGCTACAAGCTGTTGTATTGGGGTGAGGTGTTGTTTTTTTTGTTGTTGAGCTGTGTTGTATTGGCTTCGCGGTGCTGTGTTAACTTTATAGAGACACCCCAGTAGTCTCTGTGCGAGTCTCTGTGGCGAAGTGGTCAAGCCGTTTGACGTTTGACTCGTGAGCCGAAGGTTGTGGGTTCGATTCCGGGCCGCGTCCTTCGGTTTACGAGTTAAATGTTTCGGAGACTCCCATGGGTCGTCGCTAAAAGCTACGGAGTTCGTGCTTTGTGCGACGCTTTCCGTACTGCGGAAAGAGACCGAGCCATATGGGATAAAAACCCGATGCAATGAAGTCGACCCTGTCGACTTTTAAGCGACTTTAAGCGACCCCAGTAGTGTGTATGCGTTACATTCTTGGTCTGCCGAGTGTTGCTGGTAGGCTCAAGGTGATGCAGGCGAAGGCATACCTCAGAGTAGCTGCAGACACAGACACTGCATGAGGCGCTGGACGCAGTTAAGGGTCAGCGACTGATAAGAGGGAATTCATGGATGGCTCAGGCGGAGGATACGATCAGACAGGTGTGCCCCTTGGAGAACATTAGGCGTGGAGATGAGTGGGTCAGACTGCCAGCGGAGTAGTCAGACTTGTGCAGAGTGATAATCACATTGAGCTGGGAGTGCAGGGAGTGGCCAGCAGGGGCCACGGAAGTGGAAATCCAGCAACTAATTCAGGACAATGCTCACTCGGGTGATGTGATTATCTACACAGATGGTACGGTGTCAAGAGGTGAGAAAAGTGGCTGGGGGTTCATAGATAAAGCCAATGGTAAAGGTTTGGGGCAGGAGAGCCTGGCATATGATACCACAACATCCAGCTTAAGAATGGAGGTGGAGGCGGTCACTGCGGCTCTCCGCTGGATGGAGAATTCTACACACACACACACACACACACACACATCGTCATTGTAACTGACTCAGAAAGCATGCTGACGAGGGTGAGGACGGGCAGGATTCGTGCGGAGTGGCTTGCTTCGCTTCGGAGGTCACGGGTGACAAGCATCGCCTGAATCTTTTCTCCGGGGCATGCCGGTGTGCTGGGAAATGAACAGGCGGACAGATTGGCTGGCTCTGCAGAACTTGGTGGAGTATTGATACATGACAAGGCAGACGTGGTTGCGGCCTTGTGGGAGCACGTGCACACATCGAAGGAGCAAATGGATTACCATGGTCTGGTAAGAATGAGACAGCGAGGAGTGACGAGGGGATCTGGCCGACGCTCAACGCTCAGAGGAAAGGCGAGACGGACATATAATCAGATTGCTACTGGTACTGTTGGTGTTGGAACTCTTCGCTGGCTGCTGAGGATGGGGACGGAGCGCTTATAGGAATGCCCCGAATGCTGTGATGTCGATTCCTAAATCAATCAATCAATCAATCAATCAATCAATCAATCAATCAATCATGTTAGCTTTATAATGTTGTTTTAGTTGTCAGGCACTGTGTTGGCTGTAAGCTGTTATGGTGGCTATAAGGAGTTGTGTTTGCTGAATGGTGGAACATGGTCAAAACATATAAGCCAGACATTAGAAAAATGCAAGAAAGCAAGCAACCTACTGCGGGTGATAAAAGGTAACGGTTGGGGTGCCCAGACCCAAACAATGCTGATGTTCTATAAAGCATTTATCAGGGGCAAGCTAGAATACGGCAGCATTGTGTACGACTCAGCATCAGAAGCCAACAAGAGGAAGCTAGACACCATACAGACCCAAGCGCTAAACACCATCCTGAGTGCTGGAAAATGTACATCCAGAGAAGCCATGGAGGTAGCACTGGGTGTACTTCCACTGAGTCTGAGGTGTAAACAGCTGACGTATAACTATTGGCTAGAGGTTGCTCAAGACAAAAACCACCCTGGATACCAAACGTTCAGTGACAACAACAGCAAAAGGGGGGGGGGGGATGGCATCCCAATAGTAAAACTGCAAAGACCGGCAGGATGGGAAGCAGCAGAGAAGATGAAGGAAGAAATTGAGCTAGCAGAGACCCTGAAACAGACAAGACGGTTCAAGCCAACATTCCCACCATGGGAACTAACATTCCCATTCACTGACTGTAGTCTAGCAAAGTCCATCACCAAGGACACGGAGGACACAGATGCAAGAGACGCGGCCGAGGAATACATACAAGAAATCAGTAAGGACAACCTCGTAATATACACAGACGGGTCCAAAAACGAACAGAGAGAAGTAGGAGCAGGAGTAGTGGTCCTAGACTGGAAGCTAAAGAGACAGTTCAAGCTAACAGACCAGACAGCAGTATGTACGGCCGAACTGGTTGCCATAATGAAAGGTTTAGAGATCGCAGCCGAAAATCCACCACTGAGACTGTATATTAACAGACTCCCTGTCATCAGTACAAACGCTCGGGAACTACAATAGAGGCAACAGACACGACATAAAAGAGGAGATACTAGCGACAGCCACAAACCTCAGGTACATGGGGTGCCAAGTCACCATCGGATGGATACCAGCTGACAGAGGTATCCCGGGAAACGAACAGGCAGACAGAGCGGCGAAACGGGGAATAACCAGAACTAATCGAATCTGCACAGGCCTAGGTAAAGTAGAAGAGAAGAATATAGTCAAAAACTACATTCTCAAGGAATGGAGACAACAGTGGCGAGACATCGCTAAAGGCCGCCGTGCCTACCAAGTATTGGGCGAACCCAGATACAAGCCACAAGTCAAGACCAACATGAAAGCACCGGCAAACAGACAGCTGTGGAGAATCAGATTAGGCAATTGGAAAGACACAAGAGAAAACCCATACTGCAGAGAGTGCCGAGAAAACAACACCATCGAACACTACTTACTAGTATGCGACAAGTACAATAGAGAACGAAGGGACCTGAGAGATCAATTCGTAAAAACTGGGAACCCAATGACAATGACAGAGTGCCTGCACATAAACAGCAACCCGGAAACACAGCGACTGGTCAGACAGTTCCTATGCAGAACAGGGAAGACCGTATAACCTCCCTACACTGTATATATGTATATATGTGTTTGTTTGTATTTGTGCAATGTTTATATATGTTGTTTTTTTTTAATTTAAAAAAAAAATTTAAAAAAAAAAAAAAAAAAAAAACTGGCGTGGTGAATGGCAGGAAGGTGGATTGGCTCCTCCGGTAGAGCACCTGAGCTGGGAGGACAGGGAGACCTGGTCATCTTGCTGCCACACCGCACCCACACGCGATGAAGAAAAACGCCAAATCACAAACGTAAAGGAGTTCGGGCCGCTGACCGGGGGGACAACTTGAGACTTGCATTTGAATGCTCTGCCCTTGTCTACATCGAGTCCTTATGAGGACTGGACATGACCGGGACTAGCCCCGATGAGAATAACACAAGAAACGGCAACACGTAGCAGTGCTAACAGAGAAAAGAAGCCAAGAAACGAGAGAATGCGGGCCCCAATACACCCAACCAAGGACTGGTCTTTACCAGGACCAGCACAAAACATATCTATCCGACGAACAGAGCGGAACCAATAAAACTAGTAGGAATTAGGACTAACAATCCACACAACTACGGCTCTCAACAATAACCACCGCTGATGAAGCAGGTTAGACGAGGCCGAATTTGGAATTTTTTTTTTTTTTTTTTGGAGGGGGGGGGGGGGGGAATTGGAATTGAATGGTGGAGCGGTACTGTGTTGACTGTAAGATGTCGTGTTGGCTGTAAGGTATTGTGTTGACTGAGCAGTGTTATGTTGACTGTAAGGTGTTGTGTTGACTGTAAGATGTTGTGTTGGCTGTAAGGTATTGTGTTGGCTGAGCAGTGTTATGTTGGCTGTAAGGTGTTGTTTTGAATATAAGATTTTGTGTTGATTGAGCGGTGTTGTGTTTGCTAAAAGGTCGTGTATTGGCTATATGATTTTGTGTTGATAATAAGATGTTGTGTTGGCTATAAGGTGTTGTAATGGATGTAAGGTGTTGTGTTGACTATAAGGTGTTATGTTTGCTAAAAGATATTGTGTTTTGCTGTGGGGTGTTGTGTTGGGTATAAGGTGTTGTGTTTACATAAGGTGTTGTTTGGCTAAAAGATATTGTGTTGGTTAAAAGACATTATATTGGCTATAAGGTGTTGTGTTGGCTATAAGGTATTGTGTTGGCTATAATGTGTTGTGTTGGCTGAAAAGTGTTGTGTTGACTATGAGATGTTGTGTTTACTGTAAGTTGTTGTGTTGGCTAAAAGATATTGTTTTGGCTATAAGGTGTGCTGTTAGCTATCAGGTGTTGTGTTGGCTATAAAGTGGTGTGTTGGCTGTACAGTAGTGTGTTGGTTATAAAGTCTTGTGTTGATTGAGACGTGTTGTGTTGGTTAAGAGTTCTTGTGTTGGCTATAGGTGTTGTGTTAGGTGTAAGGGATTGTGTTGGCTAGAAGATATTCTATTGGTTGAGCATTGTTATGTTGGCTATAAATTGTGGTGTTGTTGAGCATTGTTGTGACTTAAGGTGTTGTGTTGGCTGTAAGGTATTATATTGGTAGAGCTTTGTTGTAATGGCTATAAGATATTTTGATAAGTTTAAGGGATTTTGTTGGCTATAAGATGTTGTGTTGGTTGAGTTTTGTTGTGTTGAGTGAGCGGTGTTTTGTTGGTTGTGTGTAGTTCTATGGTATGTTGAGGGTTCTATGGTATTTTTTTTTTGGTTGAGCTGTGGTCTATGTGTGTGTGTGTGTGTGTGTGTATGTGTGTGTGTGTATGTGTGTGTGTGTATGTGGCTCCATGCCACTCACCACGTCTCCCCCATGTCTCTCCATCAGCATCTACCGACGTGTCATCTCTCTCTATAGAGGAAAGGGTACCTGTAGGAGAAACACGGAATATAAGAATATAGTTCACGTTTCTTAATTAGTTTACATATTTGTCTTTTTGTCAATAAATAACAAGATTTGATTAATTGACTGGCTGACTGACTAACTGACTGGTACCTGGCCGTCTTGACAGACACTAGTTATGGAATTATAACTCTCCATAACACAAAGACTGGGCTGAATTGGAGGACCATGTTTTGTCCTTGCAGCATGATCCATCACTCGGCCTACCTAGTGTACTCCAGAGGAAAAGTAGCGCCAATACGTCTGGAACAAGACAAGATGCAGAAGGTACCGGATCAGCACAACAATGTTCTGACTTTGCGCCTTTTGGAGCTTCCATCCTAGACCAGTTGTTGACCAAAGCTTAGGGCCTGGTCTGTTCTGTCATGACATTTAGTCTTTAGATTGCATTTCCTCGCAAAAGAGTCAGGCTTGTACCCTTGCAGTTGCGCTCCTCCCATCGAAGCCGTTGGACAATGTGGTATGTCGGGTATGGCGACCGCCGCCCAACATTCGGCGCTAACAGAAGGCAGGTAGTACCGTTTACTGTCATACGGTAGCTCAGTCATATCTGACTGAGACCTGACTTTGATAGCAAGTTATGTTGTTAAATTAAACGTGATTAGGAAAGAACCACACACTCTCGTGTACAGACACATTAACACAAGAACATCATTGTTATGTGATATCAATAAAGTTGTATAGTGGAAACACCAGAGATCAATAAAGCCGTAGAGTGGAAAAACCAACAATTGAATAAAGCCGTACAGTGGAAAAACCAGAAATTGAATAAAACTGTACAGTGGAAAAGCCAGAAATAAATAGCAAAAAGGCAACAAGTGGATACTCCCAGTCCAATATGGCAGATTGGATGGTGATCCGTTAAGCCGTGGCGTGTCGTTTGCTTCTGGCCTCGGTTTGTTAATGCATTATCATCATTTGGATGTGTAGTACATTATTCGTCCAACTATGGGGTTGAGTGCTTGGTGCCCTTCACAATAGCATAGGAGTTGAATGACGAGAAAGCACATGTTTTACTATGAAAGACGGTTAGGCCTATTGTTATTTTCTTTGGATTTAGCATATACTTCAAGGGAAGCCGTGGACTCTGTCTCACTGCTTGCAGCAGGGCTTGAATTCTCTATGGTAAAGAACTGAATCATTCATCTGCTGTATGTGTTAGTTAAATGTTACTTACGTATCCTTTACAGATCGTCGTAGTCAAACCCGTCATTGTTTGGATATTTGTGATTTTCTAGGTTGAGGCAAGCGAGCAAGAGGCAGACAACGATACTAGCGGGAAGATAACATCAAGAGATGGACGAACATCAACATAACAGAATGTACAGTCAAGGCGAGAGACAGACAGTATTGGGGATCCATTGCAGCCAACATTCATTGTGGAGACGGCACCTGATTTATTGATTGTTTGATTGTTTGATTTTCTAGGCAATTTTACGTTAACTATTTTGCCGTTGTATTATGAACAGCCTATATCCATACTATTCAAAACAATGGATACCCTCACTAGCTATATAAACGGAAGGATTTCCTGTTTTGTGTTAGACTTCCTGTTTAGTTTTAGACATCCTTTTTTAGTGTTAGACTTCCTGTTTAGTTTTAGACATCCTTTTTTAGTGTTAGACTTCCTGTTTAGTACTAGACTTCCTGTTTATTGTTAGACTTCTTGTTTAGTGTTAGACTTCCTGTTTAGTGCTTTACTCTCCATTAGGTGTTAGACTTTCCATGGGAATAACACTCCCCACATTCCAACAATAACAGTGACTATGTGTTTAGTGTTTCAGCCAAAGTATTATTCATTTATTCCCTCCATATGATATATAACTCTGCAGTATGTAACTGTCGAGATGCAGCGAAATCTACCAGGCAATAAATCGTGCAATCGTTTTAAATCGTTTATGGCGTCTGTATTTAAAGATAACGTGAATGCCTAACATCACAAAGAATGGAAACTACAAATCTGATTTAAAATGTTCAATATGTACAGGTTGTGAAGAGAGAGTTACCAGTCATTGTAAAGCATATATTTCAGTATCAACCATATTAATTGACTCTCTACATCAGTACCAGTCACTGTATAGTACCTGTTGTAGTATTAGTCATGTTAGATGACACTCTACCTCAGTCTTGTGGCCAGCGTCATGTCGATCACATCAGCCATGGAGTAGAGGTTGTTCCAAACATGCATCTACCACCATATTTCCAATAAGGCGAGGAATAGGGTCTAATATTATCTCTCATCTCATCTCATCTCATCATGTTCCTCTTGTACCTTGCGGTGTCGAGGTGAAGTATAAACAGCGGGAGAGGGCCCGCTTATGGGATTCATATATCGAGATTCCCATGGACTCCTATACTGTTATTGTACTATCATGTACTAGTTATTCATAGACTGTTTAACTTTTTGAAACTTCAACAGTCCCTATGTGTACTGCTGCTTGTTTTTTTTTTTTTTTACACCCATGAAAAAAAGGGGGGGGGGGGCGTGTGGGTAGGGGGGAAGGTTGTCTCCTAGTGAAGACGGCGTTGGTGTACCGAAACGTTTAGTATGTTTGTACTTGCTTATACTGCAGGACCAACAACTGTTGGCGAATCAGCTGTTGTTGTATATCCCACACCTGACACCCCTACGAAGTGTCTGCCCTATATTGCATGCCTTCGTCGTCTTCTTCTCTTCCTCCGTGTGACTTAGTGAAGTGTGAGGTTTGTTTTTTTTTTGGGGGGGGGGGAGGTGGGGGGAAGCGGAGGAAAGATGCGAACATCGTTCATGCGCTCTTTCTAATGCCCTTTGTAAGTTGGGATTCGTTATCTAAGCTTTTTCTTGATACTATCACTCCAGCTTTTACGTGGTCTCTCCCTTGCCCTGTATCCAGTATATTTCTTCAATGTGGTTCTTTGTGGCAGATGGTGCCAGTGCTTTCCTGCCAGGTGTCCATCCCGTTGTTTCTGTTGTTCTTTAATGAACTGCATGACTGGTTTCAGACCTAGTCGTCTTCACATTTCCTCATGCATAATTCTGTCTCTAACAGTTACTACCGCAGTTCTTCTAAGATATCTCATCTCTGCTGTTATGATTTTGTTTGTTAGTTGAAGTAAGCTTTCAGGTTTGACATTAGTAGCATAATGTCGATCAAACAATAACACTGGGTTACACACATTTTGGCCGTAAATTTTATAGCTGTTCCTTGGTAACTGTGTGTTGCTGATTCCAAAACTGTAATCAATTTTTTTATCAATCAGCTCTACCTTTTGAGATAACTAAGAATGACCTTCTTAGTAGGGCAATTATTATGTACAAGCCTAGAGTTAGGTGCCATCAGTGGCATTCTGACTGGTTTTTTTTTAAAATCTATAGTCAACACAAAAATAGCTTCTTTTCGAGGACTTCTTGGAATGTGACATGCCAGGAAAGTCACGCTTAAGGATCCAACAGTAATCTGCCATTATGTTCGCATCCCAGTGTCCCTGGTATCTCTCTTCCATTGCTTTTATATCTTGGTGAAATATTTCAATACTAAAATAGCCAAGATTCTCGGGAAAGAAATGTAAGTGTTTCTGGGGGTAGTGCAATTTTATGCTCATGTATCAAATCTTACAAACACTCGCCAGCATGTTTTCAACTAATTCAGAATAATCTCTCTCCTCTGTTTAGGAATCAATCAAATTTGGATCGTTTAATTTGAGGCCCAACAAAAATTACAGCCTTAAACTTGTCTATACTCAATTCCGGAAACTTTCTGCAGAAGTAATTAAACTAGGTACCATTTTAGTTCAGTGCCAAAACAAATTGCTTCATCAAGCCAATTTTTTTTTTTAATGGTGGCAGTAGAACTCTTTTTCGATCAATGAAAGACTTGTTGACAATATTGTTTTCTTCAACTTTAAATTCTTCCCTCAGCGGCCACTGTTTCTGTGACCAGTTTGTATCTTTCTCACTGCTATGCCACAATCTTATAAAACATGGCTATTTGGTGAATCCCTTTGCTGGCCAAGCAAGACGTTCATTATTTTAAGATCTACACAAACCATCCAGTTATGTTCTAAAGGCTTCGATGTTCCTAGAGCTGTGCTTATTGTAATATACTCCTCCTTCATTGTAGTAGAATAATTAATTGGAATTGAGCCATATTTGTTACCATTGTGTAAGAGAACACTGGGGGGGGGGGGATGGAATGGGGGGTACGGGGTGTCAGGCATTGGTAGCACCTTTGGTAAGGATGACTCTCATGTCCTTTTTCAGGACCCATCCCCCACTGGTCCAAGCCTGACACCCAGCTCGTGCCTGTGGCTCCTAGTAGCTGTCAGCATGCGACAGCGGCCACCCCCCGGACAACAGCTGTGAGAGGCTGGCTAAACCAGGCATGGGTATCCGATTTGGTGTCAAACCAAGAGGTAAACTAGGGTATGCCTACCCAACATGTGAAGACAGGATTCGGCAGACTGCGCGGAAGAAATCATTCCTGATTCAACGGGCAAGACGGCGTTTACCTGCAAAGCGTTGTGGAACGTAATGAGCACGGCAAGGCACGTAGAGCGCCCTGGTCATCCACTGCACTTGTATTCGTCTCCAGTCGTCTTGACTTGTCTTGCCACTGGACTCAGATGGACTCAGGCGAGAGAGTGAGGTCGACGAATTGCGCAACTCTTCCTCACTTTAATCCAAGATATCGCGCAAGTCATTCTTCATCCAACGTCATATATCACCTTCAAGCCCTGTGGCGATGGGCGAGCGGCGAAGCGGCAGGCGTGGGTACGCTGGCAGCCGTAGTCGCAGACCTGCACACAGGCGGCTCAGGCCATATGGTCGTCTTCTACTGACCGGAGCAGCAGTGGGATTCGGCAGCCCCCTGAGCGACTGAGCAGCCCTCTATAGGAACACACTGCTCACCTCCATAGCATGAGGAAGGGGCTAGAAAAAGTGCCCTAAACATTGTCTGCTCCATCACTACCTAACCAGCTAGCCGCGGTTGGTGGGTACCCTTAACTGCGGTAGACATACAAAGAACATTTCGAGCCAAAATAGGCCTTATCAGCCATCTTAGAACTCACGGCTGCATACTTTCAACCCCACTGGATGAAATGAATGGTCATCATCATTCTTGATGGACAAACAACAACAACAATAAGAGAACACCTTTCAAACTTCTTTTAGAACTGTCAATGAAAAGAGGCCACTCATCTGGTGTATAACCTACATCCATTTCG
Organism: Cepaea hortensis; assembly: GCA_963921405.1. NCBI lineage: Eukaryota > Metazoa > Mollusca > Gastropoda > Stylommatophora > Helicidae > Cepaea > Cepaea hortensis. The sequence continues at coordinate 4,096,240 of OY992891.1, read as the reverse complement.
TTTACAAGATTTCCTATATTAGTAGAAAACATAGGATTTTTTCTTTAGAAAAGAATAAAAGAAAGCCTTGCTCTCTGCTACGATAAAATGTAACCTTTATTTCAATAGTCAGTAACTGTTTTTCTTTCAATCGGGAAGTCAAAAGTTCTGAAAATTCCTTGGAGATATATATCTCGGATTAGATCATTTAGTGCATGCTGGTCGAAGCGTTGAGCAGCTGGAAGATTATCCTCGAAATCACTATTACTGTCACTTGTCGTTCCACATGCCACTGCTGCCTCATGTTCTAGTTGGGAATCCGAAATCTGACTGAAAGTTGGAATTGGTATGTCATCTCCGTGTGGAACAGGTCGTCTAGAAGAATCTAAATCTGGATACTTCCAATTTTTATCATTTTTTTTTTTTTCATTAATCCCTTTAATATTGACAACACAGTCATCATAGTGGTTCTTGGGCTCTCTCCAAACCATTGTAAATCCTAATTTTAAACATTTTCTGTTTCAACAATTCCACTGTCACAGTTGTTCAACACATATTTTTCAAACAATATTATGAGCCCAAGTCTTGTCCTAGTCGCCTGGTTTTATTTTAAAGTAAGCAACGTATGCTTTTTTTCACAAAAATAGTAATATGCTTCTTATGCTCTTCTTTCAAAGCGAACTCTCCACAAATATAGCAAAATAAATCCGATGAAAGAAAGCATGCCCATCTTGAATATGATGTACTTCTGTGTTAGAAGTGTAAGAAAATAACTAGCATACTAACATGCATGAAGTGGGTTAAAATTTATAAAAAGGCAATTCTTGGAAGATTATGGGACAACTGAAACTGTATGTAAACAAGTAGTTTCAGTTTGTAAGGGGCAAGATAGCAATAGTTTATTTCTCAGAGCCTTATGGAGGAAATGCCGGCTCCGTGGCGAATGTTTTACGGACGCAGTTCATAATCTCCCATACCACGCTCGAAACACAGCTGAGAGTGATTTGGCAGCAGACTGCTTTGCATTGGATTTTTATGAAATGGTATGGGTGCCAGTCGTTCAGAAAGCAATGGCAAACAGCTGAACGTAAACTTGCCCAGGAATCACAAACAGCCAAAAATTATCGGAGTACTGCTACGTCCTGTAAAGGATATGAAACTAACACTTTTATACAGAATATTATGTAATAATATTTATTAAATGTACACATGCGTGTATCTCAAAAATAGAGCTGCTACAAATAAATAAATGTGATATGTGGATTTAGCAGGCCTCATGAATACCAAAACAGGTGTCAGATGTGTGGCACCAAAATAAAAAAAAAAATTATTTGACACTCTTCCCCCCGGAGACTAAAAAGTGACACAAATGACAACTCCTTGGCATTAAACTCATTTAACTAACATGTCACTACTCACCGGGGCCAGTGACTGTAGCAAGAGTCAAAGAATGTGATATCTGGCCTCCACTTAACAGGTATGTATAATTACAGCCGAACGTTTGATTTTCATTTGAGTTGTAATTGATTACAAGTATGTCCATGAACATTTTCTCTTGGTTTCTGTGGAGTAGAGGAAGTACACTGGTCACTTAAGAAAACAAATACAGGTGTTAATCTATATGTGTCGGTCGTTGATACTGATATAAGACTTGCACACACTGCATGATGTTGCGACCGAAACAGCTTACTCAGTCAGAATAAACAAGATATACAAACACTAATCGTTGCAAACAGAAATATATGACAACAGCAGTCAGTATAAAGCATCCATCCATAATTTGCCATGCCGGTAAGCGTGGGCGGTCATGATTCGCGATTTCACTCGATCATCAGAGTCGTGAATCAGCTCAGTGTTCTTGACTCGACCATGCCATGTGGTCAGACCATCCAGGTATTTATTTCTCTGATTTCCCCTTGTTCTCTTACTTTCGATCTTGCCAGTTTTCACCAAGTTCTCCAATTTATTTCTTCTCATAACAAGTTTTGTTGACTGACTCTAATCATTTTACGATTTTCATTTCTTTCTTGTAGGACTTGGTCATTAGTTTTTCTATCTGTCCATTCTCCTCAGAAACCACATTTCTACAACCATAAGAATTTTTTTTTCACATTGACTGCTCATTGTTCAAGCTCCACATCTATACAAAAGTGCAGGCTCTATGTAGAAACTCAACACTCTTTTTCTCGTTTTAACTGACTTTTTTTTGTTTTGTTTGGGGGGGGGGGGGGGGGGGGGGGTCAGTATGTTATTCATCTTGCTAAAGGCTGCTTTCGTCATGGCGTTCTTGTTCTTACCTCTTTCTCTGCCATGGGCCCTTACATCGCCAATGTTGACCGACAGTGACGGCCGTGGGCCCTTTAATCGCCACAGTTTAAATAGTGGTTTATTTGTGCCATTTCTTATGTTTCTGCAATTTTTATTTGACTTCGGTAACTTACAATTGAGACAGAAATATTTCGCAGTTTGACACAGGCCGCTGACAACCATATTTGTTCTTAGAAAGCACCCGATTCTTGATTCGAAATGATTGTTTTGATTTGAACTTCGAAATGACAACATCTTCTCGTTTTAGAAGTCATATATTTTAATAAAATTACCATTTTAAACAATTGTATATTATAGTTAAAGTGATTTCAAGGACTTTTTGAAAGATTCTAAAACTTAAACCACGTGCAGTATTCAGTTAGTCAGTTAGACTGCAAGCGAAACACTGCAAGCGAAAGTTAGTCATAATATGTCATAATATGATGGCACATATCGAATTACAGATGCGCTAATGGGCCACATTTATGCCACTAAATTTGTTTTGCTTATCACAAAGTATTTAAGGAGTATTTAAATAATTAAATTTAAAAGAATAATCATAATAACTAAATAGAAAATAGTGTTTATATTCTTCATCTCAGTACAATCTGAGAATTTTGTTTTGCTTATCACAAAGTATTTAAGGAGTATTTAAATAATTAAATTTAAAAGAATAATCATAATAACTAAATAGAAAATAGTGTTTATATTCTTCATCTCAGTACAATCTGAGTGGTGTGTTACTGACATTTTCCATTTTGTGTGAAAATTATGTGCTTCAAAATAGTAGATTTTAATTAGGTTTTATTGGTGTTGTGGTGCAGTTCTTGTGTTATTATTGAACAAAAGTGGTGTGTGTAACAGTATTCAGCAAATTTAACTGGATTAGCTGCAGTGGATTATAGACAACGTCTCGGTAAGTGAAATTTTAAAATAATGTTTGCCTTTTTAATTTCAATTGTTAATAATAAACCTCTCATTATTGTCATAATATTTCTAACCTATCAATTAATTATTACAACTTTCATGGTCTTTGTGCTATCCTCTTTAATTTGATATATAATAAAATATATCTGCTACCAGTTTAACCTTTTTAAAAGCATTATTGTGACACACCCCTACTTCAAATTTTCTGCCATGAATTTCTGTTTGGTCAGGACCCAATTTTTGTTTGGCACTGAAAGAGTTAAAAAAAAAGTCGCTTAAATGTCGACAGGGTCAGCTTCATTGCACCGGGTTTTATCTCATATGACTCAGTCTCTTTCCGCAGCGCGGGCTGCCGAAAGCGTCACACAAAGCACAAACTCCGTAGCCCCAGCGACGACCCCAGGAGACTCCGAAAAAATGCATTCGTGAACTGAAGGACGAGGCTAGGAATAGAACCACCAACCTGCGGAGCCCGAGTCAGATGGCTTGACCACTTCGCCACGGAGACTCCCTAAGGCCCATTTGTCACTTTCTACAACCACTGTATCTATCATTTCATGTAGATCCTTCTGAATTGTTGCTATCCAGAAGTTGTCATCAGCATAATGTAAGATATTTATAATATGTCCACCAACCACGATCCATGGCATATATTCTGTAGATTTCATTATATGTTCACTGTACAATGAGAACAAATCAGGAGACAATACACAACCTTAACTGACACCCTTCTTTTAACATTGGAATGTTCCTACCAGGTTGTTGATTCTTATCACTGCTGTCTCGTCTCATCTCATCATGTTCCTCTTCTACATTGCAGTGTCGAGGTGAAGTATAAACAGCGGGAGAGTGCCCGATTATGAGCTTCGTGTATCGATATTCCCATGGACTCTGCTATTCCCTCCGTCTATCCATTACGAGTATGCTCTTTATTTATTCGCAGATATCTGCCGTAAATGTTTAGCAATGTCAGTGGAAAGGTAAAAGTTGCACTGATGCACTATTTACACTTAGACAAATATGTGAAAACACTATCAAATATAGTGACCAGCAGAATATTGTGTTTGTAGATCAGGAAAAGGTTTTCGATAAAGTAGGACCACCATTGAGTACTATGGGATACAAGGGCAATTGCTATAAAACATCACAGCCATGTACCACTTGAGCCGAAGTGCAGTAAGAATACAAAAAGGTACATCAGATATGTTCACAGTCAATACAGGGGTGAGAAAGGGATGTGTGCTCTCTCCTCTGCTATTTAATATCTACATGCACAGAATATCCAAAGATGCAAGACTTAACCAATCAGATTAAGAAAATTTAGAACTCTTTACTCCAGATGAAACAATTGATCCACAGGAAATGCAAGACTTAACAAATCAGATTAAATTGATTATTTGGTTGTTTCGGGATTTGAAATTTAAATATTGAGCACAACCCACCACTGGCAACGCTGACCGCATTATGGTATGAACCTAAGGCCTATCCATGTCAATGTGGAAGCACTAGTGCTTCTATATTGACGTGGATAGGCCTTAGGTTCATACCATAATACGATCAACGTTGCCAGTGGCGGGTGGTGCTCAATATTTAAATCAGATTAAGAAAATTTAGAACTCTTTACTCCAGATGAAACAACTGATCCACAGGAAATGAATGAACTTCTATTTGCAGACGATCAATACACGTGTTAAGGCGACCAGGGCAGACTGCAAAATCATATTACTAATCTGAGTTCAACATGCAGCAGAAACAATATAAGTATAAATACAGAGAAAAAGCAGCGGCTGCAGCAGGATATAACAATATGAAATGGAAACAAATAGGTATTTTAAATTCCTGCGAGAAAAAACGAACTAAACATTAACAAACGTTGCACATACCTTACAAGGAGATCCACGTGTCGCGAAATACAGGTGAAAAATCCGAAATCAGAAGCACTCAATAAATATAAAAATGAATAATAAAATAAGATAAAATACACACGAACGCATACAATACGACACACAGACGTTTCGATTCTAAGAATCTTTGTCAATGACACACAGATAGCTGACGACAAAAACACAAACACACGACCTATCACTAATAGTGCACAACCTGATAATTCCATGTGGGGCAGAAAATGTGACTTGGCCAGCTGCGAAAACGCGTGGCGCAGAATTGAAAATGGGTTGCCAAAAAGGATTTGAGTAGCCAAAAATATGTGAACAGTCTGCTATGGAAACATAGAAATGTGGGGACAATTAAGTCTAGATATCGCGGGGGGAGGGGGGGGGGAAGCACGGTAATAGGTAGTGTAAACAATTGGGGAAGATGCCACAGTTATAATGTAGCGTCCACGACAGTATTAATTCCTGTCGGGTGGATGCATCCCAGATTGTTGATTAGCTGGCATTCAATTCTAAACTTGTGAGACTCGCTGAATTGGTCCTCACCAACAATTCCTTTGAGTTCAATGGCTACTACTTTGAACAAATCAGCGGTGACGCCATGGGCACTAAAATGGGACCCAGCTACGCATGTGTATTTATGGGACATCTGGAACACCAGATTGAACTCAGCTATGATGGTCTTCTCCCTTCTTTTTACCGACGCTACATCGATGACGGCATAGGTCTCAATGACATGTCAGAGGCGGAACTGAACCGTTTCATTAATTATGTCAATAACTTCCATCCATCGATCCAATTCACCTCAGAAATTTCCACCACCTCTGTCAATTTTCTTGACACCACCATTAAGTTAAACCCTACAGGCCTCACGACCTCCGTGTACTATAAACCTACTGATGCTCACGGTTTCCTCCTGTACAGCTCATCCCACCCCAAAAGCTGCAAAGATTACATCCCATATTCCCAGCTACTCCGCCTTCGTCGCATCTGTCAGGATGATAATGACTTCCTCGAGAGAGCCCACGAAATGCTGGACTTTTTCCGCAGACAGTCCTACCCAGAGGACGTCTTGTCGACAGCTCTCTGTCGCATAACCCAGGTCTCGCGGGAAATGTCCCTCGCCAAGCATACGCGACCTCAGAACAATGAACCCAAGCTTATCCTCACCTTCCATCCACATGCCTATGCCATCAAGCACATTTTCCTGAGACACTGGTCCATCTTGGAATCGGATCCTACCACTCGTGAGGTATTCTCAAATGGCCCCAGGGTAATTTTCCGCCGTAACCAGAGCCTCAGAGACCACCTTGTGCACAGTCGCCTCCCCACGGTTACTTCATCCGTGGGCACCTTCGAATGCCATCGTAGGAACTGTCTGACATGCCCATACGTTGTTCAGACACCAGAAATTGCATTTCCCCGAGGCACCTTCACCTTGAAAGATTCTTTCACCTGCACATCCCGCAATCTGATTTATGTTATCATCTGCAAACGATGTGACATGAAATACATTGGCCAAACGGGCAGACGTCTTGCGGATCGTTTTAGAGAACACCTCAGAGACATCAATCAGGGCGCTGACAAACCTGTCCCCAACCATTTCAATTCCTCCAACCACAATGGAGCCGACGATGCATGTGTCACCGCATTAAAACCCTGTTTCTCAAATAGCTGTGTCAGACTTAGAATTGAATGCCAGCTAATCAACAATCTGGGATGCATCCACCCGACAGGAATTAATACTGTCGTGGACGCTACAGTATAACTGTGGCATCTTCCCCAATTGTTTACACTACCTATTACCGTGCTTCCCCCTCCCCCCGCGATATCTAGACTTAATTGTCCCCACATTTCTATGTTTCCATAGCAGACTGTTCACATATTTTTGGCTACTCAAATCCTTTTTGGCAACCCATTTTCAATTCTGCGCCACGCGTTTTCGCAGCTGGCCAAGTCACATTTTCTGCCCCACATGGAATTATCAGGTTGTGCACTATAAGTGATAGGTCGTGTGTTTGTGTTTTTGTCGTCAGCTATCTGTGTTGTCATTGACAAAGATTCTTAGAATCGAAACGTCTGTGTGTCGTATTGTATGCGTTCGTGTGTATTTTATCTTATTTTATTATTCATTTTTATATTTATTGAGTGCTTCTGATTTCGGATTTTTCACCTGTATTTCGCGACACGTGGATCTCCTTGTAAGGTATGTGCAACGTTTGTTAATGTTTAGTTCGTTTTTTCTCGCAGGAATTTAAAATACCTATTTGTTTCCATTTCATTTCGTATAAATACAGCCAAAGCCGAAGTAATGCAAGATAGCAGATCGCCGGGCCCATTAAGTATACAGATAAATAACACAACTCTGAAACAAGTTAAAGAATTCAAATACCTTTGAAGTATGATCACAGAAGATGGCAGATTAGACAGAGAAATTGAAATCAGATGTCAAAAAGCTAGTGCACTTACATATCAACTATCACCCTTACTGAAACATCCAAACATACCCATGTCCGCAAAACGACAGATAATAAACAGAATATTCACACCAACCCTATGCTACCAATCTCAAACCTGGACTTTATCCACATTACACCTTCGCAAAATCAACACCTGTGAGATGAGGTGCCTGAGGAGAGCTGCCAGCTTAACAACCCGAGACCGAGTATGAAATGCTGTTATCATACAGACTGTGGGATCAACACCTTGTGCTACATTTATTGAAAGACAGAAGATCAAATGGTTTGGCCATGTCGTTAGAATGCAACAGCATCAACTACCATCACTGGCCTTACATCAAAGATCATCTGTGACGAGACCAAGAGGACGTCCAAGAAGAAAATGGATTGACGACATCAAAGACATTGTACAGCCACAAGGAATGACACTATCCAGTGCCACCCATCAAGCGCTGGAACGCAAATTATTCCTCCCCACGGCGCTTGACGGCAGAAGTGGAAGATGATGATGATGATGATGATGATGATGATGATGATGATGATGATGATGACGATGATTATGATGTAGTTTACTCTTGTAGTTTTATTATTTCCTCATTTTTCACATTGACAAATGTTTTTGTGTAGTCTGTGAAACATAAGTACATATCTGCTTTTACTTCTAAAGCTCTTTCTAATAGTGTCCTGTGAATATATATGTATTGCATTGCGCGTGCCTTTTCCTTCTACAAATTCACACTGTTCAACACTAATTTATGGTTGTATCTTGGACTAAGTATATAGATGAGTTTGATTCATGCCATTTACATGACGTCTGATCGGTTCAGTACGGTTCAGCTGAGACGAATGGCCCCGTTTAACCTTCGACTATATCGACTTGGTTGTATTTGGGGCCTTTATGGTGTTTCTAAGACTTCTTCTTTCAAAAATAAAGGTGCGAATATCTGCTTCCTTGAAAGAGTTGAGTTGCTGCAATTGTGTTCGTTTCATCATTGAGATTGTTCATGTCTGGACAGAGTGCACACTTGTTAAGGCATGGAGTAATTCTGTACCAACCTCGTCATATGGTGCTGTTTACTTCAGGGAGCTTTACCAGTTGTCGTCTCTCCTTTAGTTCCACCTATTTCCCCGTCTTGGTCTATCTTCGAATCTTCTTGGTCTTGTTTTATTTCGTGTGTCGTGGGTGGCTTGGTGGTTCTTTCTTGGTGGACAGCGATGCCGAATCTTAGCCTATGAGGCTTCAGTTGGGTAGTCGTTTTCATCCAATTCTACTTCTCCATCTGTTGCTTCTTCTTCTGTCTGGGGCTTTGCATCTTCCGGTTCAGGTGTTCCGGTCTTGAGAAGTTCAATTATCTGTTGGAGAGTTTCTTGTGTCCTTTCTATTGATTTTTGAATTTTTGATAGCATTTCTTCTGTCTCATCCTTTATAGCAGCCATTCGAGCGACATCTTGCTCAGTATTCTGCTGGACTTGCTTCGTTTCGTCCAGGATGCGCCGAACGGCCGTTATCTGTGTTTCTTGTGTCTTGTATTTTTCTTCCTCCATGTTTTTTAACTTTGCTCTCATGTCCTTCAGTTGGCCTTGCAATTGCGCTTTGTCGCTTTTTGTGAGTCGATTGGTAGCCTCGTACTGCCTCCTAGCCTCTTTATAGGGTAGGTTACTTTTGATGGCTGTCTTCATGGCATCCTTGCTGTCTTGGTGGCAGGGGCAGCCGAGGTACCTGGTGCCGTGGTTGTCGAGGCAGTTGGCGCATTTTCTGTTAGTGTTAGGCCTCCTGAAGTCCGTGTCGGTCTTTGCATGCTGCACTGACTGTATGGATGAGGTTCAGAGCAGTATCTGCATACCCCCACCTCACTCTTGCAGGTGGCACGGGTGTGCCAACATGTCTGGCACTTAGAGCACTGCAGCATTCTCGGTATGTAGTGCTCTGGAACTTGGTCTCTCTTGTCCCATCTGATGAATTGAGGGATCATACGGTCCTCCGATGTTACGATGACGACTGTGGAGGGGATGTTATTCTTGCCGGTGATCCTCTCAGCACTGGTGATCTTGAGTTACTTGTTCTCCATCGTCAGTATCTCCCTGATCTGGTCGTTGGTGAGATGGGTCTTGACTCGTTTAATGACCCATCGTTTACTTGTACGGTGCCGGGTGGCTTCCAGTAAGATGCCGTGGTGAAGTTCGATGTCGGCCTTTTATTCTTGTGCAATCTTCTGCATAAGTGCTGTGTTCTTTGGGTGTTTGTTGATGGAGACCACTACTCCATCAAGTGTCTTGCGTAGCTGGTAGATGATGTTTCTTCCCAGCTCGATTTCCAACAGGCTCAGTATCTTGTCTGTTGGTAGCGCCGACAGTTTGGCTTCCCCCAGGCTTGTCTGTTTTAGCAGTAATTTGCAGATGAAGTCCACAGATATTGTTGTTTCCTCCTGTGTTGAGGTCTCTGGTAAATTGGGCTGCATCATCCTGTTGCTGTTAAGAACTTCCCAGCTGCTGCTGGCTTCAGTTGTGGTTTCTTCAGCGACGGGGAGCGGTTTCAGCTGGTGAAGGAGCAAGACTGCCGTATGTAGATATGGGCTCAGCAGTCTCCGCGGCATTTCTCGCATCTGCCTTCTTCTTCCCGGCTGCATATAGTGCATGTGTCTACGAGGCACTTTTAACGCGAGGCATCCTCTGCGTTATCCGATCGTGATCTGTTCGCGATAGAGCGATCGAGTCGAGTATGCCGATGATGACATCGGAATTAACCCCAACATTTGTTTGGTTGTTTGCGTTTTTCTAAGCAATGCTTACGTAAACTAAATCGAGAAATTAGACGTAGATAGTTAGTTAGACACGTTATGAGAAGAATAATCTAGAGAACTTTGTGACAATTGGCAAGATTGAGGGTAAAAGAACAGGAGAGGGGTAGAGAAGTAAATACCTGGATGGCTAAGCCACGCGATATGGTCGAGGCTAGAACACAGAGCTGATCCATGAATCTGGTTATCGTGTGAGATGATGAAACATGACCTCCCACACTTACAGGCGTGATGAGGAGTTTGTCATTGCAAGAAGGCAACATGGTTGCAATGACGTCTATTGGGTCATAGCTAGCCACGAGGTGGGGGTGAAGACAGAGGCAAGCGGCGGGGGAACGAAGCTCAATTTAGTGTGGTCAGATACGATGCAGTGATAATGTTGGCATATTCTCCACTGCCCCTCTTCTCACCACATGACCAATCTATCAGGTGCCGTCTCCACAGTGACGGTTGGCTGCAATGGATCTCCAACACTGTCTGTCTCTCGCCCTGACTGTACATTCTGCCAGGCTGATGTTTGTCCATCTCTTGATGTTATCTTCCCACTTGTATCGTTGTCTACCACTTGCTCACTTGCCTTCAACCTTAGCCTCCAGATTGGTGTTATGTCTTTCAACATGGCCGGAATATTTAACTTGTATCTTTTTCATCCTCTCATCAGCTCTCTTTCAAGAATACTGTTTGAATACAGATGTGGGATATAATGTTTTTCCTTTGAGCAAAACAAAAAACACACACACATACACACACTTACGGAACACAGTTAGGCAGATAGATGTGTTTGTTTTTGGCGGAATCTTCAACTTTGGGACAATCTTTATAGAAGACATTGACCAACGTGTTGTTGGGCGTGTCCGCAAAGATGGACATTTGTATCGGGCGACCAGCTGATGTACCGCTAGTGATGCCACATGAAATCCTCAGCACGATAACTTCTATATGCTGGATCTGAATTTCTGAAATGATAGAAATGTTTATAGGGAATGTAAGACCTGTTGTATCAGTCATGGAACCCCGGAAAATCGTCAGCATAATCATCTTCACAGTCATCTTCACAATCAATATCATCAATATGGTTATGATAGTGATGACGCGTATGATGATGATAATGATTGTGATGAAAATGATAATGATGATGATGATGATGATGATAGTAATGATGATTATGATTATGTGTTGGTGATAACGTTGATGATGATTATAATAGTGATGCTAATGATAATATTGATGATGATGTGATGATAGTGATGATGTTATGCTACAGATGATAATGATGGTGATGGTGACAGTGATACTGATGATCATGATAGTTATGATGACGATGATGATGCTAGCGATGATAATATTGCTGCAGATGATGATGACGATGATTGTGATTATAGTAGTGATAATGATAGTGTTGATGATGATGATGATGATGATTATGATGATGATGATGATGATGATGATGATGATGATGATGATGATGATGATGTAAGTGATGATGATACTAATGATAATGGTTGTGATAGTGATGATAGTAGTGATGATGATCTTGATGATGGTTATAGTGCAAATCATGATGACAATGATGATGATGAAGATTGTCAGACTGTAATTCCCTCTTCATTCTGCTTTGCCATGTATATATTTTTGAACTTCACAGTAGGCATTAGGATCACTATAACGGAGGGATGATAACAGTCAATGAACCAACGGTGAACTTTAAAAGATGAAACAATGTCTGAGTTCACAAAGCGAACACTGCTTTAATCCGGCAGCTGACATAAGTTACAATAAACATCTTCTACCGTACTCTTGGAAGGCCTTTTGTTGCCAGGGCGGCATCTAAGATATATGTACCTAAGATGAAGTTATTCAAACCTGTTCTAAGTTCGCCACAGTTGTTACTCTTCTATACTTCTCCTTCTTTCGTTCACACCGGCTGTCTTTGCTGTTATATTCATCAGATCCCGTCTAGGTTCTGCCCGTCGTTCTTGGATCCATGGGGTTACTAATCTTCGGTGATATACTTCTAGCTGTTATTCATTTGATAGCCACTGATATATTGCCAACCATTCGATAGTCACACCAATTTGTTCGAGAATTCCTCTGCACGACTTTTCATCTTGATAACCCCACAACGTATCCTTTTTGTTGTCAAGATTACGTCGGCGTGACGTTTCACGTTGTCAACTTGTGTCTCTTAGTTTTCTTTGCATTTTTGTCTTCTTGACTTCTTCACATCCTTCCTATGACGTAATTTGGGCACCTGCTCTGTGGCAAAGATGCTAATGGTGATTTTGATGATAACAATGATGGTGCTAGTCAAAATGATATTGATGTTACTGATGATGATATTGATGATGATAGTGATGATGATAATAGTGATGTTGATGATAGTGATGATGATGATAGTGATGATGATGGTAATGATGATGATGATAGTCATGATGATGGTAGTGATGATGATGGTAGTGATGATGATGGTAGTGATGATGATGGTAGTGATGATGATGGTAGTGATGATGATGGTAGTGATGATGATGATAGTGATGATGATAGTGATGATGATAGTGATGATGATGTTAGTGATGATGATGGTAGTGATTATGATGATAGTGATGATGATAGTGATGATGATGATAGTGATGATGATGGTAGTGATGATGATGGTAGTGATGATGATAGTAGTGATGATAGGGATGATGATAGTAGTGATGATGATGATAGTTATGATGATAGTGATGATGATGGTAGTGATGATGATGGTAGTGATGATGATGGTAGTGATGATGATGGTAGTGATGATGATGGTAGTGACGATAGTGATGATGATAGTGATGATGATGATAGTGATGATGATAGTGATGATGATAGTGATGATGATGGTAGTGATGATAGTGATGATGATAGTGATGATGATAGTGATGATGATGATAGTGATGATGATGGTAGTGATGATGATGATAGTGATGATGATAGTGATAATGACAGTGATTATGATGGTAGTGATGATGATGGTAGTGATGATGATTGTAGTTATGATGATAGCAGTGATGATAGTGATGATAATAGTAGTGATGATGATGATAGTTATGATGGTAGTGATGATGATGGTAGTGATGATGATGGTAGTGATGATGATTGTAGTAATGATGATGGTAGTGATGATGATGGTAGTGATGATAATGGTAGTGATGATGATGGTAGTGATGATGATGGTGATGATGATAGTGATGATGATGGTAGTGATGATGATGATAGTGATGATGATAGTGATGATGATGATAGTGATGATGATGGTAGTGATGATGATGATGATAGTGATGATGATAGTGATGATGATGGTAGTGATGATGTTGGTAGTGATGATGATGGTAGTGATGATGATGATAGTGATGATGATAGTGATGATGATAGTGATGATGATAGTGATGATGATAGTGATGATGATAGTGATGATGATTGTGATGATGATGGTAGTGATGATGATGATAGTGATGATGATAGTGATGATGATAGTGATGATGATGATTGTGATGATGATGGTAGTGATGATGATAGTAGTGATGATGATAGTAGTGATGATAGTGATGATGATAGTAGTGATGATGGTGATAGTTATGATGATAGTGATGATGAAAGTGATGATGATGGTAGTGATGATGATGTAGTGATGATGATGGTAGTGATGATGATGGTAGTGATGATAGTGATGATGATAGTGATGATGATGATGATAGTGATGATGATAGTGATTATGATAGTGATGATGATGGTAGTGATAATAGTGATGATGATAGTGATGATGATAGTGATGATGATAGTGTTGATGATGGTAGTGATGATGATGATAGTGATGATGATAGTGATGATGATGGTAGTGATGATGATAGTAGTGATGATAGTAGTGATGATTATGATAGTTATGATGATAGTGATGATGATGGTAGTGATGATGATGGTAGTGATGATGATGGTAGTGATGATGATGGTAGTGATGATGATGGTAGTGATGATGATAGTAGTGTTGGTGATGATAGTGATGATGATGATAGTGGTGATGATGATGATAGTGATGATGATGATAGTGATGATGATAGTGATGATGATGGTGATAGTGATGATGATAGTGATGATGATAGTGATGATGATAGTGGTGATAATAGTAGTGATGATGATGATAGTGATGATGATGATAGTGATGATGATAGTGATGATGATAGTGATGATGATAGTGATGATGATGATAGTGATGATGATGATAGTGATGATGATGATAGTGATGATTATTATAGTGATGATGACGATGATGATAGTGGTGATGATGATGATAGTGTTGATGATAGTGATGATGATAGTAGTGATGATGATGATAGTGATGATGGTAGTGATGATGATGGTAGTGATGATGATGGTAGTGATGATGATGGTAGTGATGATGATGGTGATGATGATAGTGATGATGATAGTAGTGATGATGATGATAGTGATGATGATAGTGATGATGATGATAGTGATGATGATAGTGATGATGATGATAGTGATGACGATAGTGATGATGATAGTGATGATGATAGTAGTGATGATGATGATAGTGATGATGATGGTGATGATGATAGTGATGATGATGATAGTGATGATGATGGTAGTGATGATGATGATAGTGATGATGATGTTAGTGATGATGATGATAGTGATGATGATAGTGATGATGATGGTAGTGATGATGATGATAGTGATGATGATAATGATGATGATGATAGTGATGATTATGGTAGTGATGATGATGGTAGTGATTATGATGGTAGTGATGATGATAGTGATGATGATAGTGATGATTTCCATAGGGCTGATACCCAAAATTGACGTCAACAAAAGTACGTACAGAATCCTAAAAACCGAAAACTCGGAGAAACTAAGAGATGAGTTGTCAACAGAGAGAAACGTCATTCTGACGTCAACAAACAACAAAGAATGACTTCTTGGAGTTTGAAATGACAGGCTGTGCTTGAAACTATCAAGATATGCAAACTGGCGAATCAATGGTTTTACATGAACAAAGTGGCTAGAATATGAGTTAAAGATATGATAACACACTCATATGAGATGATGCTGTGAAAGAATAAACCGACCGCAGAGGAATTGTGATGGAATTCACAAGCGGCGAGAAATAGACTTAGAGGAGAGAGAGAGAGAGAAGGTCGTCAACGGACATGTAACGTAAGTCTGAACCAAATCAATTTACAACGGTATTGTTAGAGTTAACATTAATATTATATACATTCCATGATATAGTTACCGCCCGCCCTGTCAGCACAGGCACGGTAAATATGGAAGTATTTATTTGTTACTAAGCAAACCTGATGAGCTGTGAGAGAAAATAAATAGCGTTTGATGTTCGATTACTCATGTCTGCGACTCGATCTTATTTCTTCTTTGGGTTTCAAAAACCAACGGCGCTGTTGAAGTTTTGTTGAAGAGCGATCCGGCAGTTACATTATTCCTGTTAAAAGTTCAAGAGTTATTGACAGCACCGTCTTGGCAATGATGATAGTGATGATGATGGTAGTGATGATGATGGTAGTGATGATGATGATAGTGATGATGATGGTAGTGATGATGATGGTAGTGATGATGATGATAGTGATGATGGTAGTGATGATGATGATAGTGATGATGATGGTAGTGATGATGATGGTAGTGATGATGATGGTAGTGATGATGATGGTAGTGATGATGATGATAGTGATGATGATGGTAGTGATGATGATGATAGTGATGATGATGGTAGTGATGATGATGATAGTGATGATGATGATAGTGATGATGGTAGTGATGATGATGATAGTGATGATGATGGTAGTGATGATGATGGTAGTGATGATGATGATAGTGATGACGATTGTGATGATGATGATAGTGATGATGATGATAGTGGTGATGATGGTTATATTGATGATGATAACGGGGTGATTGTGTGAATAATGATGATGATTATAATGATGATGATGATGATGATGATGACTTAATGAAAGTAGTGATAATTATGACGATTGTGATGATGATGACGGTGATAACGACGATGTTGGTGGTGTTGGTGATGATTATGATGATGATGGTGATACATATGATACGGATGATGATTATGATGATGAACGTACGAGTAATAATTATAGTGATTGTGATTATGGTAGTAGTATATCCGGTATTAGCTTGATACCAGCACCCCACACTCGCGCGCCGGACCGATTCGAGGGTCCAACAGGGGTCCCCTAAGGGGCTCGAATAAGGGGTCCGAACCGAGCATAGCAAGAGAGGCTCGCCTCGGTACTATCATTCTGACTCGATATATTTCTCATAGCCAGGCTTTTGCTTTCGACACACCGCAGAAATATTGTGTGGCGTGTTGATAGATGAGTGCTGTGAAAGGGGGTGCCCGCGCTGCGTCAAAGAGGTTGCGGAAAAAATGTTCCGGCGTCTTGAAGAAGAAACAGGCGTTAAGGTGATCTATGTCCAAGGGTTGGAGCGAGCCCCGCCGCATATCCGACAGAGCCTAGAGAGGGCGCGAAATAACCTACCGACGAATTAGACACACACCCTCCCTCGTGTATATCGAGATGGATACCCACGGCTGTAACTATAGCGTAATTTTCGAAAGGGCAACAGCGAGCAACCATATTTTGTTATAGGGGGGGGGGGGTGACTATACCGCGATACACAATTAGAGCGGTACCAACCAGCCATATCAAGATGGGCACCGCTACAAACATGCGAATACGAACGGGAGCACTCGGCGAGAGAGCGTGCCCGCACGCCGAGCACCACCAACACAAATTGCAACAGCCAGGACCCCCTCCCAGAAATATTAGGGGGCGCCGGGCAGCGCGTCGAATTAGAGGTTGACTTATTGGGCACATACAGATGGAGACCTATGGATGTGAGTGGCCGAAGCTCGATACAGAAATTCATTGCGGCCGGCCATGCATCGACCTTTATTGTTCTTGACACGATGAGCAGGCAAAGCGGGGCGAGGTGATAGAAGAGTGCATATTCTGTGAGAGGGGTGTTAGGAAACCATATGAGATGTGTGAGCGTTGCACGTTAGACGCGCTTCATAAGATGTTTCGGAAGTTTGAAAAGACGACCGGCATCAAGCTGCTACTATAAAGGGATGAAGCTAAGTCCTCAATATGAACCAGAGGGCCGCCCACCATACCAACGATGAATAGGTGTAGTAGGTGCATAATGGGGCACACACGGACGCACACATACATCCACACACGCACACATGCACCCACGCACGCATACATCCACACACGCACACATGCACGCACGCACACACTCAAGATAATCAAACGTGTGTGTCAGTCAAAGCTACTTCCGGTAAAAATGATCACGCCGGAAGTGCCGTTACCGAAAAAAATAAACGTGATCAATTTGTCTTTGCGTGACGAGTTTTTATGAACGCGTGCCGCGCGGTGATTTTTGTTCTCGAGAAAAAATCCCACGCGTGCCGCGCGGTGATTTTTGTTCTCGCGAACAAATCCCACGCATGCCGCGCGGTGATTTTTGTTCTCGAGAAAAAATCCCACGCGTGCCGCGCGGTGATGTTTGTTCTCGCGAACAAATCCCACGCATGCCGCGCGGTGATTTTTGTTCTCGCGAAAAAATCCCACGCGGCACGCGCCAGTTAGCTTCGTGTAGCCAACCTTCATTGTGGAGACGGCACTTGATTGAATCAGCAACACTAACTGAAACACATTTCATTACACACCCACAGTTAGCGCAAAGACAGAATAACACTTGAGATGTTAAGTGTATTACTTCTGTGTAGAGGGCATTAGTGGAATCCACCGCTCTTAGTATTCTTTCATATTCATTACTTCCATACAAAGTAGTACAGTTTTCCCAAACAGAATTACACCACATGGTGTATTGCGCATGGTGTTGATACATGTTGTTGCGGTGATTAGCCTTCATCAACAAACAAAACACAACATATAGAACAGGAGATCTCTTCATTCACATGTGACAATAGGATGAGAAAAAATGGGAAAGCAATGAATGGAAAAAATGTTCATACTTACCCCAGAAGTTACTGCTCTGAGTAGTATATCACCACTTCCACGCATTACTGAAATCCAGTGGCGGATCATTCAGTGGAGTAGGGGGGGGCGGCCCCAGGTTGTCCTGATCGCGTATACAGGTTATTTCGACCCTATAGCTTTTACGAACTCTGCCAGCGCCTGGTCTCTCCCTTTCAGAATGAGAGATGTTTTGTCTCTTCGTCCAGATCTGCCGGCGCCGTGCTCCGAATATCTTTTTTCAACTGATGAAATTTATTTTCTTCAGCTGTAATTAATTTATACTCCACGTCTGTAATTCTCCCATCATCCAAAGCCGTTGAAACAAGGTCGGCTATACTGGAAAGCTTAGCCGTCGCCAGAGTGCATATTTCATCGTGTTTCTTAGCTTTCGACGTTAGTTTGCGGGACGCTAGCTTGCTCCCAGCGGACATGATTCCACAAGCTAGGGCAGCTATCTCGAGCCCGACAACTACAGGGGCAGCGATAATGGTGGTAAGAAGCCCCCTACCCCCCCCCCCCACCCCCATACCAAGGCTAGCCGCCAGCATCACGCTGTCCACGGCGTCTAATGCATTAACGGCACGCCGATATTTTTTATACAGTGCAGCCCGTTTGTCCCTTTCATCTTCCAGAGACTTCCGAAGACGGGTAAGCTCTTGAATGCGATAGGTACCGCCGTCACTAGTATCAAATGAGGGATAGAGCGACATTATTCTTTGCGCGTCACACCTACTTCTTCAACTGAGATATTAAATGTTCAATGCGAACGGTGCTAATCGGCCCTGTAGTGAACAAAAGCCGGACAAAAACAGTAACGGTAGTAAAAATGATTTCATCCACCGCAACCTCACCGAGCTCTACAATAATGTCCGTCTCTGTTGCCCGGGCCGCCCACGTCCCATCGGCCGCAGAAGTGACTACGAGAGCAACGTGCTTGGGGAGTGTTGACGCACTCCATTTAATAGAGACTCCAGGAAGGACTGGGACAACCTCAGTCTGCGCCGCAGTCCCAATAGCTAGCTCGAGATAGATGGTTGACTCCTTGGGAGGCTTACCTAGCATATCAAGGTGGGCTTTACACTCTGTAATGGCCTTCAAACAATATTTAGTCCCCTGGGTTTTAGCCTCAGTCACCGATACGGCATAGAAGAGAGGCTTGGCGCACGTCATTTTCAGAAATGACTGGTAGGTCACAATAGGAGACTTGTTGGGGTGTGTGACCGTCTTGCAGGCCTGATAACTCACAAACGCCTTGCCCATGTTGGTTAACCTGATAAGTATCCCATTGGGCTCGAGGTGAGTATATCCCGTGCGAAGCTCAAGCTGCAGATCCCAGTCATCATCGTCGGGATGGTCTATGGCGGCACGAGCATAGACCCCCTGGGGAGTGAGCTGGAGGCCATCTATCTTGTAGTTATGACCCGGCTCCCGCCACCCAATAGTGTCGGCTAAATCAGCAAAGGTTAGGGTAGAGCAGGCTCTTGGGCGATGCCTTTCTTGACCTTCTGATTCAGCCATTGTGTTTTCTGATGTGGAGTTCACAACTTAGATATGCCAGCGGCACAGAATTACCTTGTTCATCACGGACTGAAAGACTAATTTTGCTTAGAGTTCCTGTCTCCAACTTCTTATAACGAGGCACAGAGAAAACCTCGTGTCTCCCTTGATTACATTCCACATTTTTAAAGGGCACAGCCCTGAGGAGTGTCGAGGGACGCGAATTATGACGGTTCTCAAATGACGATAGACCCTCGAGATGAAAGTACAACTCCTTATATATGATAAGGTTAGGAAAGTTTGACGCCGCGACTGAAGACTCAGCATAAAATGACGCATCATCTCTATAGTTTAAGCCGAACCCAAGAGTCTCACCTAACCTTCCAAACTGTATAGCCATCCCCTTTTTTACACCACTGAGTCTTAGACGGCCACTTGCAGGGTTAAGAGTAAGGGATAGCTTCCGTGGTTCAAAGAATTGGTTGTTGAGGGTGCAGACATCATAATACCCGGAGGGGATAGTAACATGCTCGTCACCATATTTGAACCAATTGTTTTGTAGCTTCGTGGTAATATTAACCCACGCGGGGTAGAACAACAATTCCACAAGAGCCACCTCCAGGTCACCATCACGAATTTCTAGGACCGGGTTGAGGGGGATGGGTTCCCATTGTTGGATGTTGTTTAATGTTATGTACATATTTGCACATCTAATATTAATGACCTCTTACGAGTTCAATAAGGATGGTAAATACCCAGTGGAGCAGCCATTTCTGATGTGGAGTACACAGCTTAGATAAGCCAGTGGCATGTCGTCACCCTTTTCATCTCGGACCGAAAGTCGTATAGCACCTACCGTTCCAGTTTTCAGCTTGTCATAATGAGGCACAGAGAAAGTCTCGTGTCTCCCTTGATTACATTCCTCTTTTTTTAACGGGTACAGCCCGGAGGAGTGTGGAAGGAAGCGAATAATGACGGTTTTCATATGATGATAGACTCTCGAGATGAATGTACAACTCCTTATATATGATAAGGTTAGGAAACTTCGACCACAGAATGTAAACACCTCATTGAACAGCTTACTTCTATCGACTAAGCCAAACCCAAAAACCACACCTAGACCTCTCCATGATATGATCACCCCCGATTTTATACCACTGAGACTTACAAGGCCAGTTGCGGGGTTGAGAGAAAGAGAGAGCTTCCGTGGCTCAAAGAATTGCTTGTTAAGAGCACAGACATCATAATACCCGTCGGGGATAGAAACAACTTCGTCACCAAGTTTGAACCAATTGTTTTTCAGCTTCTCGGAAATATTAACCCACGCGGGGTAGAACAACAATTCCACAATAGCCACCTCTAGATCACCATCGCGATGGTCTAGGACAGGGTTGAGGGGATGGGCTCCCCATATTTGACATTGCTAAGTGTGAGATACATATTAGCACAGCTAATAATAATGACTGCTTACGAGTTCAATAAGGACGCCAAATACCCGGGGGTGGGGTATACCCGTTTGCGCAAACAATGGATCTCATGAAGATGGACATACAGGTCAACCTCCGAAGATTCTTTCAGGCACAGTTCCCCAACGTGTTTGAAAAATACCGGTTGCCATACGTGGAGTCAGACCAGATCGTAGAAGCCTGGTACAGCAATCCGATGCAATTCTGGCAAAACCAACTCAACTTCGCTGTATGGTGTGCCACGGCGGGGTGTGGGGTGTCCGCGCAGGAGCATCTGTCCTACCCTGACCCACTAACGCGAGCCATCTTCATATTCCATGTCTACTACCAGATTCGTCGAATCCTCAAAGAAATGCGTGTGGCTCTACCACAAGACCAAGGTTGGACCGCCTTTGAAAATCCCTACGATATAAGAGCCTATCAGCGTATATGCGCGGAATTTGGGATTTCCCAGAATGATAACTGGAGACGGCTTGGGAGGAATAACGGGTTGGGGAGTGTATACATTTACTGGACGAATAGTGATTATCACGTCCTGAATGATGGCCAAGGTGGTGTATATGACCCAAAGCGACTATCATTCACACAAAAGACCACACATAGATTACATCTCACAAGATTATCCTCAAGCTGACTCCGCCTGGCGGCGTTTCATTCTTAACAAGTCACAGGGCTTCACTCACCCTGGCGTTGAGCGAATAAATGACAGCATTCGAACCTATGTGTGGGCCATCTTAGGGGCCCAGGCTCAGACTAGAACACGAATTCTGGGAACTGGAACGGCGTTTGATGCCCAGAAGCAATTCCTGGTATTAGTAGAAGACGCCATCTCTGCGCCCGTCGATCTCGCGGCGGCCATCAAAAGGTATCAGGATGTGCTACAAAACACGAGCTCAGAAGTTAATTATGTCTTTGGAACGGGGTTGTATATGGCCCCCAGCGACATGCTGCTTCGCATTGGTCAGATAGCTGGATATAACAACATGATCGTCATCGCAGAGCCAGGCCTAAAGCGTGGTCAGAATACGGCTATTAATGCCCCAGACCCTGCCGTAAAGCTGTCCAGCATTGCACAGCCGGCACCGACGGTAGAACCGCCCAGCAATGCTCAGCCAGCGCAGCCGACCACCAGCATAGCTGATAAGGCAGCTGGGTTGCAGCATCAAAATGAAAAGATAGCACTCATTGCTGGGGGTGTCGCGGTCGGTCTAGCGGCCCTATGGTTAGTTCATTTACTTCACAATTAGCCGCTCTCTGATAGCCAGCAGCAGCAAGCCACCAAGTGCAACCACTAATGCCCAGAGATTTCCAGCCAGCTATCCCACACCCTTACTCAAGAAGTTAAGGAGCCAGGAGATAATGCCGCCTATGATTCCCGAGAGTGCCACCGCAGCCTTACCAGCTAGCCTGGCTAGAAGGCTCGCTAGGTCTTTCAGCTTCTGTCGAATCCATTCCTTAGCCCAGGGCCAGGTGGCGGGCCAGGTGGTGGGATAGGTGGCGGGCCAGGCGGTGGGGTAGGGCCAGGCGGCGGGGTAGGGGGTGCACCACCACCACCAGTAATGGCTAGGGTGATAGTGGAAATTAAGAGGCCGATCGCTGTGAGAATGCTCGCTATGGTGATGCCCTGCTCTCGGAACAGAGTCCGCAGCTTCTCGCCTAGTGTGGTGTCTTCATTGACCACCCGATGAATGGTTTCACGGATCCGGCTGAAATTGGGTGCGCAAGTCTTCGTGTAACTCAGCGACTTCTATTAAAAGCCTCTTCTGAGCTTCTTCAATATCGGCAATCTTTCGCTCTTGAAAGTCCCTACTCTCCTCATTGGGTGCTATCAACATTTTCCGCCACCGTATGGCGATCTCTTTATCTTGCTGGTCGAGAATAACGAGGTAGTTTGTGAGCTTACCTTTAATCGTTGTCACCGCTTTGTCAAGCGCCATGAGCCCCCGGAGTTCTCTCAGTGGAGGTAGGCCTTTCTCCCCCAGGTACTGGTCTGCGTGTGGGGTTTCTAAAACTCGCTGCACTTCCGGACTCGACATAGCCCGTTCTAAAATATTGCCAACATTTGAAGCTATTTGTGGGACATCCTGAATATCCACACCCGCTAGAGCTGCTTGTTCCTGTGCCAGAGCACTATCAGTCTGCACGATGACGGAGACAGCCTTTGGCGGCAGTTTGACCTGTGCCAGAGCACTATCAGTCTGAACGAGGATGGTGGTAACCTTTGGTGGTATTTTGTCCACAAACCCCAATGCCTCTCTGGTACTCGCTCTGAGGGTATTCAAATCTAACGGCATGCCAGTATCATACTGTGTAATCATGTTGTGCCCAACATAGAGCGCATTCCTGCGACCCAACCTAATTTTTGTATAATCTATACCAGTTATAGGATTGATACCCCACATCGTCTCCACCCTTTTAACATAGTCATCAATGGCGTTGTTTTCTAGCTCCACTTGTAAGTTTGGGGGTAGACCCCTCTGTTACACCTTTGGCCACTCGGCATTAACAATGCGGGGATTATCGACATTAAAATCGTCGTCGATGAAGCCTGTCTCTTCTTCCTCGCCCTTTTCAGGCCTCCCCTTTTCACCACCAAAATCAGTCAGCTCAACTCTATCCATATTAGATATTGCAACAAAGCAACAACAATAAACAACTAGCCATGTCTTCAAGTGCATATGGTCGTAAGCTTAACCCTTACCGCCGTCTCCGGGAGCCGTCGGTGTGAAAGGATTGCGGCAAACGATAATCGTGACCAACAATCCATCTACGATCGGTCCCAAGCAGCAGTTACTAGTCCGTTGTCCAAATCTCGGTGCACACGATGTTATCGTGCCTGGGTCAGTGCGGCTAGCATTCAGTGTCGACCTCAGCTCCCCAGATGTCAACCGGTTGGTGGTCCAGAACCTCGGCCGAGCGCTGGGTTAAAAGCTAACCGTCAGGCTCTCGGGCAATGAAGTCCTCTCTCTTGTGGATAGTGACGTCTACAACGTCTACCTGGATATTTGGAAGAGCCGATCGGAGCGGGAGAGCGCTGTGTATCAAGGCATCGATACAAGCACCGGCATGAATGTGAACAAGGCGCGTGTTGGCGCAGCGGATGCTGTTGTTCTGCCCGCCGCCAATGCGAGAGACGTGGCCATCGCGAAGGCCTTCAAAAACAGGTACTACATACCACTAGACTTTGAGTTGCTTGAAACACATGCGCCCTTCTACCAATCTGCTCTTAGTGATCGGCTGGAGATTGAGTTGACCTTTAACGACGCTTCCCGCGTGGTTCGCGCAACTGGTAAAGATACCGGCAACTCCACATATTCCCTAAAAAACATCTGTCTCTAGTAAGATGTAGTCACTGAACCCACGTTGGCCCGGCTAATTCGTAGCATGTATGAGAGCCGTATGGTGGTGTTATAATAGCGGGTCCTACGGCATAGACGGATCCCTCAGAAAAAGGAGGACTCGATATGGAACATCAATCTGAATACACCTTGTAAGTCTTTGAAAGGTATTCTTCTATTATGGGAAGATCCCGCCAACCATAAGGATTTTGCACGCCAAACAGAGTTGTTTTACAACCCGCAGATCACAAAAGTTGAAGTCATCGTAGGAGGACAAGCCAATCAGCTATTTGCGCACAGCTTAGCGCCACACCAGCTCTGGGACGAAGCCAAGAAAATTCTTCGCCGGTGGCCTCAAAAGGCACCCTGAGACAAGCGCAGCCACCAAAGAGCTAGGATTGTTCGATGTCAGTCTAGACGAGTACTTGACGACAAAATTCTGCTTGTGGCTGGACTTCCGGACCTCCGACGATGACCATCTTCACGGCAGCGGCCGGCGTGTAGAGAACGGCTCTGAGGGCATCACTCTCCAGATCACGAAAGAGGCCGAACCTGCGGGACAACTGTACTGCTACGTTTATTTGGTTATGGACGGACAGCTGAACATCGAGACCGGGAGATTCGTTAGTGCTGTTTATTAATGGAGTTCCCACTTAAGCCACACTCGGCCATCATCACGGGCCCCACATCATGTGGTAAAACGGAATTCATTCTCGACCTCCTGGAAGGCCCGTACAGGGGTGTTTTCGAGCATATTGTCATTGCTTGTCCTTCGGTACGATACAATGAAACATCCCGGGCCCGGCCGTGGGTGTGGTCAGATCCTGAGGTCTTCATACTTTACCCCGGTGATCGGCTGCTCAAATGGCTAGAGGCCTTCTATAAAATGTTTCAGGGGACGCCGACGTTATACATCATTGATGACTGCAGCGCAGAGGACGCTATTGCGCAGAAGCGGACTATGTTGACTTATCTAGCTTTTAGCGGGCGACATGCCCAGCAAAGTCTGTGGGTTCAAACCCAGAAGTACAACGCCGTTGCGAAAGGCCTCAGGGCGCAGACACAGTGGGTGGCGCTCTTCCATTACAAGGATAAGGATAGCTTTGAAGACTGCCTGGACGAGAACTACGTCATCCACTATAGGGAGGAACGTGATGGGGTGCGAAAGCAACTCGAAGCTAATGAGTTCTCAAAGCTGGTACTGAGGACCAAGTTCCCATTTTCTTATAAAGTGCTCAAAGCTGGTGAGGTTTGTTAGATACTAAGCATTTGTTAAGCATCAGCTAAGCATATGTTAAGCATTAGCTAAGCATATGTTAAGCATCAGCTAAGCATGTATGAAGCAGTGCTTTGTTACTCCGTAACAGCCTTAGTTGTATTACAACTGATATGCACATGTTGTGTGCTTGGATGGGCTGTGCATTCCTATATTAGAGTTAGACGTTGGGTATTTGCAAACGCTGTGATGGATTGTGACACCATACTCGACCAGCTGTTACGTGAAGAGGCAAAGCCAGCAGAGTCTGCTCCGGATGCAATACCTACAACAACACCACAGTCCGGATATGCAACACCACAGTCCGGACATGCAAAACCACCTACAACAACGCCGCAGTCCGGACATGCGTTGCATCGTGAAAGGCTGGCAACACTTGCGGCTGGGGGACGTGCCGGGCAGTACATAGGAGGTAAGTACTCCAAACTTACAGTGGAACAGGTTGAGGCCTTGCCTCATCAAGAAACTGAGAAGCTATATGCGAGGAACAAGGCGAGGCTTGGAGCTGCAATAATAAAGACCCTGGGCACGGCTATGCTACAGATGTACGCACAAGTGGCAAGTATGTTCCTCCCCATTGCTGATAATCAAGCTTTGGTGACAGACCTGGAGGCCGACCCGTTTCTAGGGCATGCGCTAAACACAGTTACATGTGCCCTCTACCATAAGTTCGGCATGTGCTTAGCACCTGCAACTGTCGCGCTAGCAACTTTTAGGCACTGCCATTTTGGACATATCTGCCCTAAGCAAGAACAAGATGGAGGAGGAGACCCCCGAAATTGCTCCACAGGAGACGGATAAACTAGTGACGAAGGACTGGGAAGAGAGGAGCTGCTGCTCGAAAGAGTCGTGAAGCAGAGAGGCTGTCTCTAGCTCTGCAGCAGGCTGTTCGTGAGAAGAAACGAAAGTTTGCCCCGGAGCATGAGCAGGCCCCACCACCGCTGTTTCCAATGGTGCCCGTTGATTACCGCGGCTGGAATCCCTGGATTATCGGAGTGGCTGGCGTTGTCGTTGTCGTCGGTATAATTGGGCAGAAAATGCTGCGGACTAAAGCACCTGCCCCGCCTGCGCCCTCCAAGCGACCGGAGACTAACGTATTAAAGAATAGAGATCCATTTTATATGGAATAATGGCAGGCGTTGACGGGAAAGCTATTGTTAACGCCGTTTACCACGGCGCTGTAGTGGCCGCGCTTACGGTAGGCACCGCAAAACTGACCAAGGTGATTTTCAAAGGGGCAACCTTGCCCAAGCTAGATGCTGATATGTATGACATTGGGATGATGGTTTTAGACACGTCCATCGCCTTAGCACTCCGAGATTTGCTTATCAAAGAGGGCTTCATCCACGCTGATATATTGCATAAGCCCTTACAGTATAAACCACGCTAGCTATGG
Source organism: Cepaea hortensis (assembly GCA_963921405.1). Taxonomy (NCBI): domain Eukaryota; kingdom Metazoa; phylum Mollusca; class Gastropoda; order Stylommatophora; family Helicidae; genus Cepaea; species Cepaea hortensis. The sequence continues at coordinate 4,068,833 of OY992891.1, read as the reverse complement.
CCTATGTCGCAATGATGATAGGGGACGCTGTTGTCAATTCCCTCGCGTTTACGGGGGGCAACTACCTCTTTTCCAAGCTAGGGCATGCAGACGCCCATGAAGAAATGAGGCGGCACGATGAGGCTGTCGAGCGGCTACAGGCGGTCCAGGCTGAATGGACGAGAAAGAGAACCGCGCGGCTGGACTGGCTCAACGATGAGCTACAGCGCGAAGGCCACGCCGTTCACTCTTTCCAGGATGTCGACCAGGCCATGCGGGAATACAGCCTGATCTCCGGCAAACATGTCGAGCCCCTCGAGTCTGAACCTCGCCTGTCGGATTTCTACGCGCCATCCGAGCCGCAGAAAGACCTCGAGATCACTTTCATCGTTCTTGGGCTGGCAGCGACTGGTATTGTTGCTTATAAGTTGCTTTAGACATTGACCGCTGCTACCCAGTAACAAATGAAAGGTCTGGAGGACATCTACTACAGCCCTCAGGGCTATTGGAAAGGCTTGGCGGCCATTAAGAAGCTCGCTGCTGCAGCTAATGTTTCAGCGGATGTTGCCCGAGACTCGCTCAAGAAGCAAGCTATTTTTCAGATCTATTTACCCGCTCCTCGTTACATTCCGCGGTCATCTATTGATGAAGATAGACCGAATGCCGTCCATCAGGCTGACTTGCTCTACCTACCACATGACCGGGTTGGTCGTAAGACATTTAAGTATGCCTTGATAGTTGTGGATGTTGCCTCACGGTTTAAGGAAGAAGAGGCTTTGACAGACAAGAGCAGTGAAGGGGTGACTTTGGCCCTTGAGCGAATTTACAAACGCGGGCCACTCAAATGGCCACAGCTTCTGCAGATTGACCCGGGGCGTGAGTTTATGGGTGCTGTGAGCCAGCTGGCAGCGAAGCATAAGACACATATACGGCGTGGAGAAGCTGGGAATCACCGGCAGCAGGCAATCGTCGAGAGGTTCAATCGCACTCTGGCGGAGAGACTGTTCGGTGCCCAGTACGCCCAAGAGTTACTACTGGCAGCTCGAGGGTCTTCTGAACGTTCGGTTGAATGGGTTCAGGCTCTTCCTCACGTGGTCGCGGCTCTTAACGGTGAGGTGACTCGTATGACGGGTCGGAAGCCGGTTGACGCCATTAAGGACACTTCTGTATCCCATTCGCCGGCCGCTCCTGCTCACCGTACTATCGGCCTAAAGGAGCCTGTGATTCCGTCTGATTCTCTAGTTCGGTATCTGTATGCAAGCTCACCTGGGGAGCACGAGCTTGAAGGTGGCCAGCGCCGGGCGACTGATCCTTCGTGATCACTGACAGTACACGAGATTCGTAAAGCTGTCTGCCAGGATGGACAGCCTGCGCTGTACTACCTGGAGGATGGGCCGGCTCGGGGCTTCGTTCGCGAAGAGCTGATGATTGTTACTCCCGACACCCAAATGCCTCCTGACCGGATCCTCTCTAAACGCTGAGGACTCACTCTGCGGCGACCTTGTGGTACTCGAGGGGCTTCTTGTGGATACCATCGGGTAAGACATACCGTTTGTCATAATACGCGCTGAGGCCCAGCTTGCCTTGCTGTTAGCTGGCCATCTGCCCGTTATGCATGCGCATCCCTCGGTTCTCCACTATGTCTATGGACCCCTCTAAGGCGGCTTTGTATCTCCCCCAGGTCATGGTGTTCTGCCTTTTCCCCACCCCCTTGCACGAGAACTTTGTGTTCACGTCCCCGTCGAAGATGTAGCATTTGCTGCAGAGAGCGATGCCTCGACTCCCCTCAAACTCGGTCTTGAAGATGCAAGGGGGTTCGCCCGCTCCATTTGTCCCAGGCAAGCCACTCCCTCTTCACACGGTTGAACTCCTCTTTCATCTCAGGCTTTACCGCCTCCTCGAGATTGATTGTGCTCAGCGCGATGTACAGGCTGTCGGTGTCCATCTGCATGACCACATAGTCCCTGCGATCCACGAACCTCCTAGGGCATACAGCTCACCAGCCTTGCTGCCCCTGAGAAGGTATTGTAGGGACACCCCAGGGAGGCTGCACGCGTCTTTGAATATGTCGATTCCCCGCTCTCCGTAGAAGGCCTTCATCTTCTCTAGGGCCTCGATGCCTGGACCGACGTCGAGGTTGTTGTAGTACCTCAACCAGTCGCAGACGTGGTCATTCCTTTTTCCTTGAAGAGGCGCTTGCAACTCCTCCACTCCTCCAGCGTGAGCACGTATCCACCCTTTAGGCTGGAATACCACGCGGGGTAGTCGGGCAGACCTGGGTAGTTCAGCTTCTCAGGTGTGTCGAGCCATTCATACGGCAGCCACGACTTGGTTGCTGTGCAGCCATAGGCGCGCACCCATGCATCGTACGTGGTGTCGGGGGCCAGGTAGTTGAGAATATCAAGAAACTTGAACTCGGGTGTGACGAGGAACATTGTCTTTGTCCCTTGGGCGGCCACGTTGATCTTCCGGCAGCTGCCTGCTAGCTCCGCTACGGAGTGTTCCTTGATTAATTTTAGGTCGTACCGGCCTGAGTTGAAGCCCAACACAGGGACTTGCCCACACCACTCACGCATTTTCTCCTGCAGTTGTGGCTGCAGCTTATCCAGGTCTTCCGGGAGGTATCGCGCTTCCATCTCGGCTCGTATCGCGGTTGCACGCCGACGCAGGTCTGCCATAAATTCGGCTATCAAGGCTTTTCGGTCTGCGTTGCTCAGGTGGGTCGGTTGCTCCTCTACGGTGTCCCCCACCGAAACGGATACCGCAATCTGGTGGCTCTCATAGGTGAGGTCGGGGGTGGGGCGCTAGGCTTGAGCCTTGTCGTGCCAGGCCTCGAAGTCATAAAAGATCGCATGATGGTAGACCACCGTCTGCACCTGAGGCATTGGGGCGCGAGATAGAGGCGGTCGCTCACACTCCCACACTACCACCAGATTGTAGCCAGAGGCCTGTATTTTCTCTCCGCGGCGGAGGGTTTTCTGATACAGCTCGTCGGCGTTGGGGGCCTCACTGTGGGTGGGACACCCATGCCAGTGGCAGCCGTGAAATTGGTACACCGTGTGGGTGGTGGGTTCGTAGCCGTCCACCAAACCGTCCGCGATCCACCGCTCTCCTTCGTGCCCGCAGTATGCGTGGTGGATGTGGCGCCCTGATTGTTCGGCCATGTGCTCTAGCCATAGAATGGAGCTGCGGCTGGCGTTGTTTTGGGAGTATAAAACTGTCTCGTATGCCGACTGTGGCCGCTCCATCTCCTTCCCAGGACAGAGTATCTTGGTTTCCCCTCTGCTGCAGCGGTCAGCGTGGCGCTGGAGAAAACAGGCCTGGGTGACGCGCTGATTGCAATGCTGGCACTGAAAGAGCTTCGCCAGCTTTGGCAGGTCAGTTATCAGGAAGGCGTAATTTTCATAAACCCCGATCGTCATCGGCTTGGTGCCGACGCGCTCGTAGTTCGCGGGCCGCCTTACCAACCGCCACTCCCCCTCTTCGGTTGGCTCGTAGACGCGATTCCCTAACTTCAACTTCTCCTCAAACACTTTTAACGAATCCAAGCCTGGTTTGTCTGGGTTGTCGGTGCCCCACACCCTTTGTGCCAGCTCCCGGGCCTTAGTGGTGCAACGGTCTGGTCTCGTGCCGTAGTGGACAACTAGACATCGGAACAGACAGAGGTTGTAGTCGTATGTGTCCAACGCGTACAGCCCCTGCTTGTACCGCAGCCAGTCCGGCAGTCGCCCTTCCCCTAACAGAACCTGGGGAGTGAGGATCGCTTTCACTTCGACTTGCACCCACCTTACAAAGACCCACTTGGTGTTGGGGCGGTCGATTTGGCTGGTGTCAAAGCGGCTCTCATCACGATCTGCCAACCACTCTGTGGCTGTTGCAGTGTCTTGCATCAAATCGCGGGACCCGCGTAGGGTTTTGTGGTTCAACATAACGGCTCCGTTTTCGATGTTTTGGATTCGGTAGGTGTAGGCGTACCGCAGATAGAAGGCTGACCTCAATGCCTCGAGGTGGGGCAGGAGCCTCTCTACGATCGGACCGTGTAGCCCTCGGAAGAGCTTCCATGTGATTGTTCGCCTCCCCCGCTCTTCCCTATCTTTGGGGATTACCTCCTCTAGGAGTTGGGGACCGCGCTGGGTGATGAGTCGAGCTAGTGGCTCCGGGTGTAGATAGCGCTTGTGTCGCCTTCTTGAATTGGCGTCTAACACGGCGAAGCGTTGTAACGGGTGCGCTAGGGCCCGGGCGGCGTATTTACGCGCTCGCAGGGCGGCGGTGACCTCCTCTTCCAACCGCGCAGCCTCCCGCGAGTGCTGCGCTGCGTCCTGGACTTCCCCCCGAAGAGCTGGATACCGCCCGGTGGTGGCGGCCCGCTCGAGTCGGGTGTCACGGACTGCGTCTAACACCTGAGCTATCTCCCCGGCAAGGACGGCCTTGCGGCGGTGGCTGTATGGCATCCCATACTGGCGAGCTTGATTTTGCAACTGTTTTACGGTGACCATGATTACTGCTGGACTCGTACCGTCAACACTCCACTTCTCTCTAAATGAAAATTTCTTTTGCCGGAATTTAAATATTTATTCTTTACAGGCGCCTCCATTCACAGAGGAACGGGCCCTCCTGTTGGTATCGCAGTTTGTGGTATTTAATGTTGGCTCCGCACGGCCGGCACAAGGCTAGGGTGGTTTTCACCCCGATGCCGCAGCTCGTACAGGCGACTGTGAATCCCCCCTTCTTGAGATGTGCGTTGTGCTTCCGACAGAATTCCCCCCTACACCGCCTCTCACACTGGCGCGTCGTCCCCAACAGCAGCCACCGACACTTGTTCATGGTGCGTACCCCTATATCTCATACACCTTTAATTACAAAATAATATATCTGGCTATGAGAAATATATCGAGTCAGAATGATAGTACCGAGGCGAGCCTCTCTTGCTGGGGTCGGTTCGGACCCCCTATTCGAGCCCCTTAGGGGACCCCTGTTGGACCCTCGAATCGGTCCGGCGCGCGAGTGTGGTGTGCTGGTATCAAGCTAATACCGGATATACTACAATGGTGATGGTGAAAGTAATGATAATGGTGATGAAGTTCGTGATGATCATGACAATGATGATGTCGACTATGATAGTGACTCTTAGTAACTTACTTTCAAACGATAAGCAATTAGAATATTAACTCCGTGAAGCAGTCTTTGTGTTAAATGGTCCATATGGGCACAACAGAAGAGTAACACTAACTAACAATGCATGTCATAAATGCTAATGATGAGTGTTGGCTTGAGATTTTCTTTGGGAGTTTGGGTGGCGAAGTGGTCAAGCCGTTTGACTCGGGCTCTGAAGGTTGAGGGTTCGATTCCGGGCCACGTCCTTCGGTTCACGAGTGAAATTTTTCGGAGATTCCTGTGGGTTGTCGCTAGAGCTAAGGAGTTCGTGCTTGGTGCGACGCTTTACGCGCTGCGGAAAGATACCGAGCCATATGGGATAAAACCCGGTGCAATGAAGTAGACCCTGTCGACTTTTAAGCGAAATTTTTTTTTAAAATATTATTCCGTAGAATGCTTTAGGTGCATAACTCAGCCTTGAAGACGTTTGCAAAGGGCTTGATAGAAACTGACAATCGAAAAAATCCCTGGAGGATTTAGAGATGTGGTTTGATACTAGAATGTTGACAATTCATTGGACAGCCAAATGAGCAATATGCACATTTTGATGGAAACTAAGGCGCAAAGAAAACTTATCACAAACATCAGAAATAAGCAGTCATCGTTTTTTTTTTTTTTTTTTTTTTTTTTTTTTTTTTTTTTTTGGGGGGGGGGGGGGGGGGAGGTTGTGGGGGAACATTATGAGAAGACAAAAACTGGAACATGTGACAACTGGAAAGATTTGTGGTAAGAGAAAGAACGAACAAAAGAAACTGTATGAGACAGACAGGCAAGCACACACGCATGTAACATAGACATGCCTACATACATATTTATTCACACATACATAATTTAAACACTCACAATTATACACTCACTCAATAACACACAAACACACTCCGTCACATATACATGAGAGATAGAGGGAGTCAGCCAGAGACAAGTCTGGACAGTCTTGTGTCGCGGCACGGAAGGGAATCAGTCCACACATGAATTGTGTCACGGCACAGAAGGGAATCAGTCCACACATGAATTGTGTCACGGCACGGGAGGGAATCAGTCCACACATGAATTGTGTCACGGCACGGAAGGGAATCAGTCCACACATGAATTGTGTCACGGCACGGAAGGGAATCAGTCCACAAATGAATTGTGTCACAGCACGGAAGGGAATCAGTCAACACATGAATTGTGTCACGGCATAGAAGGGAATAAGTCCACACATGAATTGTGTCACGGCACGGAAGGGAATCAGTCCACACATAAATTGTATCACGGCACGGAAGGGAATCAGTCAACGCATGACTTGTGTCATATAGGCGGAAGGAATGAGAGTGTTCGATCTTAAACATCCGGTGTGCTGATGCCGAGGTAAGGGGCTGAACCCTTACATCGGTCATTTTGACTAAAATGTTGACTTCTCCTCTTTGACTTGAGGACGTAAATTACTAGTACCTCATAGGTTGGAATGGGTGTTCCAGATGGCGAGGGACACTGGTAATAGGGAAAGCTAATCCACACGCAAAAATCAGTCCAGTGCACTAGAAGTAGTAACACGTGTATGGACTACGGTTGAGTTCACAGCAAGCGAAAGGGAAATGAAACAACAACTAACAAGCATGATCACATACGCAAGTCGGCAAGGCACTAAAGTATGAAAATGATGAGATGCAGTATGAGAAATCTATACTTTACCATTGAGATTATCTGGCGCCGTACTCAGACTCCAGCAACAGTGAAGAAACAGTAACCGTTTATAGCCTGCGAAAATCATGCTACTGTGTTTCTTCGTAATATTAGTTCACCAGTAAGGATTCAAACTTGGGCGGATATTTACAGTGAATAACCTCTTGTCTACTGTTAAGAACGTGCGGAAGCTGTTCCTTTTATATATCAATCATGAATAGAAAGAGCGGAAATTCGCAAACGGGGGGAGGGGTGGGGTGTGGTGGTGGTGGTAATTTTGAACTTCCGAAATTTTTAAGCAATAGTGAGAGGGAATATCCGATTGTTTATTACACAGTGTCAGAGGGAATATCCGAAACTAGTCTAGCGGCACCTGCTGTCAGTTGAGATATTCTCTAGTGTGTTCTCTAATCGCTGATTCTTTCCTTATCCGACTGTGACAGCCCATCAATACAGAACAAATCTATTTATCAGTCTACTACAATATTTAATTAACAAACGTGTTATTCAGTTGTCAGCAGTAAAAAGTGAAGGAAAGGAAAGATTAGTTGAGTTGAGTTGAGCTGAGCTAAGAACCTCCATAACTGCACTCAGTACATTCCCATACGTGCTCAGTCCCCTCGTTAAAAAGCCAGCGAGGAGTCACGCTACTAATAGTTCCCAACGCCATCTGAGTGAAACTTCTCATGGTCTTCCTTCTCAGTTTCGAGATTCTACCAGGACCCCTGCCAAACGCCCGTAATCTCATCCTTTCCACATATGGGTTCTCAATATGTTCCTCCACTTTCTCCACCTGGTCCCACAGGGGCACGAATACCTCCCCATTGTCCATAAGTAATCTGCCACCAAGAGGTGTATTCCCTACTAGCCTATCAGCCTGTTCATTCTCCCGCACTTTCGCATGACCAGGGCAAAGAATCCATACAATTCTCACAATTTGTGACCTCTGAAGCTAGGTGAGCCATTGCACACTAAACATTCTTTTCTCCATCTGACTAAGCATGCTCCTTAAGCCCGTGATGAAGGCAATGTTGTTGCAGTGGTCTCGTCTAACCAAAGGAATATCGCTGTTACTGCTTCCACCGAGCAAACTTATTGCAGATAAGTCACACACCGAGCATGTGAGACGTAAGAAGGTGCATGATTGTGGAAATGACCATGTGTTCACATGCACCCACTGTGGACGAACATTTACAGCGCGAATTGGCCTTATCAGTCACATTCACTACCGCCATGGGTAGTAGTTATTAGCCTTTCTGAAGCACAAACTATCTTCTGTTGTAACATGCTATGTGGAGGGTCCCAAATAACTATGTCTCAATTTTCTCATGTATATTTCATAGCCCTGGCTTTAAATAGGTCTTTCCCTGCCAACCCTCCTCCGTTTCCCCCGGACTCACTGTCACTCTCTATTCGACCTAAGGACCTATTTTCTGCAGGGTCGTTCTGGCTGACTCGCATACAACATGACGTTCTTCAACATATTTGTAATTGTAAATTTAATAACTCAATACATAACAGCACAGAAAAAAAAAATATCTGACAATTAACTCATAAACATCTACACACAATCTAGAGAGAAAACTAGTCCATACAATATCAACACAAATATAAATCTCCTAGATCATCGTTTTCCATATTGTCCCATGAATTCACAACCACCTCATGGCAAGTTCTCTGGTCTTTATTTCCCGCGTAGGTTGTTCGAACAACAGGGTTCCATAAATCCAGGATTCCAAGTTTCCGTGGCCTACACGAATGTAGTGTGTCCAATGGTTAGGGAAAGTGCCCTGGGATCACGTGGCACAATTTTGGTTGGGAAATACTCAAGGAGAATAAATAGGATATATGTACGGGTGTGTCAGTGACTTAGGCGGGATCTAGCCCAAAATGCAAACATACTCGATCACAGCTCAACGAAACGCCTGCCGAGGTGTCTGAAAGTATTCGTTCGGGCCCGCCGTGGTTCTATCTGGTATAGCCCAACAACAGCAGGGACTTCATAGTAAACATAATGTTCTATGTCGATGCTCTGTCGAAACCTCCGGCTATATTCGCCGTCAAAAGAAGGATCCTGTAAAGTTAAAACAATTTTGAGAGCCTCTGGTGTAAACTTCAGATACAGCCGGCATGGAGATTCCAATGGTCTCAGCATGTCGGTTGCCATACATAAAATCCATACAATTACCTAGTATTCAATTGTCTTCATACCACACTCCTCTCCACACTCATACCATGCCTTTATTAATATTGGGCACATACCTTCTCAGGCTTCCCTCTCACTTGCAAACCTTGCCTTTCTCACGACAAAGCTATTGTGGAGTAGTGTGCGTAATTATGTATGTTTCCTACTCTTAACTAATACTAATATCATAATAGTGGGTCTGTATGGACCGCAGTGCATCTCCCTCCCCCATCCCTAGCTAGAACAGGAAAGAGGAAACTACCCTGTCCGGCCGCCGCTCTTGTCTGAGCTGTCACCGCAATGTATCGGCCGTGTCTCACATAACCCATATATTCAGATGAGTTCAGGTTCTCTCAGGGAGACAGGGAAGTCCATTTATACTCCCAACATCCTCCTATCGACCAGGAACCACCCGGTCCACCTGCCCCCCCCCCCCCCAATCAGCCGAAAGACGAAAGAGATAGCACAGTGGATCGCCTCTTCTGGCTCAAGAAGATATAACTCAGATGGGTGGAACCGGTCCCCACGGAGCCCTTCCCTCCCCTCGACATGCCATAGCTATAGAATGTTTATATTCAAATGAAATAGAACACTAAACAGAGGTAAAGCCATAGGAAGAAGGATAGCCCCGATTTGTTCCCCCGCCATGCCCAGATCTAGACGCTTAGCCAAATTGGCAAGACTGCCGTTTCACCAATTCGTCTCATTATTTGAGACGACCAAGCTTAATATGCCCATGTCTGGCAGGACCAATTAATCTAAATTACCTTTCATTCCCCAGCAGTAGGATGCGGCACTTTATCTGTAAAATTCTTTAAAACTTTAATACATTGTGCCGACCACAACCGACAAGGTTGACAACGGACTTTTCACGCCCAAACCATTACCCTAGGTCTTATTTGGTGCAAGGCGCGCCATTGGGTTTTCCCGAAGAACAGATAGATTTCAAAGTATTCGTGTCAAATGCTCGGGTTATGAAAGTAACCCAGAGAATCCCACTCCTGAGGAATTGAGCGGATAGGTATGAGGACATGGGCCACTGGGGTTTCGCTACATAGGCCCCCTCTTAAGAAAGTCGAACCCTACGAACTTTCAACTGCCAGAGGTTCTGTTCGAATTACCTCCCCCTCACCTTCGACCATAGGATGCCGTGACATAAAATCCGCTCCCACATTCTCCCTTCCGGGGATGTATTCGACCGTGAACTGATACGGTTGTAAGAGCAATGACCATCTCATCAACCTTGCGTTCAGTTTCTTAGAAGTTGCCAAAAACGTCAGAGGTTGATGGTCGGACTGCACTTTGAACGGTACTCCATACAGATAAGGTTGAAATTTCTGTACCGCCCACACTAGAGCCAGACATTCCCGTTCGACGGTGGAGTAATTCCGTTCCGCGGGTAACAGTTTTCTACTGGCATATGCCACCGGACATAGCACAGTAGGATCATCTCGCCCTTCCTGCAACAGAGTTGCTCCAATCCCTATGTTACTCGCGTCGGTTCTTAGAACAAACGTTTTCTCCAAATTTGGGAGTTGCAGGACTGGCCTATCCACCAAAGCCTGTTTCAGCTTCCCATAAGCCTCTTCACAGCTCGGGGTCCAGACTATAGGATCTGGCGATCCTTTCTTCAGGGTTTCGGTTAACGGTGCCCCAATTTCGTTGAACTTCGGAATAAATTTCTGGTAAAACCCACACAGAGACAAGAAAGACCTAACATCCTTTTTGGATTTAGGACGGGGTGCGAGTCTGACCTTCTCTACATTCTTTTCTTCCGGTACCAAACCCCCCGGGGTAATAGTATGTCCCAGAAATTCTAAGGAGTGATAGCCAATCATGCATTTGGCTGGACGGGCAGTTAACCCCTCCTCTTTCAATCTTATGAAGATCTGTTCCAAGGATTTCAGGTGATCTTTCAGATTGCCAGAAGCGATGAGAATATCATCCATAAACGAGACGACAGAGGGATCCCTTAAAGGGTCTAATAACTTTCTCATCATGCGTGTGAACACACTGGGCGCATTGCTCAGCCCAAAAGGCATCACCTTAAATTCGTAATGGCCGCTCGGAGTACTGAAAGCGAGCAAGGGCCGAACCTCAGGCTTCACAGGGATCTGATAATATCCCCGGCTTAAATCGATTTTTGAAAAGTACTTTGCCCTATTTAATCTGGCAAACAGTTGATTTGTGTTTGGTAACGGCTCAACTTGGAATGTCGTACAACTGTTTAAATGCCTGTAATCAATACACAAGCGGTGCTCCCCGCTTGGCTTTCTCAACAAGACAACCCCGGCATTATAAGGAGAAGTCGAAGGAGTTATGATGTCATCATCCAGAAGCTTCTGGATTTCGGCTTCCAGGGCCTTCTCTTTCGCAAAGGGCACTGGATATATTTTTTGGCGAATGGGGTCTTGGGTAGTCAGAGTCATATCAAACTCAACCAACCCTGTCCGCCCTGGACGATCGGTAAGAATCTGTTGATGGGACTCCAACAAACGGATGACTAGTTCTGTTTCTTCAGCCGACAGATCAGGATTTATATGTACATCCTTATAGGTTTCCCCAGGGTGTAAAGGATACTCCCTATCCGCGTCTTCGCCCGATTCAGTTTCCATCGCGACCGCCATAGTCATGAGTGGGAGAGAAGTACCATCGGATCGTTCCTCATATTTTTTGAGGAGGTTAATGTGGAAGATTTTAGATTTCCCCCTGATCCGGATAGCATAATTGGTACGGGACACAACCCTTTCCACCGGGAAAGGCCCCTGCCAACCAATCTCGAGTTTATTGGAACCTACTGGAAGTAACAACAGAACCCGATCCCCCACCTTCAGAGACCTATCTTTCGTCCTTCTATTGTAGTAGGCCGCGTGTCTCTTTCTGGCCGCTCTCAGATTCTGAGCCGCCAAAGCCCAACCTGTCTGGAGTTTCTTCTTTAACTCCTCGACGTATTTGTAGGAAGATACCACCTCTTCGGAAGTCTCCTCCTCTGTCCAACATCTCAATAAGGCTTCTAAGGGACCCTTGATTGGCCTCCCGAATAATAGAGTGGCTGGTGGCAACCCGGTTGACCCATGGGGAACCTCCCGATAGGCGAACAAGGCGGCTGGGATATATTCATCCCATCTGTCTGGTTTCTCTTGAGCCAGCTTCCTAAGCATGGTCATCAAGGTACCATTAAACCTCTCTACTTGCCCATTAGACTGAGGGTGGTATGGGCTTGTGTGAATGTGGTTAGTCTGGAAGATACGAAAGACTTCCTCCATCAGCTTACCACAGAACTGAGACCCATTGTCCGTTAGGATCTGGTTTGGAAATCCCAACCGAGTAAATGTCTCCATCAGTGCATCAGCCACTCGCTTAGAGTCGATGGTGGCCAACGGTATCGCCTCGCCCCACATGGAACAGCAATCCACCATCGTCAGAATATACATATTCCTCTTCCTAGTCCGAGGAAGAGGACCAACCAGATCGATGGCAACTCTCTCGAAAGGAGAGTTCATAATGGGCATATCACCCAAGACTACCGGAGCCGTCCAGTGTTTTGGTGCCACACGCTGGCACTCTGGGCACGACTTGACGTACCTACGCACATCTCCAGTCATCACTGGCCAGTAGTAATGGCAGGAAATGCGCTGAAGTGTTGCCCCGACACCCATATGTCCACTGAAAGAAATGGTGTGTCCCATATGAAGAAGCTGTTCCCGATAAGCCTTAGGAACTACCAGCTGTCCATGCTGGCGTTCCTCCACTCCGGCTCTCCGGTACAGTAACCGATTCTTCATATAATACTGACCCCGTCTTGGTGGGTCAGCACTTTTTGGCAACTGGTTGAAGCAAGGTTGCAAAGTAGCATCCTGGCTTTGAGCAGCTCGTAACTCCCCAGGCAAGGGATTCACGATCAAGGCCGGCGTCTGCTCCTCCTCCGATTGAGATCTGGTTTGCATCGCCCCTACGTACATGGGTTCGTTTGGGATCCCTAGGAAGACGTAGCGGCAACCCAAGATCATCGGGAAGATAGGATCGATCAGAACGGCTGCCTGAATAGTGCCGGTAACATATTTTGATTTGATGTCCACCTTCGCAATTGGAAGAGACATCGCTACCGCACTCTTTGTCGCCGTTTGAATCTCAATGGATTCCCCGGTTAGCTGCTCTGGGCTCACTAAGTGTGATGAAATTACGGCCTCAAACTGAAGACCTGTGTCATAGAGACACTCGACTGGTTGTCCGTTCACAAGAACCGTCTCTACTACTGGTGGTTTTTCTGAATCTTTGTTCCCAGGATCCCTCCCTTCTACCTCCTTGTTAGACCCCTCCCCGGTTTCTACAAGACAGGCAGCATAGTGAGAGTCTTTCTGTTTGCGCCTGCAATCGGCCGTATTGTGTGTGGGAGATTTGCAGAAGGCGCACCACTTTTCACTCCACTTTCTTTTGGGAGATCCAGGTGGACTCTTACCAGAGGGTTTCTTAATGGGAACTTTATCGAAAGGATCCTCCTTTTTGGTGTGAGTTGGTTTGGGGTTCTTCTTCTTTCCAGACCCAGTGTCTGGTGATCGGAGATTGGGTTGTGCCAGTTCCCCATTATCCCCATGAGCTAGCACATACCTTTCCGCCAATGTGTTCACTACGTCTAACCTTTCTGTCCCATTTTCAACCAAGAAGGTTTGCAATGGCTTGGGCATCATCCTCTTCATTTGGTCCACGACCACTAATTCTTCTAAACTTTCATAGTCGTTGGCAAATCCTGCTAATGACATCCATTTCAAAAGGTAAGACTTAAGTCTAACACTGTATGCTGAGAACATCTCTCCTGGCTCTCTCCTCGACTTTCTGAACTGTTGTCGGTAAGTATGGGCTGTCATCTGGAACCTTTTCAATAATGCCTTTTCCAGGGCCTCATAGTCATTCTCCATACCAGGTGGCAACCTTGAATAGACCTCATACGCGGTCCCCCTCAGGCCCTGTGAGAGTTTCAAGTTCCATTTCCCACGTTCCAATCCCATAGCCAAAGCCATCGACTGAAATCTGTGAAGATACTGGTCGATCTTATCTTTGTGTTCATCGAACGGGAGCAATGGGAACTTCATTGCCTGGTATGGACCGCCACTAGAAGTTGTTGAGTCAGGGAGAACTGCGCCTCCAACTGCACCCTCGCTTTCCTTGGCAGTTTGAGCTTTCAGCTCCAACTCCCTCATACGGAACTCATGGTCTCTGGCTGCCTGCTCGGCCTCCATCTTCCTAGCCTCAGCCTCAATTTTCTTTGCTTCGCGCTCTGCCTCGATTTTCTTAGCCTCGCGCTCTGCCTCAATTTTCTTAGCTTCGCGCTCAGCTTGTCGAAAATCTCTCTCCACTTCTTGAACATATTTCTGTAACTCAGCCCCTTCATAGCCTATCTCACGCCCTGTAGCCTGCACTTCAGCCACATTAAATTTCGCGGATGCCATCTTAACTCAGAGGGTAAGTGAATAGGTAATGGACAAATGGATATAATACACGACCACAACACTTCGTATGTCGTCAGTCTGTGTCAGGAAGAGTATAGACAATAGCCAGGTACGGTAAGCAGAACCTATTGATATTAGACCAGAATATCTGTCCCCTATCCCTATATCAGCCAGAGCTCCACCAGGATTTAAAATATCCCGCGACGTGCACCCAGAAATTGTAACAAGCTATGTGGAGGGTCCCAAATAACTATGTCTCAATTTTCTCATGTATATTTCATAGCCCTGGCTTTAAATAGGTCTTTCCCTGCCAACCCTCCTCCGTTTCCCCCGGACTCACTGTCACTCTCTATTCGACCTAAGGACCTATTTCCTGCAGGGTCGTTCTGGCTGACTCGCATACAACATGACGTTCTTCAACATATTTGTAATTGTAAATTTAATAACTCAATACATAACAGCACAGAAAAAAAAAATATCTGACAATTAACTCATAAACATCTACACACAATCTAGAGAGAAAACTAGTCCATACAATATCAACACAAATATAAATCTCCTAGATCATCGTTTTCCATATTGTCCCATGAATTCACAACCACCTCATGGCAAGTTCTCTGGTCTTTATTTCCCGCGTAGGTTGTTCGAACAACAGGGTTCCATAAATCCAGGATTCCAAGTTTCCGTGGCCTACACGAATGTAGTGTGTCCAATGGTTAGGGAAAGTGCCCTGGGATCACGTGGCACAATTTTGGTTGGGAAATACTCAAGGAGAATAAATAGGATATATGTACGGGTGTGTCAGTGACTTAGGCGGGATCTAGCCCAAAATGCAAACATACTCGATCACAGCTCAACGAAACGCCTGCCGAGGTGTCTGAAAGTATTCGTTCGGGCCCGCCGTGGTTCTATCTGGTATAGCCCAACAGCAGCAGGGACTTCATAGTAAACATAATGTTCTATGTCGATGCTCTGTCGAAACCTCCGGCTATATTCGCCGTCAAAAGAAGGATCCTGTAAAGTTAAAACAATTTTGAGAGCCTCTGGTGTAAACTTCAGATACAGCCGGCATGGAGATTCCAATGGTCTCAGCATGTCGGTTGCCATACATAAAATCCATGCAATTACCTAGTATTCAATTGTCTTCATACCACACTCCTCTCCACACTCATACCATGCCTTTATTAATATTGGGCACATACCTTCTCAGGCTTCCCTCTCACTTGCAAACCTTGCCTTTCTCACGACAAAGCTATTGTGGAGTAGTGTGCGTAATTATGTATGTTTCCTACTCTTAACTAATACTAATATCATAATAGTGGGTCTGTATGGACCGCAGTGCATCTCCCTCCCCCATCCCTAGCTAGAACAGGAAAGAGGAAACTACCCTGTCCGGCCGCCGCTCTTGTCTGAGCTGTCACCGCAATGTATCGGCCGTGTCTCACATAACCCATATATTCAGATGAGTTCAGGTTCTCTCAGGGAGACAGGGAAGTCCATTTATACTCCCAACATCCTCCTATCGACCAGGAACCACCCGGTCCACCTGACCCCCCCCCCCCAATCAGCCGAAAGACGAAAGAGATAGCACAGTGGATCGCCTCTTCTGGCTCAAGAAGATATAACTCAGATGGGTGGAACCGGTCCCCACGGAGCCCTTCCCTCCCCTCGACATGCCATAGCTATAGAATGTTTATATTCAAATGAAATAGAACACTAAACAGAGGTAAAGCCATAGGAAGAAGGATAGCCCCGATTTGTTCCCCCGCCATGCCCAGATCTAGACGCTTAGCCAAATTGGCAAGACTGCCGTTTCACCAATTCGTCTCATTATTTGAGACGACCAAGCTTAATATGCCCATGTCTGGCAGGACCAATTAATCTAAATTACCTTTCATTCCCCAGCAGTAGGATGCGGCACTTTATCTGTAAAATTCTTTAAAACTTTAATACATTGTGCCGACCACAACCGACAAGGTTGACAACGGACTTTTCACGCCCAAACCATTACCCTAGGTCTTATTTGGTGCAAGGCGCGCCATTGGGTTTTCCCGAAGAACAGATAGATTTCAAAGTATTCGTGTCAAATGCTCGGGTTATGAAAGTAACCCAGAGAATCCCACTCCTGAGGAATTGAGCGGATAGGTATGAGGACATGGGCCACTGGGGTTTCGCTACATCTGTCAAGACGGCAAGGTGCCAATGAGAGGCCTATTTCCAAGTCAGCCGCCACGGGTATATGATGCGAGCCCCATGTTTGTAGTATAATTGGTAGTTCAATGCGCTGGGTCATGTGTTACAGACGCATTGGAGGTGGGTGGGGCGGATCCAAATGTTTAAATCTGGTTTTATGGTAGACTCAGCCTACCATGGGTAGCACTTCTTGGGAAGTAGAAGCGTCCGGTGTGACAGAGACGCCATCACACAGTGCGTATCCAATGTTCTATACAGGTATGGGTCCGAAACTATATTACCAATGCTATTTAAGGCGTGTAGGGGGGAACCTTTACTTTTTCTGTAAGTAGTCAGTCAGTCTCCCTGCTCTGCTTGTATGCACATAAACTGTAGTAAATAAATCATATTAAATGTGGCTCTTTTCATCAACATTTCAATTTTCTCAAGTTTCTGGGACATATATTTATGCGACATATATTTATGCGACAGATATTTCGGGGACATATTTCTGGGACATATATTTCCAGACAACATTACAGTAAAGGAAATTGAAGCTTTGTGTGATTTTGGAATAGAAATACTGACAAAATGTCTAAAAGACATCTACACTAGTGGGTACATTCCTAGTGACCTGTTAAATTCCATCGTTATAGCTCTGCCAAAGAAATCAGGAGCTTTAGAATGTGAGGAGCATCGCACAATAAGTCGTATGAGTCTCATGACAAAGCTGTTGCTCAGAATTTTAAATAAAAGTCGACTTTTTTTCGCTTAAAAGTCGACATGGTCGACTTCATTGCACCGGGTTTTATCCCATATGGCTCAGTCTCTTTCCGCAGCGCGGAAAGCGTCGCACAAAGCACGAACTCCGTAGCTTTTAGCGACGACCCACAGGAGTCTCTGAAACATTTAACTCGTAAACTGAATGGTGCGGCCCGGAATCGAAACCACAACCTTCGGAGCACGAGTCAAACGGCTTGACCACTTCGCCACAGATAACAAAATAACAAACAAAATTAAACCAAAAAGTAGCAATGAACAATGTGAATTAACATACGTAGAGGGCTCAAACAACGATATATATATATGTATATATATATATATATATATATATATATATATATATATATATATATATATATATATATATATTGTCAGGACACTGTTAGAAAGAGCTAAAGAAGTAAAAACAGATCTATACTTATGCTTCATAGGCTAAACAAAAACATTTGACAATGTGAAGCACGAAGAAATAGTACAATTACTAGAGCAACTGAATATTGACGGCTAAGATCTGCGAATAATAAAGAACATATATTGGCAGCAAACATCAGCCATTAGAATCAAGAACCTTGTAGGAAGATTTCGTTGTATAAAGGAGGGCGTCAGACAAGATTGTGTAATGTCTCCTGATTTGTTCTCATTGTACATTCATTCATTCATTCAT
This sequence comes from Cepaea hortensis, assembly GCA_963921405.1. Classification (NCBI taxonomy): domain Eukaryota; kingdom Metazoa; phylum Mollusca; class Gastropoda; order Stylommatophora; family Helicidae; genus Cepaea; species Cepaea hortensis. The sequence goes on along the minus strand of OY992891.1, from coordinate 4,050,784 downwards.
TCATTCATTCATTCAGTAGCATGGCCTTTGCAGAACCTTGCTCCCATAACAACCTTCCGGAAAACCTTTCGATCATAAGCAAGATCTCCCGCATCCGATACACCCATCTGGAGATTATCTGCCACATCCTACACCCATCTTATCTTTGGCCTTCCTCTTCCTCTGTTCCCAGGCATATAACCTCCATTATTGTTCTCTCCAAACTTTCATGACGTTTCAAGTGACCAAAATATAATGAAATATTTCAATTTTCTTTGTTTTATCATCTTTAATAGCCAACCTTATTCAATGTACAGCTCTTGAAGTATGGATGAATTTGTTCTTTTCTTTACCCAAAATATTCTTAGAACTCGTCTATAACATTTATATTCAAAGGCATTTATACGCTGTTCAGCTTGTTTAGTAAGAGTACAGGTCTCACAGGCGGATGTTGCAATGGGAAAGATGCATGCTCTTAAACATCTAATCTTTGCTGTTCTGTCTGTCGGATTCCATAATTTATTCAGTTATTTTAGTCTTTGAAGAGCAGTTGATAGTCGTCGTTTAATTTCTTTCACTGTGTGACCGTTGTTGGTAATCAGTGACCCAAGATATTCAAAATTGTCTAGTAATTGTTGTAAATATTTTCACATTTAAGTGCAAAACTAACAATATTACACAAAGACAAGAACTTACCGAACTTCCAGCACTTATTAATATCCATTAGAACCAGCACTGAACAACATTGTGTAATAACTACACCGAAACGTGCAACCGTTTTAATTAATTTACATGCTGTGTTAGTTAAACGACACCGTTGCCCGGAACAGTTTACTTCAACATTTTGTTCTTTCCAGCGTGTTCCTAATTTTTGTAAACACGATATAGTTAATTTCGTTTCTTTTCCCATTGGTTTTTTTTTAAATTCATTATTATAGCAGACTATACGTAATTAGTTAAGTATGAATGAGCGAGTGAATGAATTTTATGACTTTTGAATTTGCATACAAGAAATTGATTGAAAGGTTTTATATAATTGTAATCTAAGGATCATCGATTGACCCCATTTTTTCAATAGTGCCAAACATGTTACTATATTGAATAAAGTGAGGTCAAACGTTTGACACTTAGACAAACAACAAATGTACTACTTTCAATTTATTTATTTTTTTGAAAGTATCTCAAAGTTACCCTACATAATTATTTATGATTGTACCTAAAGGGAAATAATCTGATATTGGCAAAATTGGTACATGCATATGGTTTTTTTTTTTCAAAGTGGTCAAATCACTCCAAAGTACTGAGTTGCGTCAACTATAGGTTGACTATGATTACTAAAATTTGATAGGACCGGGATTAGAATATCTGGCCATAAGGGTTAGTGTTCTGGTCCTGAAGTCATCATACAGGGTGATGACTTGACGTCTAACATCATCGAAGCTGATACTAACAAAGAAACTATAAAATTAGAAACCAAAGACAAAGAAAACCAGTATAAGAAATACCAAGGTATTGTCAAAAAGTTCACTACTTATGACTGCATATCAGCCTGGTCCCTGAATTTTGAATCCGTCATGGAGCATTACCAGGTACCAGTTTCAGACTGGAACATCATAAACATGAGAAGTCTTTCTGGAGAACCTCTGAAAGTCATAGAAACTATTCAGATTGAGTTAAGGAAAGACTACCATTACATCAAAGCTAAAATGTTTTTGTTAGATGATGCAGGATACAGAGAAATATTTTCTAAATTAACCCCAAAATCATCACAAAAGTTCGCAGATTATACCTTACTAGTTCAAGACATTTTTTAGTAAATGGCTATCAACAGCTAAAGTTAACAATGATTTTGAACGTCTAAAAGACCTCATTTTGAGTGATAAGATCATCTCATCGCTATCATTACCTTTTTCACGTTTTTTTTTTTTTTTGCAAGAGTGTGAGTGTGAGACACTACAACAAATAGTTGTCGACTTACTTCACAACCAATAAAGATTTCTTTATTAATATTTTGAAAGATACAGAATTTGTAGCAGCCGCTACATATGACAGATCTAAAACAACAACATACAATAAATCTAAGACCTTTAGTAAATACAGAAACTACCAATGTAAACACTGTAGTTACAATCACAATGAGAACGATAAGTGTGATAAAAATCCACAATATCATATTTACTTTAAAAACTTCATAGATAAGCAAGAAAGTGAACGAAAGATCTGTAAAAGATTGACCAAATGCTTCCTTTGTAAAGCGTATGGGCATGGCGCCATTCTTGTTGAGCCAAACAAATGGCAAAAGAAGCAAATGCAGCAGTGTTTGAAAGCTCTTCACCAGAAAAAGAACAAGAAGAAGAACCACAGTCAGCTAACGCAATCCAAAATATTGATGTTTTGCATATAGATAAGTGCACCACATGCAATCGCTTTCATAACGATCGGATTCTAGCCTGTGGTCACAATGTGCAAATAACAAATGAGAAAGCAAACGCAGTGTGCCATTCAGAAGGTAAACTTAATATTCATCAGGGTTATGTCAACGGGAAATTAGCTAGTCTTTTGGTGGATAGCGGAAGTACCCTTATTGGCTTGAGAAGAGACTTTCTACAGCCCTCAGACTACACAGGGACATTCGTTACCTGTAGCACATTTTCAGGAAACATTGAAAAGTATCCAACTGCATGGGCACATATAAAAACACCTTTTCTAACAGGCAAAGTAAAATGTGCCGCATTACAGAACCCATTTTTGTGATTTGATTATTAGAAATCTTCCTCAAGTTATAGACATTACACAACAGCAGATAATCACCTGGTGTAAACATGATATACCAATACATACAGTTGCCAGAACCTCTGCAATGAAACTATCTTAAACGAACACTCTACAACAAGCAAACAATATTATATATCATCCCAACATACTGGAAGAACATTTCACTAAACCAGAAACAGCGAACATGTCTGGTCATCAATTTCCAAAACCCATTGAACACAAACTAAAATACAAACCCAAGACAGTAAAGGCTACTTCACAAACCAAACATCAACCAAAGCCATGTAATGTAAATCAAAACACTGCAATATGTGTAACGGTATTCCTTTATTCCTTAACTATAATATCATTATCCTGCCTCATTACCTGTACACTCTGTAATTGCAAATGTATGCAGAACAATAATCTAGAACAATAATCTATGTCCATATTCAAATCTAAAACCATGTGACATAAACAGACAACACAATCTCCACAACAGAATGACGCATTCTGCATTACTGAATGGACACAACAGCAAACAGACGTCATGTGATGTTCGTCCGTCATGAATGACGAGGACCATTCATTCATTGCATCTTTTGATGAAGAACGAATTACTTGCTCTTTAGATTGGATTATAGTGAGGAAGTGGTTGCGAAACTCCTTCATCCTCACTTCCTCGTCCGCGTCCATCTGGTTCCAGTGGCAAGCATGGCAAGACGACTGGAGACGTATGCAGATGCAGTGGACGTTAGACTGCCACACGCCATTTATCCCTGTATATATTTGCTCTCAAAAACAACTGGTTGCCTAGAGTCTCGTGTAAACGGCCCTTCCGTCAATTCCTTTAATTTTCAGTTTTAAGACAAGCGTAGCGACAAGCGACTGAGCGTATGATTACTGATAGGGTCAAATAGATATCCATCGCCGAGACGGACTGACTGCCAGAACAGACCACATACACATGCGAGCGAGAAACTGCCCACAGAAGATATTGTTCGTCTAAGTTGCGAACAAATCTCCCGATTTACGGCTGAGCCTCATCAGTTCGCAATGCATCTGGCCACTGACAGGACAAATGTTCACGCACACGCAAGCCAAGAGTAGCATCGCTAAAGCGCGCCCTCCCTCAACAAGGTGATACATGCAAAACCACTGGACGCCTGCCGACGAGCTTTCAAGCTTCGCCGGCAGGACTGACCGAAAAGCTAAACCAGCTTACTGACTGCAGGCCTACTACTCATCGAGAGAGAGAGAGAGAGAGAGAGAGAGAGAGAGAGAGAGAGAGAGAGAGAGAGAGAGAGAGAGAGAGAGAGAGAGAGAGAGCGCTTATCGAGACTTTGTCGAACGGTCGTACAAATTTTCTCTTTTGCCCGCTCAAACCACGACCCTGGCTTCACGGTGCGGTTACATTCACGAAACGCTTGCCTCACTAACTTGCGTTGGCTGGGAAGATCGAATTTTGGTGCACCTCACACAGCCATCCGAGACAACGAACGCTAGACGCGGAACTTATCTTGCGAACTAGACCAGCCCTCACAGTCATGTACAGCGACTACAACGACATAAACACCAAACAACTCATATTGGCACCAAAACAAGACAAAACAACATCAGGAAGGACAACAATCTATTACACAGAGACTGACGCAGCACAAAGTAAAACAAACGTCAAACACGACAGCACACTGACCCAAAAGGGAGATAACCGTCCTTCACGACAGTGCAGCATCATACTACACACACAATCAACGCCAGACTCTAACAACGTCAATAGAAACAGGACAGAAACATCACCACCAGAGCAAAGCACAACAAATAGTGACAGGCAAACAACGACTACAGATGTTGTAATACATTTAATATCACCTACTATACCATCAAATCTTCATCAATGGATATATTTTACACTGACATCAACCAAAACACAATCATCTCATCTGACATACAGAGACGACATCTGTATACACAGCAACAGCATGACACAACAAATAGTGACATTATTACAACCTTTTGAACGTATCAGGCAACACGGCCTGACTGTAAACCCAGCAAAAGTTGACATTGCTTTTCGTGAAATATGTTTTTTAGGCTATTAAATTTGTGATGGTAATATCACTTCTGATGATAAGATTGTATCTAAAATTTTGAAATTATCACTTCCCACAACGAAGAAAGAAGTAAGAAGGATGTTAGGATTGGTAAACTGCTATAGAAAGTTCTTACCAAACTTTTCAGACCTAACAGAACTTTTTAACAAGCTGTTGGCAAAACACAAACCAACAAAAATTGTACACAGTGAGGGCCTGATAGAAGCTCTTACAAAAATACAACGTTACTTTTTATCTCACCCTATATTAAAACTCCCCAACGCTAATCTTTCTTTCACAGTAAGAACTGACGCGAGCAGTGTGGGCATATCTGGGGTACTCCTACAGAACTACGACGACGTCCTGCATCCAGTGGCATACGTCAGTTGCAAATTGACGCGAAGCAAACGAAGATACAGCACACCGGATTTAGAACGTTTAGCTATGATAAATTCATTATCTAGGCTATCAAGGTATTTGTTAGGCAAACACTTCATTTTGAATCTGACAACAGCCCACTAAAGATAGTAATACAAGGAACACCATCAAATCATAGAATTGCCAGATGGGCGTTACTGCTACAAAATTACAGCTTTGAAATACGCCACATAAATGGTACTGAGAACACAGTTGCGGACCTTCTGTCAAGGATTCCTCTCGACGAGTCCAGCAACGGTCTAACTACGCTGGAGCGCAAAGATTAAAATAAGGTTATCACCAGCGCCCAGACTAAAATATCACATTACAGCGCAAGACATAACCCCGTCAAAAAAGAACGCTGTCTAAACAAATTTAGTGTGATGTGGACTATGTCCATTTATATTTCCAAATAACATTTATAAATTGTGAATGTGCTGAATAAATGAAGGGAGTCGAACGTGGAAGTGTACTGGGACAGTAACTGTTGTAAATATTTTCACATTTAAGTGCAAAACTAACAATATTACACAAAGACAAGAACTTACCGAACTTCCAGCACTTATTAATATCCATTAGAACCAGCACTGAACAACATTGTGTAATAACTACACCGAAACATGCAACCGTTTTAATTAATTTACATACTGTGTTAGTTAAACGACACCGTTGCGCGGAACAGTTTACTTCAACATTTTGTTCTTTCCAACATGTTCCTAATTTTTGTAAACACGATATAGTTAATTTCATTTCTTTTCCCATTGGGGTTTTTTTTTTTAAATTTATTATTATAGCAGACTATACGTAATTAGTTAAGTATGAACGAGCGAGTGAATGAATTTTATGACTTTTGAATTTGCATACAAGAAATTGAGAGAAAGGATTTATATAATTGAAATCAAATTATCATCGATTGACCCCATTGTTCAATAGTGCCAAAGATATTACTATTTTGAATAAAGTGAGGTCAAACGTTTGACACATAGACAAACAATGTATAACTTTATTTATTTATTTATTTATTTTTGAAAGTATCTAAATGTTACCCTACATAATTATTTATGATTGTACCTAAAGGGAAATAATCTGATATTGGCAAAATTGGTACATGCCTATGGGGTTGTTTTTTTATTTTTCAAAGTGGTAAAATCACTCCAATGTACTGAGTTGCGTCAACTATAGGTGGACTATGGTTACTAAAATTTGATAGGACTGGGATTAAAATATCTGGCCATAGGGTTTAGTGTTCTGGTCCTGAAGTCATCATACAGGGTGATGACTTGACGCCTAACATGTTTTTTGTTGAGAGGGAGGACGTAGCTTGAAAAATAGCGTCAATCGTTGTTAACTTCCGGTCTGTGCTGAGTCCGTTGTCAAACAAAGTACCAATCCGACCAGGGGACTATACTTGATGCGAGTAGCCTGATGGCAACAATGAATGAAGTATACATCATTGCCAAATAGATAGCACCTTACAATGATATAATATTATGATCCATCAAGGGAAACAACTATTGGGTCCTTACATAAAATTAGAATGAAAACACAGACTATGTGTAACTACCCACGTAATGAAAGATTATCCCTTTCATAAGAGAGGGGGAGGAGAGTGTCAGGAACCCAATATCCTGCAAGACAGGAGTTAGCGGAGGACAGCTCACGACAGGCGATCAGCACAGGCAGCCTGGTGTGACCAAGTACAGGTCAACTACTTGGTTGTTGAAGCCCTGTGGTCATCGTGTCACGTTACGACGCACGAGCGACACGAGCTGTGAGAAGGGAAGGACTGAATAAACATACCTGTGTCGGACAGACGGGTGTAGGACTTCGAGACGGACGGACAAAGAGGGTTATGCTTGTGTTTCATGATCGTTGTGAGATGGCTGTAATGAAGGATGGCATGACTGACTAGTAGATTGAGATGTGCTTGTGCTGAGACAGTGAGAGAGCTATTTTGTATTATTCCATTATAAGATGTATGATGCATGTATATCATTGGCACCTTTCCGTCTTGACAGACGATAGTTTGGTACATTGTGCTTCAAAAAGGCTTAATAACTACGATCCATGGCGGTGGCGAGTGTGGCTGGTAAGGCCAATTCTTGCTGCAAATGTTTGCCCACAGTAGGTGCATGTGAAAACATGGTCATTTCCACCATTTTGCACCATCTTACGTCTCTCACGCTCTGTGTGTGCTTTATCTGCAATCATTTTCTCCTTTGTCTTTATTCCATTTCTGATAGTTGCCCTCCATGCAACACGTTCAGCGGCGACATGCTCCCAATGTGCATTATCAATGCCTGTATCAATCATGTCCCGCTTACACACATCTTTGTATCGTAGTAGAGGCCGACCCTGAGATCTCCTACCCGTCTGTAATTCACCAAAAAAGATGTCCTTTGGTATTCTACCATCATCCATCCTCCTAACATGTCCTATCCATCTAAATCTACGAAGACTGAGCATGGAATAAATACACCGTCACACAACCTGATCTTTCCAATACTTCAGTATTTGTAATTTTGTCTTGCCACTTAATACCAAGTATTCTTCGCAGACAGCGCATATGAAAGCTGTTTAAACGTTTCTTTTGGCGTGAGTAAGTTGTCCAGGTTTCACTGCCATAAAGAAGAGTACTAAGGACACAGGCTTGGTAGACGAGGACTTTTGTTTTGGCAGTAAGCTTCCTGTTCTCCCAGACTCTTTTTGCTAACATGTTCATTGTTGTTGCTGCCTTGCCAATCCTGATGTTGATTTCCTGATCGAGGGATAATTTGCTATTTACCTCTGATCCTAGATATGTAAAATGGTCTACTATCTCCAGTTCGGCGTCGTCAATAAAGATTGATGGTACACCATGTGCACCTTGTGACATAATCTGTGTCTTCTTTTTGTTAATTGTTAAACCAAATTCAGAACAAGCATTGGAGAATGGAGATAGTAGATGTTGTAATTCTTCCTCAGAGTGGGTCGTAATCGCAGCATCATCCGCAAAAAGCAACTCTCTGATCAGTACCCTCCTAATTTTGGTCTTGGCCTTCAATCTCTGAGCATTATAGAGGCCACCATCTGAGCGTGAGTGAATGTATATGCCGTCATCCTGATCACGAAAGGCATATTTCAGTAGAAGTGAAAAGTATATCCCAAAGAGGGTGGGGGCTAGTACACAACCTTGCTTAACTCCACTCTTGATTTAAAACTCTTCAGAAGTTGAGCCATCAAACTTGATTATACCCTTCATGTCTGTGTGGAACGATTCCACAATGGACAGAAGAGTTGGTGGGCAGCCAATCTTCTTTAGTGCTTTGAACAGACCCTCACGACTGACCAAATCGAATGCCTTTGTGAGATCGATGAAGGCAATAAACAGTGGCTGATTTTGTTCTCTGCATTTTTCTTGCATCTGTCGCAATGAGAATATCATACCAATGGTAGACAGGTTCTGACGGAAGCCGCACTGTGATTCGGGGTAGACTTGATCTCCCAGGACTTGAAGTCTGTGCAGGACAATTTTGGCAAATACTTTCCCAACAATACACAGAAGTGAGATACCCCTATAGTTGTTACAGTCGCTCCGATCTCCCTTGTTCTTGTACAGCGTTATGATGTTTGAATCTTTGAAATCCTGTGGGACTTGTCCTTCTCGCCAGCATAGCTCTATTAGCTGGTGGATCTGTAGAGCGAGTGTGTCTTGCTCACTCCTGATTACCTCCATTGGAATCCCATCCTTACCTGAAGCCTTGCCAGATGCAAGCTCATTTATAGCACACTTAACTTCTGTTATAGTGGGAAGTGTGTCCAGGTGGTTAAGAGTTGGCAGGGCCTCTATGGCGTTGAGGGCATCATCCGCTAGCTTGGTCTCACTTGAGTAAAGCTCTAAATAGTGCTCGACCCATCTATCCATCTGCTGTTTCTTATCAGTGATGATTTCTCCAGTCAAGGTTTTCAGCGGTGCACTTCTTTTGATGCCGGTCTCTCTGGCTGTGGGGTTACAACACTTTCTCTCTGTAATCCCGTTTATTACGCAGAGTCTCGCAGCGGAGCGAGAACTGAGGTGGTTCGACCCCCGCTCGTGACTTGCGGATACTGAGCCGGCCGCTCAGAAAGCAATGGCAAACTACTGAGCGTAATCTTGCCAAGAGATCAACAGACAGCTGAAAGATGCTGCTGTTGACAGCTAAGTCCTGTAAAAGGATACGCAAAACATTTTACTTCTTTTGATCATTGGACCACAGGCTTTCTTTATCCCTTCATACATGCTTCTGATGTCTGACATAACTTGATCCAATAGTCATTCGCACACTGCCTGGCAGCTTTTTGTACATCCTTCCTCGCTTGCTTCAGCTCACTCAGAGTGTTACGCGTTGGTCTTTCCTTGTTTCTTAAGAGAGCTATCTTCTTTTTATCGATCAAGGGCTGCAGTATCTGACTGTTTGCCGCAAACCAGTCCTGCCTCTTATGATCCACAGTGCCGTAAACCCCTACCGCTGTTTTATAAATAGTTTCCTTAAGTTTACTCCATTTATCATTTACTATACAATTTTCTGATGTATCATTGAAAACGTCTTCAAGTTGCTGTTGAAATTCAAAGCACTTTCCAGGATCGTGAGTGTTAGTAATATTAATCCTGGGGCTAGACTTGTGTTTAGCTGTGTAGATTCTCTTTGGTCTCAGTCTAACCCTTGCAACAACCAAAGAATGATCTGTATCACAGTCAGCTCTGTGGTAACTTCGAGTTAATGATGTATGGTTCAGATGTTGTCTCCGTGTGATAATGAAGTCCAGCTGATGCCAATGGCTGGATCTTGGATGTTTCCATGTGACCTTATGCATCTCTTTTGTTTTAAAAAAGGAGTTTGTAATACATAGGTCATTTCTAGTGCAATGCTCCAGCAGCCTTTGCCCGTTATCATTCATGCGACCGATGTTGTATTTTCCAAGGCACACTGGCCATGAACTCGAGTCCTTGCCCACACGAGCATTGAAATCACCGAGCATATAAATGTAGTCCGATTTTGGAACTGCCTTGATCGCAGAGTCTAGCTGCTCATAGGACGTATCCTTCACATCATCAGAGGAAACGAGTGTCGGTGCATATGCAGTGAGAATGGTGGCAAATCCACAAGAGGTTGCCAAGCGCAGTGATAATAATCTTTCATTACCTCCAGCTGGGATATCAATCATTCCCAGTAGCGAATTCTTCACTGCAAAGCCCACACCATGTTGCCTTTTTTCTGCCTGCCCTCTTCCCTTCCAAAAAAAGGTGTAATTGTTTTCCCTGAGTGACCCCTCCTCAGCGAGGCGAGTCTCTTGCAGGCCAGCAATATCAATGTTAAGACGATTGAGTTCAGCATCAATCACAGCCGTTTTTCTCACATCGTCAATATTTGTCAAGTCAGTGGAAAATCCTGGACACATGGTTCTCACGTTCCAGGTTGCAAGCCGTAGCTTGAGGTGTCTATTCTTTTTTATATGAATTGGTTTTACAGCCTGCGATTCAGATTTTGTCCTAGCCCCAAGCACCCATTGAAGCAGGCAGGCTGTGGCGGATCAGCACCCAATTGGCTGGGGGCTGCCCAGCTTGAGGCGGGCGGTAGCTGATCAGTGACACCTATAGGTGTCTCCCACCGTCAGAGGCAACGCGTGGCGCCCCATGTCTACGTCAACTGACAGCGACTTATTATCCGTAACAGTTGCCTCTCGCTTTGATTCCGAGACCGGTTAAGACCAGGGATGGAGTTATTGCCTCTCCATAGCACAAAGCCTGGGCTAAAATAAAGAAACCATGTGTTGCCCATGCAGCATGATCCCTCTCTCGGCCTGCCTAGTTCACTCCAGAGGAAGGTTGACACCTATAATCTGGAACAAGACAAGCTGCAGAAGCTGCCGGATCAGCAAAGCAATGCTCTAACTGTCCGCCTGTCGGAGCTTCGATCCTAGACCAGCTGCCAACCAAGGCTTAGGGCCTGGTCTGCCCTGCCATGACTTATTTTGTCTTTGGGTTGCATTTCCTCGCACCAGGATAAGGCTAGTACCCTCCCAATTGCACTCTTCCGCCCGAAGCCGTTGGCACAATGTGGGGTGTCGGGTTTGGTAAGCGCCGCCCAACATTTGGCGCTGACAGAAAGCAGGTAGTACCGTCTACTGTCATACGGTAGCTCAGTCATATCTGACTAAGACCTGACTAAGATGCATGTATATACTACTGTGATAATGTACGAGTTGCGCATAGTTATGAGCGCAACTTCCACGCATTGTACCCAATGTAAATATAAGACGCGAATAAAAGGGTTTATTTCACGTCGCCGAGCGTGAGAGTGTTATCATTGAATGTGTATGATTGTTTCGCCCCTGTTCTGGAGAGCGAGCCAAATGTTAAGATAATTAAGTCCATGACAGACTGACAAGATACAACATACAGGCGAGGGGAGCCTAGGGAGGCCGACACATCGGAAGCTTACCGCTTCATCAATTGCTTGGAATTTGTTGGATAGCGGCCATGTGATTGATAGAGACAGTGCTTTTCGCGTGTTGTTTAAAACACAAAATAGTCGCTTGATAGTCGCTTAGTCGCTTGCTTAATTATAATAGACCAGGTTTAAGTAAACAGAAATACATGTCTCATCACCTCATCTTATCTCATCATGCTCCTCTTGTGCCTTGCCGAGGTGAAGTATAAACAGCGGGAGAGTGCCCGCTCATGGGCTTCATGTATCGATATTCCCATGAACTCTGTTATTCCCTACGTCAATCGTTTACGTGGTGCGCCTCTTCCACTGCTTCCTTCTGGTCTGTACATCATTGCTTATTGTGGTATACTGTTGACTGGTAGCCTACTTGCATGGCCAAACCATTTGACTTGCTGCCTTCTAATAAAATCTAGTGCAGCTATAACCCCCACTTTAGTCCTGATTTCTTCATCTCTGATCGTATCTCTTCTTGATACATTGAGTAATCTTCTCAGGAATCTCAATTCTGTTGTGATTTTTTTTTTTCGTTTTCTGTCATTGTCCAGGTTTGGCATTGGTAGCACAGAGTTGGTAGGAAGATTGTGTTGTAAAGTACTCTCTTAGTAGTTATTGATACATGTGTGTTCATTAGTATTAGTGCCATTTGTCCAATGAGTTGGTTTGCCTTATTGCATCTATTTTCGATCTCGTCTTCTGATTTGCCATTTGATAATATTATAATTCCTAGGTACTTGAAATTCTTTACTTGTTTCAATGAATGTTCGTTTAGGTGAATCGTTGTTGTTTTTTCTTCTTTAGTTACAGTCATTACCTCTGTTTTACTTGTGCTAATTTTCATGTTATGTTTCCTACACATTTCATTTAGACTATTCATGTGGTCTTGTAATTCAGCTTCTGATTATGCTATTAGTGCTTGGTCGTCCGCAAACAGGAGTTATCTAATGGTTAGATTTGCAGATGGGTCTTCCTCCGTGTTCTCATCATGCGGTGTTCTTGCGGTCTCTGTTTGACTGGTTTCTTTACATATGTTGTCTATATATGTTATGAACAAGGGAGGAGACAGGACACAACCTTGTCGTACTCCAGATCTTATGGTGAAGATTCTGAGTGTCCTCCAGTTGCTCTCACTATGCATTCACTAATGTTGTATAAGTTTCTACATAGGTTTGTTAGGTGTGTACTCACTCCATATTTTTTAAGGATTTCCCACAGCTTGTTTCTATCTACTCTATCAAATGTCTTTTCTTGGTCGACTAAGGCTAAGTAGAGTGTTTCATTGAGTTCAATTGATTTTTATATTAATTGTCTAAGTGCAAAAATGGCATCTTAGCATCCTTTGTTTTCCCTAAATTCAAGTTGTGTTTCGCTTAGCTGCGGTTCTATCGTTTCTCAAGAATTATGCAAAATATTTTCCCAGTATGACTCAACAGTGAAATGCCACTGTAATGTGTGCAGTCTCTTTTGCTGCCTTTGTTTTTCCAAATTGGGATAATTATGGCGTTTCCCTTCTCGTGGTGTCTGTTTTTCTACCCAAACATGGTTGAATAGTCTATGTAGTCATGCTGTTCCTACTTCTCTTGCTGCTTTAATTAGTTCATTTGGTATTTCATCTTGTCCCGGTGATTTGTTCAATGGGGCTTATCTGATGGCTTCTATTATTTGTTCTTTCAGTATGTCTGGTTTTTGTAGCTTTTATTTAGGGTTTCTCGATACTCCTCCCAGTCTTGTTTGGCTATCTCTCTTTACTATTCTATTCACATGTCTTCTCGCCATTCTATATTCTATATAACCGCATTCCTGTTTGCTCTTCGACCACTTTTTTTTCTATTTTTCCAGTGGGTCTCTTACAGCTTTCTTTACTTCTGCGTTCCACCAACTTGTTACTTTCTTTTTGCCCATGCCTTTATAATGCATATCCTTTATATTGTTGTTGTTCTCTGTTAGCCTTGAATGATGTGTGAATGAAATAATGTATGAAAGAGAGTGATAGAAGGGCAGAATGTTAGACGGGCCTGCGTGCCCAATTCTTAACCCTTTGAAAATAAAATTTGTTCGTTCGTTCGTTCGTTCGTTCTGTACTTTGCGGTTTTGTTTTGTTTTCGTGGTTCCATATGTTATTTTTGCAGTATTTAAGATGCTTGATTTGAACATCTCCCATTCTTCTTCCACCTTTTTACTTTTTATAAGTAATTTTACAAAGATTTCAGTTAGTTCTTTCTCATAATTTTCCCTCACTGCCTCGTCTTTGAGATTTTTAAGTTTACTGATTCGCATGGCGTGTATTTCCCTGGTCTTTGCTTTCGTCAACTGAGAATCTTATTGTGGCAACGGTTGCTTTGTGTCTGTGTTTATACTTAAGTTGGGCACTGCATTTGCATCTAATATATTTCTCTTTCTGTTATTTCTTGTTAATATAAAATCAATTTGGCTTTTAGTATCTAGATCGTTCAATTTATACCAGGTGTATGTTTGTGAGTTGTTGTGTTTATAGAATGTCTTTCTTATATAGAGGTCGTGTTGGCAGCATAGCTCTATCTGTCTACTTCCGTTATCATTTCATTCATTATGTTTTTCTATGCCCGCTCTGTTGTGTCCTAGTCTTGCATTGAAGTCTCCCATAACTATGATGTTGTCCTGCTTATTTATTTTATTTAGCACGTCATGGATGTCTTCGTAGAAGTCCTCGCATTCTTGCTCATTATTGTTTGCATTACATGGTGCGTATAATTGTACATATGTTGTAATTGTTTGTTCTTTTATTTTCACTGTTATGATTCTTTCTGATATATATTTTATTTCTAGTATTCCTCTTGCTAGCCGTGGTTCAATGACTATTCCCACACCGTGTCTTGCCCTTTCTTGCTGTTCCACTCCAGAGTAGACAAACGTGTAACTGTGGTGGATCTCCTTGTATCCGAAAGACATGTTAGTCAGTTTAAAATTACCGTGATAGACTACTGATATTACTGTGCGAACATGTGTATATTTCAGTTTCAAGGATTTATCTAGTTATTTTACTTTATGTTGTGTGAATTCTGCAGTATGTAGCCTACCTGACGAGATGCAGAGGAATATGCTAGGCAATAAATCGTGCAATCTATTGTTTGTGTCTTCGTTATTCAAAATATATTTATGAGGCAAATTCATGCGACATAATTGTGGGACATATATTTAAGGGACATATTTTAGGACACACACACACACAGACACACACATATATATATATATATATATATATATATATATATATATATATATATATATATATATATATATTTGGGACAGATATTTCACTGACATATATTTTTGAGACATATCCGGAACACATTTCTGGGACATATTTCTGGGACATATTATTTTGGGATATATATTTCCGGGACATATTTCTGGGACATATATTTCTGGGACATATATTTCCGGAACATATTTCTGGGACACATATTTATGAGACACATATTTTGGGATTTATTTCTGGGACTTATTTCTGGGGCATATATTTCTCGGTCATAACTTTGGGCCACATATTTCTGGGACATATTTTTGGAACATAATACATATTACTATTTTATGAGACAGGCAGGCAGACAGGCTGAGAGATCATTGTGGACAGTAGTGTGTCACGGCACGGATAGGAATCAATCAATACTTGAAATGTGTCATTGCACGGAAGAGAATCAATAAACACACTAATTGTGTCACGGCAAGGAAGGAAATCAATCAACACATGAATTGTGTCAGGGCACGAAAGGGAATCAATCAATTCATGAATTAATCTAGGTCTTTGAAGACATTAGATATCAGCATGGCGGAATGGTTCAGATCACTCATTGGTAAACTTCTGGTGTGCAGATGCCGAGGTTGCTGGTTCAACTCCTACACCTGACATTTGGACTAAAATGTTGACTTCTCATCCTTGACTTGGGGAAGTAAATTACCAGCACACCAGAAATCGGAGTGGGTTCGCCTGATGGCGAGGGACACTGGTAATAAGGAAAGCTAATCCACACGCAAAAATCAGTCCAGTGCACTAGAAGTAGTAGCTTGTGTATGGACTAAGCATGAGTTCAAAGTGAGCGAACGCAAACAAAACAAATAAACAAACAAAACAACCAAACAAAACAAACAAACAAAACAAACAAACAAACAAATCAAACCAAAACAAACAAACAAAACAAACAAACAAACCAACCAAAACAAACAAACCAACCAAAACAAACAAGCAAACAAAACAAACAAAACAAACAAACAAACAGAACATACAAACAAATCAAACCAAAACAAACAAACAAACCAAAACAAACAAACAAAACAACAAAAACAAACAAAACAAACAAAACAACAAAAACAAACAAAACAAACAAACAAAACAAACAAACAAAACAACCAAAACAAACAAAACAAACAAACAAACAAACATCTACGAAGCATGATCATACACACCAGTCAGCAAGGCAATTAATTATGATGATAATAAGAAAGAAATACTTTACTATTCACATTATCCGACGCCATCGTCAGACTCCAGCAAAAGTGAAGACACAGTAACCGTTTATAGCTTGCGAAAACCATGTTACTGTGTTTCTGTGTAATATTAGTTCACCAGTAACGATTCAAATATTGACGGATATTTACAGTGTGCACAGCTTCCTGCCGACAGTTGTGAACTGGTGGGAGCCGTTCCTTGTACGTGTCATGTATAGAAACTCAAAATTGCACCGTGTCTAAGTTGACATTTCCTGAACTGCATGAAGCGGAGTAGCGGTATCTCGCTATCAATGGAGAAGTAAGGTGCCTCCTTCCCTCCACCAGCCAACGGGACACTCTTGGGCAAGGTGGAGTAGTCGTTTAGTCCCCCCCCCCCTTCCACACACACACCCAACCCCCATCCTCGTCAGGGTTACATCCCAAGTTAGTTCAAGGTGTATCCCCCGTGCCGAGGAAATGCATGGTTGTGGGGAGCACAGTCGATAAGGGAAGGAGTCAAGCTGTTGCAGGAGCGGCGCTTGGCTGATGGACATCTTGTCCAGGGCCCCTTCCCCAGCACGAGGGCACTACTGGGATGACCGTATATGAACCCTCACATACACTACACCAACTACACCAAATATTGCATTAAATTTCATTTTTAAGATTCATCGATGGAGCTACGGAGTACGTACTCTGCACTTGATACCATCTTCAGTGGTCAGTGTAGATGGGATGAAGAGAAGAAGGACAGGCAATGGAGAGAGAAGAAGGCGCAGAGATAGAAGGGCGGGTAAGAAAAGCAAACAGAACGCTTGGGATTTAAATCTATATGAGTGGGCTATTGGAATTGTCTCAGTGCCAGGCAGAGGGCCTGAACAGGAGAAGCAAGAATTGAATGGACATGACCATCTACCCTGTTCAGAATTAATTTCTAAGTCCAAAACGACCAAGACTGTGAGAGCACCTAAGTCCTTTAAATATGAGATTGAAAACACCCTTCCGTAGGTAGATTAGGGACAGTCAAATGCTAAGGACCAGATGAAGAGAGACACAAACCTGCTGCCTTGTAGGTAGACTGGTGACAGTCATTGGCTAGGGACCAGACGATGAGAGACACAAATCTGCTGCCTTGTAGGTAGACTGGGGACAGTCAACAGCCAGGGAAAGCAAGGAGGAAACAATACTTGTCGAAGTCGGATGTACAGAGTCACAGCCTTGATGGTAAAGTGCGGCACAAGTTACTAGGTCACGATTTACAACAAGTGTAGAATGAATAATTGTTCTTGGGGAAGTTTATTATAACCCACACTTAGGATACGCATGTGTATGTGTTGTATTTATTATTACTGATATTAGTTCCTAGTCTATTATTTGTGTTCATGTTCCCAGCCCTGTATGTTGACAGGCTTGAATCTATGTTAAGGTTCGTGTGTGTGTGCTTTTTTCTTCGCAGGATCTCAATAAACCATTGCTTCATGGTATATTGTCACATCCTAAATTTCAGATTGTTTCCATCATGGTAGAGTGGATATACTCATGATCTCATCTCATCATTATCATCATCTGATCACCTAATCAGCATCTCATCTCATCATCCTCTTAATCTCATCATGACAACTTATCTCATCACCTAACTATAATCTCATTATCATGTCATCTCATCATCTAATCATGTCGTGTCCTCCTTTAAAGTGTCGTCCCTGGAGTGAAGAGAGTCGACCCCCACATTATAATATTTTTCCCCTTATTAATATCCTGGAGAATCCACCAGCTTCCGTCCAACACACTCCATCAGCCTATGGACACCTTTTCCTGTCACTCTCTCACTGTCGTACTATGCCCCTCTCATACTTCTCCAACGCAACATACTCAACAACTCTTGCTTCTAAAAATTAATAAAGATTAATTTATTAAAGGAAATGTGTAACGTTTATGAGACGTGTATGTGAAGAAAATGTGTGACGTGTTCTATATAGTGTGTAGAATCGGACTCTCAGACAACAACCCAGTCAGCTGATCCCAGCAAGGATAGACCACAGCACGTTACGTCAGAACATGTACATCTCACCCAGTGCCGAAACCATCCTGCTGGATACTGATTTGCCTCTGTAGACCTCTGGTAATCCCATTTCCTGATCATCCGAAATAGACACCGGTGGTATTAACAGTTAATCATGGACCGGTTGCACCCTACACATTGTCCGTTCCTATCGTTCCTAAAAAAATGCACAAGTCCTTTGTAGTGTGTACACAGTTATTAATGTTAATTGTTAATGTAATTGATCCTCACTCGTGTCTATCTAGCCTCAAGTATCATGTCTTGTGTTCTATTACACGAGATTATATCACACTAGGTAACTATTATACTTAATGTTCTCGGTTAGTTACTACTGTCTGATGCTGTGTGGTGCATCAGTAATCATCACCCCTCTTTGGTGAATCATCTTCCTTCTAGCTTTAGTTACGTTCTGTACGAAACTTTATTTGCCTGTTCCACTGGTGTTCCTCCGAATGGGATTTGAACCTTTCCTAAAAACTTGTTGAGTTTCCTCGGATCTGGTAGGGAACCTAGGATAGAAACAACACATCTGGTGATAGTACTAGTCACTGATCCTATCGGCTGAGTGTAAGCCTATTGCCTTGCTTAATGATCTTTAGCTAACTAAACTATGTCATAGAGCAGATTAGCTACCCACCTAGAGCCGAATCAGGCTATGACAAGGAAACACCAATACAGAGCGCAACCTCAGTATTCTATTCACCTTAGCAGAGCCAATATCACTATTCTACTCTAACTAGTTTCCACTAACAGTGCTAATCATCACACTATAGTTTTAACAAGGCTACAGTCTATATTAATTAGAACTAATATAAGAATAGGTTATACCTTAAATGGCACTACTGCAGTCCTATCAATCATATCTACATCTGCCATGATAGGCACGTGTAAAATTAAGTCACTAATTAACACACGGTAGATATTATTTCCACTAAGCACTGCAGTGCCATTGCACTCCGACTAGAGCCACATTTCCAAGTCCCCCTAGTTGGCCCCAACTCGGGTTTATATGGCAAACTACCAAAGTTGGCCACGTGACGTTATCCTTTATGCCCCACACAGGTGGCACATTGGCAGATCATCCCCTGTCAGGGATCCATCCCCCCTCTGGCTCCATCAATGTTAGATTTGTCATCACTGGTTTAGACATCCAAAACAATCTAGAGAGTTACTGTCGAGTTCCAACAAAGAGTTTTTCCCAACACGCTGTCAATCTTCTCGATGTTCCGGAAACTAAGAATTGACATATGTACTGTTTACTTCCGTGCTGAGTACTTCCGTTTTCCCTCTGATATGTTTATGACTGTCAACGAGATGTATGATTCAGCGCACTCACTTCCTCTATACCTCTGCCACTGTTAATTTAGTCCGACAGGTGATGGTCGACATCCGATTGCCCCTATGACACCACTACTTCCATCTGTATTCAAATGTTGACAAACTTGTCAAGGCGATGTCGGGATTCGTCTCCCGCACTTCCGAGTGTGGCCAATCCGTCAACCAGATGTACAAGTACAGCTGTTATTTCTGCCCGACCTGTTTGGAAACACGTGCCACCACAACTATGAATGTTTTATCTGTATTAGTTGAAACAATTGTCGCTTAGCAGATCGCCCGTTTAATCAAAAAATCCTCTATAATAATCAACCGGTTAAACACACGGTTTTATTTTGTGACATAGGCCCCCTCCTAAGAGAGTAGTCCATCTCACTCTTCTCCACCGTGAGTTTAATCCAGATGATTCATTCTTCTTCTTCAGGAGCTGGGTGTCTTGACAAGAAATCCGCTCCAACATTTTCCTTCCCAGGAATGTACTCCACTGTGAAATTATAAGGTGTAAGTAACAACGACCACCGCATCAACCGGGCGTTGAGCTTCTGAGAAGTAGCCAAGAACATCAGGGGTTGATGATCCGACTGGACTCGAAACTTAACTCCATACAAATATGGCTGAAATTTTTGCACTGATCATACGAGGGACAAGCACTCTCTCTCGACGGTTGAATAATTCCTCTCCGCCTGTAGTAATTTCTTGCTTGCATATGCCACAGGTTTCAAAACCGAAGCATCGTCCTTTCCTTCCTGTAACAAAGCGGCTCCAATTCCAATCGCACTCGCATCTGTTCTCAACACAAATTGTTTGGAAAGGTCAGGGAGCTGTAATACAGGTTTGCTGACCAAGGCCTCCTTTAACTGACTATAGGCATTCTCACATTCTTGTGTCCAAATGATTTGGTCCGGGAATCCCTTTTTCAAGGTTTCCGTCAACGGAGCTCCCAGTTCCGTGAAATGTGGGATAAATTTGTGGTAGAACCCACACAACGAGAGAAAAGATCGCACATCCTTCTTCGTTTTTGGCCTTGGTGCATTTCTGATTTTCTCCAGGTTCTTCTCTTCTGGGACAATGTGTCCTGGAGTGATGGTGTGACCTAGAAATTCCAGAGTCTGGTAACCAATCATGCACTTGGTTGGACGAGCGGTAAGCCCTGCTTCCTTGAGCCTATTAAACACTCTCTCCAAGGATTGTAAGTGGTCATCCAAGCTGTCACTGGAAATCAGAATATCATCCATGAAAGAGATGATGGACGGATCCTGTAACGGATCAAGTAAAGTCCTCATCATGCGTGTAAACACACTAGGTGCATTGCTGAGTCCAAAGGGCATGACCTTGAATTCGTAGTGTCCACTTGGTGTACTGAAAGCCAACAGTGGTCGAATCTCCGGTTTGACTGGTATCTGATAGTACCCCCTACTCAGATCCACCTTTGAAAAGTACCGAGCCTTATGGAGCCTAGCGAATAACTGAGTTGGATTCGGCAAAGGTTCCACCTGAAACTGTGTATGACTGTTCAGAAGTCGGTAATCTATACACAACCTGTGTTCTCCACTTGGTTTGCGTAACAAAACTACCCCCGCATTGTATGGGGATGTGGATGGTGCAATCACGTCATCCTCCAGCAGTTTTTGTATTTCCTCCTCCAGTGCCTTTTCTTTAGAGAATGGCACTGGGTAAACCTTTTGGCGAACAGGCTCCTGTGTGGTCAAAGTCATCTCGAACTCAACCAACCTCGTTCGTCCTGGTTTATTAGTCAGTATCTCCTTATGAGACTTGAGAACCTGGGTTATCCTTTCCCTCTCCTGGGAGGTCAGATCAGGGTTCACTTGCACATCCCTATAGGTTTCCTGGTGTTCCAAGGGATATTCCCTGCCCTCGCTGGTTCCCACTTCTGTCTCCACTGCATCTGCCATTGCCATGAGGTGAGCTGCCTTGTCTCCGGGTCTCTCTTCGTATTTCCGCAAGAGATTGATATGGAAAATCTTCGACTTTCCCCGGATCCGGATCTGATAGTTGGTTCTGGATATCACCCTTTCCACGGGAAATGGTCCTTGCCAACCTATCTCCAGTTTGTTGTTTCCCGTTGGGAGTAGCAACAAGACTTTATCTCCCACCTCTAGAGATCTTTCTTTAGACCTACGGTTGTAGTAAGCCGCATGTCTTTTCCTGGCTTTTTTCAAGTTTTGATTTGCCAGAGTCCATCCCTTGTGGAGTTTTTCTTTCAGTTCCTCCATGTATTTATAGGATGAGATCACTTCTTCTGACGTCCCCTCTTCAGTCCAACTCCTCAACATGGCTTCCAACGGTCCTTTGATTGGACGACCAAACAGCAACGTAGCGGGTGGTAGTCCTGTTGAGCCATGAGGAACTTCCCGATAGGCAAAGAGTGCTGCTGGGATATATTCATCCCACCTATCAGGTTTTTCCTGCGCTAATTTCCTGAGCATTGTCATCAACGTGCCGTTGAAACGCTCCACTTGTCCATTGGCTTGAGGGTGGTAAGGGCTGGTATGTAAGTGGTTAGAGTGAAACACCCTAAATACCTCCTCCGTGAGTTTTCCACAAAACTGAGATCCATTGTCCGTCAGAATTTGATCCGGAAAGCCTAATCTGGTAAAGGCCTCCATCAGTGCGTCCGCCACTCTTTTCGAGTCAATCGTGGTCAACGGTATAGCCTCACCCCACATTGTACAGCAATCCACCATTGTGAGTATATACATGTTCCTCTTCCGAGTCCTGGGAAGTGGACCCACGATATCGATTGCTACCCTCTCGAAAGGAGAGTTCATGATGGGCATCTCACCCAACACCACCGGTGCTGTCCAGTGTTTCGGTGCCACCCTCTGGCACTCAGGGCATGACTTCACATACCGACGCACATCATCTGTCATTCCCGGCCAATAGTAGTGGCAGGAAATCCGCTGCATGGTGGCGGCAATACCCATGTGTCCACTAAAGGAGATGGTATGCCCCATATGAAGAATCTGGGACCGGTGAGCTTTCGGGACGACCAACTGACCGTATAGGTTGTCTCCCCTTCCTGCTCTCCTGTAGAGTATCCTATTCTTCATGTAGTACTGCCCCCGTCCTGGTGGATCAGCACTTTTCTGCAGCTTTTTGTAGCAAGGACGTAAAGTATCATCCTCACTCTGGGCAGTTCGTAGCCCCCCCCCCCCGGCATTGGGTTAGTCACAATTGCGTCTGCCTCTTCCGTTTTCGTCTGAGAGCGAGTCTGCATTGCTCCCATATGGATTGCCTCCCTGGGCATTCCCAGAAAGACATACCGACAACCTAGGATGACTGGGAAGATGGGATCGGTCAATACAGCGGCCTTGGTGGTGCCGGTGACGTACCTTGACCGAATCTCCACATTAGCAATAGGCAACTTCATGACTACAGCACTCTTCTGTGCAGGCTGTATATCCAATGTCTCACCTGTGAATTGTTCTGGATGTACCAGATCCGCAGAAATCACGGCCTCCCCGTCCAGTCCTGTGTCGTATAAACACTCCACTTGACGACCGTTAACCTCTACCAATTCCACTACAGGTGGTTTTTCCTGGTCTGGAGTCTCTTCCTCGGCCTCGACCTGTTCGGTGGGCTCCACCTTAGGTTTCCCGGGGCACCCGACGAATTGTCTCCTGACTTTCCCCTGCAGTCAATAGCACTGTGCGTGTTTGACTTGCATTGGTTGCACCATTTCCCAGTCCTAGATTTTCTATTGTCGGACTTGAGTGAGGTCTCCTGGTTGCGAGCTTCCTTGTTGACCTTGGCATTTTCCGTGACAACCTCCTTGGAAGTCACTTGACATGCTGCGAAGTGAGGGTTCTTAGCCTTCGATTTGCAGTCCCTCGTATTGTGAGAGGGTGACTTACAAATTGAACACCACTTCTTCGACCACGGTCGTTTAGGTGTAGAGCTTGAAGTGCTCTTGCTTCCCTCCTTCTTCTTCTCTGAACTATCCTCTGATTTTTGCACATAAGGTTCCCACTTTTTGGTTCCTGAGTTTTTGGCTTTCTTCTTGTCATGTTTCTCTTGACTTTTGGTGTTGGTGGAAAGGTTCTCCCCTGCCTCCCCATGTACCTCGACGAACCGTTCTGCTAATTTAGTCACGATGTCAATGCGTTCCGCTCCTTGTTCTCCCAGGAACGTCCTGAGAGGTTTAGACATTTGCTTCTTCAGCTGGTCGACCACCATGAGCTCTTCCAGACTCTCATAGTCATGTGCGAACCCAGCCAAATCCATCCACTTATGGAGATACGATTTTAACCGCAAACTGTAGGCGGCAAACAACACCCCCGGTTCTCGTTTCGCTGCTCGAAATTTTTTCCGGTAGGTATGTGACGTAACCTCGAATCGTTTCAGCAGAGCCGTCTTTAACTCGTCATAATTGTTCTCATGTCCTGGTGGCAGGCGAGTATAAACCTCGTAACCGGTCCCGCGTAAACCCTGGGATAGCTTAAGATTCCATTTGTTACGCTCCAGACCCATAGCAACTGACATAGCCTCGAAGCGTTGAAGGTACTGGTCAATCTTCTCTTTGTCCTCCTCGTAGACCGCTAAAGGAAACTTCATACCATGGTACCCATGTCCACCTACTGGTGTTGAGCCTGGGACAGAGGAACCTCCAACTGCTCCCTCAGTTTCTCCATTAGATTGACTCTTCAACTCGAGTTCCCTCATCCGGTACTCGTGCTCCCTTTTCTGTGCTTCCTGTTCAGCTTCTAATTTCCTAGCTGCTTGCTCAGCTTCCAATTTCCTAACTGCTTGCTCAGCTTCCAATTTCTTAGCTGCTTGCTCAGCTTCCAATTTCTTAGCTGCTTGCTCAGCTTCCAATTTCTTAGCTGCTTGCTCAGCTTCCAATTTCTTAGCTGCTTGCTGAGCTTCCAATTTCTTAGCTGCTTGTTCCAACTCCATCCTTCCCAATTCCAGCTCGGCCTTTCGATCTTCCCGTTCTGCTTGACGATACTCTCTCTCCACTTCCTGTATGTAATCCGTTAGAGCAGAACCCGACAGTCCCATTTCTTCCCCCTTTGCCTTTAATTCTAACGTGCTTAGTTTAGGGGTGGCCATTATACAGAGAGGTAAGCTAGCAGGTCTAGTACAATATAACTGCAAATTACTATACAAGTATATGAACACGTACTATAAATCTAGATATTACCACACACAACACATTCACTCAGTGACAAGAGTAGAATCAGGACCACAGACCTATGCAGACGTGTGAAGTGTGAACATAAAGATATTTGTCCTAACCCTTATCAACATTCACTCTAGCTGGATTCTCCAAAATTATATCTCCCTCTTATAACTACGGATCCCGTGTCAAAAGACCCCGTTGTCAGAAGATCCCACTGTCAAAGGTTCCTGCTTGCAGGAGATCTCGCTGTCCAAAGATCCCGTTTACGAGAGATCCCGCTGTCCAACGATCACGTTTACGAGAGATCCCGCTGTCCAAAGATTCCGTTTACGATCCCCCAATAATGTCGTGTCCTCCTTTAAAGTGTCGTCCCTGGAGTGAAGAGAGTCGACCCCCACATTATAATATTTTTCCCCTTATTAATATCCTGGAGAATCCACCAGCTTCCGTCCAACACACTGCATCAGCCTATGGACACCTTTTCCTGTCACTCTCTCACTGTCGTACTATGCCCCTCTCATACTTCTCCAACGCAACATACTCAACAACTCTTGCTTCTAAAAATTAATAAAGATTAATTTATTAAAGGAAAAGTGTAACGTATATGAGACGTGTATGTGAAGAAAATGTGTGACGTGTTCTATATAGTGTGTAGAATCGGACTCTCAGACAACAACCCAGTCAGCTGATCCCAGCAAGGATAGACCACAGCACGTTACGTCAGAACATGTACATCTCACCCAGTGCCGAAACCATCCTGCTGGATACTGATTTGCCTCTGTAGACCTCTGGTAATCCAATTTCATGATCTTCCGAAATAGACACCGGTGGTATTAACAGTTAATCATGGACCGGTTGCACCCTACACAATGTCCGTTCCTATCGTTCCTAAAAAAATGCACAAGTCCTTTGTAGTCTGTACACAATTATTAATGTTAATTGTTAATGTAATTGATCCTCACTCGTGTCTATCTAGCCTCAAGTATCATGTCTTGTGTTCTATTACACGAGATTATATCACACTAGGTAACTATTATACTTAATGTTCTCGGTTAGTTACTACTGTCTGATGCTGTGTGGTGCATCAGTAATCATCACCCCTCTTTGGTGAATCATCTTCCTTCTAGCTTTAGTTACGTTCTGTACGAAACTTTATTTGCCTGTTCCACTGGTGTTCCTCCGAATGGGATTTGAACCTTTCCTAAAAACTTGTTGAGTTTCCTCGGATCTGGTAGGGAACCTAGGATAGAAACAACACATCTGGTGATAGTACTAGTCACTGATCCTATCGGCTGAGTGTAAGCCTATTGCCTTGCTTAATGATCTTTAGCTAACTAAACTATGTCATAGAGCAGATTTGCTACCCACCTAGAGCCGAATCATGCTATGACAAGGAAAAACCAATACAGAGCGCAACCTCAGTATTCTATTCACCTTAGCAGAGCCAATATCACTATTCTACTCTAACTAGTTTCCACTAACAGTGCTAATCATCACACTATAGTTTTAACAAGGCTACAGTCTATATTAATTAGAACTAATATAAGAATAGGTTATACCTTAAATGGCACTACTGCAGTCCTATCAATCATATCTACATCTGCCATGATAGGCACGTGTAAAATTAAGTCACTAATTAACACACGGTAGATATTATTTCCACTAAGCACTGCAGTGCCATTGCACTCCGACTAGAGCCACATTTCCAAGTCCCCCTAGTTGGCCCCAACTCGGGTTTATATGGCAAACTACCAAAGTTGGCCACGTGACGTTATCCTTTATGCCCCACACAGGTGGCACATTGGCAGATCATCCCCTGTCAGGGATCCATCCCCCCTCTGGCTCCATCAATGTTAGATTTGTCATCACTGGTTTAGACATCCAAAACAATCTAGAGAGTTACTGTCGAGTTCCAACAAAGAGTTTTTCCCAACACGCTGTCAATCTTCTCGATGTTCCGGAAACTAAGAATTGACATATGTACTGTTTACTTCCGTGCTGAGTACTTCCGTTTTCCCTCTGATATGTTTATGACTGTCAACGAGATGTATGATTCAGCGCACTCACTTCCTCTATACCTCTGCCACTGTTAATTTAGTCCGACAGGTGATGGTCGACATCCGATTGCCCCTATGACCCCACTGCTTCCATCTGTATTCAAATGTTGACAAACTTGTCAAGGCGATGTCGGGATTCGTCTCCCGCACTTCCGAGTGTGGCCAATCCGTCAACCAGATGTACAAGTACAGCTGTTATTTCTGCCCGACCTGTTTGGAAACACGTGCAGCCACAACTATGAATGTTTTCTCTGTATTAGTTGAAACAATTGTCGCTTAGCAGATCGTCCGTTTAATCAAAAAATCCTCTATAATAATCAACCGGTTAAACACACGGTTTTATTTTGTGACAAATCATCATCTCATTTCATCTCATCATCTAATTATCATCTTATATCATCATAATCTCACCTCATTATCATCTCATCTCAACATCTATTCACCATCTAATCACATATCATCACCATCACAATTCATCACCATCTCATCTCATCTTGTTCCTCTTGTACCTTGCGGTGTCCAGGTGAAGCATAAACAGCGGGAGAGTGCCCGTTTATGGACTTCATGTATCGAGATTCCCATGGACTCTGTTATTTTCTCTGTCAACCGTTTACATGGTAGGCCTGGTCTTCATGTCTCATTTATTCTGTACATCATTTCCTGTTGTGGTATACTGTTAGTTGATAACCTAGTTATGTGGAAGAATAATTTCACTTGCTGTTTTCTAATAAAATCTAGCGCTGCTATAACCTCCCACTTTAGTCTTGATTTATTCATTTCTCTCTCCTTGTTACTTTGAGTATTCTTCTGAGGAATGATGGTCCCCGGCCTCAATTCGGCACGGCACATCTGGACTGGGTTGGGTTAGTCTCGGGATGGTCACGTATCCTCCACAGGTGTTACTATGTCATTGTCGTGAAATGCCGCCTTAACATCCCAGAATATTTTTCTCGGTCTCCAAATTTGAGAGGCCAAATTGAGAAAGAATGAATTAATCACGCTACTCCAAAATTATCTAGTCGTGAGGTGAGATTATTCACAAAAAGCCTCTAGCCATGACGTAAGCTTGCAGATGGCAAGTAAAATGGCAACTAGAAAATTAGTATACACCTTGGGAAACTGCTGACCCAGACATGCTGAATCAA
The DNA here is from genome assembly GCA_963921405.1 of Cepaea hortensis. NCBI lineage: Eukaryota > Metazoa > Mollusca > Gastropoda > Stylommatophora > Helicidae > Cepaea > Cepaea hortensis. The sequence continues at coordinate 4,022,865 of OY992891.1, read as the reverse complement.
CAATGAACTGGGCCATGGACTGTGTAATTAAAACCGACCAGGCATGACACCTGATAAGCAGGGGTAGAAAATCGCCCAGGTGTGAACAACATTGACCCAGGGAAAGATAATAGCCCCAGGGAGTTAAACTAAGCCCCGCCCACTCTGACTGGCAGACACAGGGAGGTGTGAACCGGGTCTGATAAGACAATTAACACTGAGCCTGTGGACTTTGGACCAGACAGAGAGGAGCAAGGTGTGATGGCCAGTTGCAGTGATAAGGGCAATTACTGTCAGGAGGAGATAAGAAGAATTTATGACGGGAAGGCCAAGGAGATAATACTGTCTGCTTGACTCAGCTTAAATAAGGGTCCCTAGCCTGTTTTATGTTAGATTAAGTCTGACTTCAGAACAGGTAGGAACTATCTCAATGTTCTGTAGTCATATGCATGATTATTATGTTAGATTTCACTACAAAAGTTATTTCTTAGTTACTTATTTTCAGTCTATATCTGATCTAGGTTATTTCAAGAACTATCTTTGGCGCAGGTTACTTGAGTGTTCTTTCTAAGTTCTGTGTTCAATATCATTGCGCTGTAAGTGCTACTCTTCTGAGAAGTAGAAACTTATGGAAGGCAGGTCTTGTCTAGATATACTTGAGGTGTCGTAGCAGATGCTTGCCATCTCTTTCAAAACTAGACTAGTCTCGTTTTGGTGTGTGCATTTGTTGTACAGATTATAGTCAACTGACTATTTATTTAATTCTTACAACAGCAGTAACTCAGTGGTGATTAAACCGGGCAGCTCAGCAAATATGGCTGGTCTGTTTGGTCACTTCAATTAGACTTGTTGTATATCTCATTTTGTAGCTATACAATATTAGTACTCATTAATAATGCCTGATGCTATTATGTGAGTATCATTAGATGTCTATCTTGAAGTAATATAATGTTTACGGATATGTTGGATGTATGTATGTGTAATTTCATATGAATATACGATGCTAGGAATATGCTTCGTACATATTCTATTTGTGTATATACATCTCATTTCGTATCATTGGCACCTTGCCGTCTTGACAGACGATAGTTTGTGCTTTAAAAAGGCATAATAACTTTTACCTATGGCGGTAGCGAGTGTGACTGATAAGGCCAATTTGCGCTGTAAATGTCCGTTCACAGTGGGTGCATGTGAACACGTGGTCATTTCCACCATCATGCACCATCTTACGTCTCAAACGCTTGGTGTGTGACTTTTCTGCAATAATTTTCTCCTTTGACTTTATTCCATTTCTGATATTTGCCCTCCATGCAACACGTTCAGCGGCGACTTGCTCCCAATGTGCATTATCAATGCCTGTATCAATCATGTCCCGCTTACACACATCTTTGTATCATAGTAGAGGCCGACCCTGAGATCTCTTACCCATCTGTAATTCACCAAAAAAGATATCCTTTGGTATTCTACCATCATCCATCCTCCTAAGATGTCCTATCCATCTAAGTCTACGAAGACTGAGCATGGAATAAACTGTCACACAACCTGATCTTTCCAATACTTCAGTATTTGTGATTTTGTCTTGCCACTTAATACCAAGAATTCTTCGCAGACACCGCATATGAAAGCTGTTTAAGTTGTTCTCTTGGTGTGAGTAAGTTGTCCAGGTTTCACTGCCATAGAGAAGAGTACTAAGGACACAGGCTTGATAGACAAGGACTTTTGTTTTGGCAGTAAGCTTCCTGTTCTCCCAGACTCTTTTTCTTAACCTGTTCATTGTTGTTGCTGCCTTACCAATCCGGATGTTGATTTCCTGATCTAGGGATAATTTGCTATTTACCACTGATCCTAGATATGTAAAATGGTCTACTATCTCTAGTTCGGCGTTGTCAATAAAGATTGATGGTACCCCATGTGCACCTTGTGACATAATCTGTGTCTTCTTTTTGCTAATTGTTAAACCAAATTCAGAACAAGCATTGGAGAATGCAGATAGTAGACATTGCAATTCTTCCTCAGAGTGGGTCGTAACTGCAGCATTATCTGCAAAAAGCAACTCTCTGATCAGTACCCTCCTAATTTTTGTCTTAGCCTTCAATCTCTGAGCATTGTAGAGGCCGCCATCTGAGCGTGAGTGAATGTATATACCACCATCCTGATCATGAAATGCACATTTCAGTAGAAGTGAAAAGTATATTCCAAAGAGGGTGGGAGCTAGTACACAACCTTGCTTAACTCCACTCTTGATTTCAAATTCTTCAGAAGTTGCACCATCAAACTTGATTATACCCTTCATGCCTGTGTGGAACGATTCCACAATGGACAGAAGAGTTGGTGGGCAGCCAATCTTCTTTAGTGCCTTGAACAGACCCTCACGACTGACCAAATCAAATGCCTTTGTGAGGTCGATGAAGGCAATAAACAGTGGTTGATTCTGTTCACGGCATTTTTCTTGCATTTGTCGCAATGAAAATATCATATCAGTGGTAGACCGGTTCTGTCGAAAGCCACACTGTGATTCGGGGTAGACTTGATCTCCTAGGAATTGAAGTCTGCGCAGAACAATTCTGGCAAATACTTTTCCAACAATACACAGAAGTGAGATACCCCTATAGTTGTTGCAGTCGCTCCGATCGCCCTTGTTCTTGTACAGTGTTATGATGCTTGAATCTCTGAAATCCTGTGGGACTTGTCCTTCACGCCAGCATAGCTCTATTAGCTGGTGGATCTGTATAGTGAGTGTGTCTTGCCCACTCCTGATAACCTCTATTGGAATCCCATCCTTACCTGGAGCCTTGCCAGATGCAAGTTCATTTATAGCACACTTAACTTCTGTTATGGTGGGAAGTGTGTCCAGGTGGTCAAGAGTTGGTAGAGCCTCTATGGCGTTGAGGGCATCATCCGCTAGTTTGGTCTCACTTGAGTAAAGCTCCAAATAGTGCTCTACCCATCTGTCCATCTGCTGTTTCTTATCAGTGATGATTTCTCCAGTCAAGGTTTTCAATGGTGCACTTCTTTTGATCACTGGACCGCAGGCTTTCTTTATTCCTTCATACATGCTTCTTATGTCTCCCTTATCACTTGCGATTTGAATGGACTCACATAACTTGATCCAATAATCATTTGCACACTGCCTGGCAGCCTTTTGCACATCCTTCCTAGCTTGCCTAAGCTCACTCAGAGTGTTACGCGTTGGTCTTTCCTTGTTTCTTAAGAGAGCTTTCTTCTTCTTATCAATCAAGGGCTGCAGAGTCTCGCTGTTGGCCGCAAACCAGTCCTGCCTCTTATGATCCACAGTGCCGTAAACCCCTACGGCAGTTTTATAAAGAGTTTCCTTAATTTGACCCCACTTTTCATTTACTGTACAATTTTCTGGTGTATCAGTGAAAGCGTCTTCAAGTTGCTGTTGAAACTGAAAGCACTTTTCAGGATCATGAGTGTTAATAATATTAATCCTGAGGCTAGATTTGTGTTTAGCTGTGTAGATTCTCTTTGGTCTCAGTCTAACCCTTGCAACAACCAAAGAATGATCCGTATCACAGTCAGCACTGTGGTCATTTCGTATACCTACAAACTAACTAGTGCATTATGCTATTATGTTAAAGTATCATAATATGTCTAGTTTAAGTAATGTTTTATGTGTATTGGATGTTTGATATATTGATTTGTCATATGCAAACCTACCAATGTGAAGTGTTATGCTATTGTCTGCGCATTGGCACATTGGCCAATGATTGTGTTGGAAGCAGAGGTGTAATGGTACAGACATTACCCACAAGTGTTATGGGGTATATGGTGCTAAACTTTCTCAGTGTATTGTGGGCGTGCGTCCACGGTAATGCATGGAAACCTGGCCCAGCTACTGGTCACGGCTTGCAAGCCCGGATGATCAGACATTGTTATAATACCCTTACCAACCCTGTGAGCTGCTAAACTAACATTGGAAGGAGCGGCTGTACGACACAGAATTTCTGTATTAGCGACATGGACATGGGGCGGCAGAAATGTAATCATTACAGGCGTGTGAGACAATTGAAAAGCCCGTCCCAGACTAAAGACAGTAGGGAGAAGGAGGATGGTGAACGCAGTAGAGCTGGAAGATAAACTTGGCCAGACTGGTCATTGTATATGTTTGTGTTAGATGTTTTAATTAGGATTGCGCTGATGTAGAACTGATATAACACATTCTTGACTTTCTTTCAAGCTCTCACAAGGAGCCCTATGTTATAGATCTCAAGACTGGAGACTACTGACTAGGAGTGTCAGGACTGACAGGATCGTCAGAATACCGGCAAGCTGTTTTTCTTTTGTGTGTGTCTACTGGAGAGTGGGGATCTGGACCACAGATCCAGATAGATCGAGTAACAAGTAAAGTTACGTAATGTTTGTCATCAATATCAATATGTATATGATTTCATCATCCTCATATTGACAATCATACTATGTCTATTGTTATGATTAGTAAATAAATGTTGTAGTCTTGTAACTCATAGTTCTGTCGTTATATTTTAATTCCAATTGTGCATACGTGTTGTATGTGTACATTGGTGGGGGTTCACTTACACACCAAGGAAGGGAGCAGTCAGGGAGAAAAACCTGTACTGGAATAGTTGTCTTTACACTTTAATTCAGACGTAAAAATCTATTCTAGCTAACCTTCTCCTTCCCATCCTTGGCGAATATTCAGCACAGTTCATTTTAATTTTGTAACGAGCCACTTGGAGCTGTACGTTGGATATTCAGGGCTTAATCTGTAGTTCAGCCATATAGATTTTGTCCCTAGTCAGTTTCTGACTATCTGGGGTTGCTCGCCAGTGAATAATCCATTCATCTAGCCGGTGGGGCACCCCGACTTCTGACAGTCATGTTCAACTTATTGTTCGACCCGCTGTTTAACCCATTGTTCACCAGCCCCCCCCCCCATTGTTCAACCCTGTGTTCAAACCACTGTTCACCCCATTATTCAACCCAATGTTTAACCCATTGTTCAGCCCACTCTCACCCATTGCCCATAGTGGAGTGGTATTATACCCACACACAAAGAATGGGACATTTTTTAAACACACTTTTATTGTAAAGTTAACAATGATCTCGGCATATCTCGTCCACTCTGTGCCGAAGGAGTTACGAATGCAATCCGTAATCCCGCATACCGCGTTCGAAACACAGCTGCTGGCGATTTGACAGCAGACCGCCTTGCGTTGGTTTCCAAATAAAAGTAAGAGTGTCGGTCGTTAGGAAACCAATGGAAAGCTAGTGAACGTAAACTAAATATCGCAAACAGCTAGAAAACAAATGGGGTTGACTGCCAAGTCCTGTAAAGGATATGCACATAACTAACTCGAAGTATAGACAAAGCCAACACGTCTGTAATATTATACAACTTTGTTATACAACTTTATTATACAATTTGACATCATGTGTAAACTATGTCACATCAGATAGATCAGTGGTTCTCAACCGGTGGAGAATTCCCCCCCCCCCCCCCAGGGGGGAATTTTAGGGTTTCCAGGGGGAATGAATATTATTTTGAAGATCGCGTTAATACAAGAACCGATTACTTGATATTGTTTTTCCCTTCATACTTTACGGTTATGTACGTCTCACCCTTCTGAAATTCATTTTATAAAGTACTAGCTGACCCTGCCCGGCTTCGCCCAGTCCCTGGTGGGAAGCATCTCATTTAATTCATATAAGTAGTCATATAAGTTCCCGTTCCCGTTACCGACTATCTGTCTGTCTGTCTGTCTGTCTGTCTGTCTGACCCGGCCCGACATCGCCCAGCTCCTGGTGTGAAGCATCTCATTTAATTTATATAAGTAGTCATATAAGTTCCTGTTCCCGACTGTCTATCTGTCTGTCTGTTTGTCTATCTGTCTGCCTGACCCTGTCCGGCTTCATTAAATTCATACAACAAAAAAAATGTAACTTAAAAGAACGTTCTACCACACACCATCCATTATTTTTAATGAAAACTCTTTCTAATCACCTGCATGACTACAGTAACTTCTTAAGCAAAAAAAAGATGAGTTACAATGTTATGCATTGTGCATCATTTTTATGAAAACTTTGAAAATGCCTTACAGATTGTATCATTATTTATTATAACTCATATGCCGGTACATAACTATGGACAAAGAGTTTATAAATCTTTGAAAACGATGCCACAATATGACTATAAGTTATACAGAAATGTTATGCCCCTTGAAATAACTTTTACAGAGTTAGGTCCCCTGAAATATATGAAATTATGATGAAAAATGAAAAATGAAATAATACTGAGTAAGCAGGCGATTTCACACTAACAAAATATCACAGTTGACAGCTCTGGAATGAAAGGAAGGCGTGTAGAAAATTTCATCTCAATCGGATGGGCCGTTCGCGAACAAATAAAGGACATACATACATACATACAGAGATACATAAATACGGACGCACATCCTAATTTATATATAAGAAGTAGACCCACAAATCACGTTTTATGTGGACGTCTAGACTTGTTTTGGTATGTGCTTCCATTATTACGTATACTATGTAGGGGCAGGAGCGGGAGGGTGGATTTTAGGTAGGAAATGCGAAGAGGGGGGGGGGGGGGAATGATGTTGTGAAAATATGGTGAAGGGGGGCACGGGCCAAAAAAGGTTGAGAACCACTGAGATAGATCATCACAGCCTGGACAGAATAGTGCTGCTGGGAGTGACCAGAGGATCTGATCGACACTCAGTAGCCTACTCCGAGGAAAGACCAAACGGATACATAATAATTAGTATTTGGCCTCTTCGCTGGCTGTTGAAGATGAAGTAGCACGTATTCGAATGTCCCTGGTGCTGTGATACCAGTTCCTACTAAGCTCAACTCAACTCAATATTATACATTTGTGTAGGATTTTAAAAATTAAACATTTGCGTAGAAGGGCTGCTCCTCCAGCCGTTCCGATTTCTGGGTTTCTGACATCCTACTTTGGGAACCACTGAGTGGGTACCGCTTGGGAGGCCGTCTGGTCTCTGAAAAGAAAGAAAGAAAGAAAAGAAATATTACGAACCACTTCAACTGTCTTCGATAAAGTATGGAACGTGTGTCAAATGTCAACTTGCATTTTCATAATGTCAGAATAACTTCAACACTGCTCCCCCAATTCCCCCCCCCCTCTCCCCGCTCGTTTTAAACTCAAGTGTATTCTATGTACACACTGCTACTTCTAGTGCACTGGACTGATTTGTGCGTGTGGACTGGCTTTTCCTATTATCAGTGTCCCTCGCCATTAAGCACACCCATTCCGACTTCTGTGGTACTTGTAATTTACGTCCTCAAGTCAAGGACGAGAAGTCAACATTTTAGTCCAGCTGACAGGTGTAGGGACTGAACCCGCTAACTCGGCATCAACACATCGGATGCCGACCTCCTGTAAAACTGCTTAACCTGTGAACATTTAGACGGAAAGGTCGCTTACAAATATTGAATTATATCCTCATAGAAATTTGAAAATTTAGACGGAAAAGTCGCTTACAAATATTGAATTATATCCTGACAGAAATGTAAACATTCCCAATTTGAACATTGGAATGTTAATTTTGTTTTATTTATAAAATTACATTGAAACTTCGATTAACCGTCTCTTGTGTAACCGACAGGTTCTGTTATCCCTGATCGTCCTTTTTTAAAAAACATTTTGGGGGAATAGATGCACCATTTAGTTGTATATCCTTCACAGGACATAGCAGTCAGCCTCAGCATTTTCGCTGTTCGTGATTCCTAGGCACATGTTACGTTCAGTAGTTTGCCATTGCTTTCTGAACGAAAGGCTCCTATACCTTTTTTCGAAAAAACCAGCACCGCTGTGTTTCGAACCCGGGTATACGGGCTCACAAACCGTGTTCGCAAGTCCTTAGCCACGGCTACCGACAGATACACCATAAATGACGCTATTTCCACCGTTTACCACTGCCTGGGCTGACCTTCCAAGGTCTAACCTAAAGAATGGATGGAATAAACTCCTGCCTGAATCTGTTCACGAAATTGTGCAACTGTGCAACAATGTAGAACTAAACAGTGAAAACATTACGCCAGAAGAAGTAACAGATTGTTTGGAATGTGACAAAATGGATGGAGGATTTGAAATTTACAACGATGATGAAATTCAAAATAATGTTTTCCAGTAGTGAATTTGAATAACGAAGACACAAACAATATATTGCACGATTTATTGCCTGACATATTTCGCTGCATCGCATCAGGTACATACTGCAGAATTCACACAACATAGAGTAAAATAACTAGATAAATCCTTCAAGCTGAAATATACACATGTTCGCACAGTAATGTCAGTTGTCTACCACGGAAATGTTAAGCTGACTAACATATCTTTCTGTTTGACCAAAACTGGCCTATGTGGATTAATCATTATTGCTTCTGCAAACTTTAACAAGCGACTATTTTTCGGTGTTGAACAGCACGCGAAAGGCATTGTCTCTATTAATCACATAACCACTTTCCAACATATGCCTAGCAATTGATGAAGTGGGAAGCTCCCGGTGTGTCGGCCGCCCTAGGCTCCCATCGCCTGTGTGTAGTATCTTGTCAACCCATTGATATGTGTTCAGCAACTCTGTATTTCAACTGCCGTTCTGTTCTTTCGATGTAGGTGGACTGGCACCTACATGTGAATTGGTAAATACAATTGGATTTAACGTACAAAGAAACAGCTTTTGTTACTGCTGGGTGGGAATAGATGTGGTTCTGTACCTAATAACTGGAGATGCAGCACAGAATATTCGGCCGACTGCTGTAATGAGCCGGTCCTGTAGACGTTGCATTACGTCATCCCTTCGGAAGGTTGGCAGGATGAATACCTTGAGTTTAGGGACTGTAGTTTCGTCTGGTTTTGGTTTGGGCTGTTACCAGTGGCGCTTTATAAATTCTGTGGAGTACCCATTCAGGTTTAAGGCATTCTTCAGAGTTTCAAATTCCTCTGTCAGTGTGTCCTGGGTGCATATCTTCCTAGCACGGTCAAACAGGGTCCGTACTAAGCCCCGTTTGTACTGGACAGGTGTGAAGCTCTGAAAATTTAGGTATTGGCCAGTCCATGTTTCTTTGCGATACACCGATCTTTGAATTGTGCCGTCTGCTCTACGTCTCATTAGAATATCTAGGAACGGTAACGCTTCGTTGTGTTCATGTTCCATAGATAGAGAGATGTTTTATGCGCTATGTTTATTATGGCCTGGAACAATGTTGCTTGTAGTTCGTCTGTGGTGTTAATTAGTATATCGTCCACATAACGACGGTAGAAGACCAAGTTGTTAATGTCTGAAGATCCCTTTTCTTCTAAATGTGCCATGAAGATGTCCGCTAGAATAGAACCAAGAGGACTCCCCATGGTCTCTCCGTCAATTTGGCTGTATGACTTTCTTTTAGAAAATTGAATTTTATGTTGGAGACACATAGTAATAGTAGCCTTTCCAGAATAGATGTTGATATACCTAGTTTTAGTTGTTTGTCTTTAATGCGTTCACTTATTATTTTCACTGTCTCAACTAGCAGAATACAATAGGTAGCAGAATACAATAGGCAAGCTGCTGGAGAAGGTAATTGCCAGGAAAGTATCAAGCCAACTAGAGAGGCAAGGTGTTTTCCCACCCACCCTGGGTGGGTACCGTCCAAAAAGAGAAACCTGAACCAATGCAGCAATCTTTGCCCATGATGTCTATGAAGGTTTCCACTCAGGCACTGAAACCGTTACTGCAGCGATTGATCTTGGGGACGCATACAACAGAGTACCACTGGATTTTTTAATGTTTCAGCTTCTTGAACTAAATGTAAGTCCATTCCTCCTTAGTTGGATCGCTGCAGCCCTCTTCCAACGGAAAGTAGTTTTTAGATGTGGCAGTTGGACTTCGGAACCAACAACAATATATCCTGGCCTACCACAGGGATCACCATTATCTCCGGTACTGTTCAACGCCTACACAGTGAGAATCACCAGTGAGCAGATCACTGGACCTGGCAGGACATTGTCGTATGCCGATGATGTTTTAGTGTATCGTCAGGGTAAGGATAGAGAGGAGGTTGCTGTGGAACTACAAACCGAACTCAATCGCATAAGTACTTGGTGTGATGAAGCTGGGGCAATGGTCAACCCAACAAAGGCAACAGTGACTTGGTTCTCGTTGAATAATCATATTGTCAACAATCCAACACCAACTGTAATGCTGTGTTCAGAGACGGTGGAAAGAACGCAGGCAATGAATTACCTGGGGATACGGTTTGATCGAAGCCTTGCTTATAATGTGCACATAGACCAGGTGATAACAAAGGCCAAGCGGGATTTGGCAGCGATGCGGGTGATGGCGGCAGCAAATTGTGAGCAGCGCCATCTATGTCTTCTGTACGAGGGGCTGGTCATGTCTGTTTTGGAATATGCAATGGCAATCCTGACTCTCAGCCATAAGCAGATAGAAAGGATGGAAAGGATACAGAATGAAGCTATGCGCATTATTCTTGGATGTACAAGAGATACAGCATGCAGGGCGATGCGCTACCTTCTTGATTTTCCAACCATTGAAGAGAGAATACAAGTTTGCAGGGCACGCGCCTACCTCAGAATTAACGCAAACACACAACATCCACTGCATAGTGAAATTAGGAAGGTGAAGGGCAGCAGGTTAAAAAGAGGACGGTCGTGGATGGGTCAAGCCGAAGACATTCTTCAACAGGTGTGTTCACTTGAGGACTTAGAACCTGGCGAGGAGTGGGTGCAAGTGCCAACAGACTTCTGCACATCCTTTTCAGTTTGCAACCAACTAGATAGAAAATTCAGACAAGAAAATCCGGCTGCTGTTGAGGCTGAAGTACAAGCGTTGATTTTCGAGAATTCGCTAGACGGTGACGCGGTCATCTACACAGATGGGTCGGTCGTCCGACATGTGAGAAGCTCATGGGCCTTTACAGCTCGGGCCGGAGGGAGAATTGTGAAGGAGGACTCTGGTGCTTTCACTGAAACCACAAGTAGCCTGACCATGGAAGTCATGGCAGTAAGTAAAGCAATAACATGGCTCGAGACACAGACATTCACTAGGGCTTGTTTCCTTAGCGACTCAATGAACATGATCAAGAGGATAGAGGAGGGGTCGATCCGAAGAGAATGGTTGCTGCCTCTGAAGTGGTCTCGGCTGGCAAAGATTAGTTTCATCTTCGTGCCAGGGCATGCGGGAGTACAAGGAAATGAGCGGGCTGACAAGCTCGCAGGTGAGGCTACTGTGGAGGGCGGGCGCGCCATGGACCAGGCTGACATTCTGAATGCTCTACGAGAAGTGAGACTTTTGCGAGAACCAAGTGATGACTGTGAATCTACAACAATGGCCAGACTGCGGGAGCAGCAAATTAAAAGAGGGGTGGCCAAACAAGAACACTACGCAGGAAGCCAAAGAAGATTGATAAACCAACACAGAACTGGCGTCGTTAGCCGCTACACGCTGCGGGATTTGCTGAGGAGGGGATCCGAGCACTTATGGACTGAATGGTTCGATGTGCAACGAGGATGATCTGTCGACTAACTAACTAACTAACTAACTGTCTCATCTAATGGAACGTTGGTGAATAGGGAGGCTATATCCATGCATGCCATGTGTTTATTATTTATGTCGGTAGTATCCAATAATTCCACCAGTTCGAATGTATCTCTGAGTGTTCTTGGATCGAAGGAATGTCGTACTGGCTTTAAAATTTCAGCTAGCCATCTCGCCATTCGGTGTTGTGCAGAGTTAACCATGGACAGGATCGGTCTTAGTGGATGCCGAACTTGTGAAGCTTGGGTAGACCGTACATCTGAGGAGTTTGGAAGCCATGTGGTGCGAGTGTTTTTGCAGTGGCCTCAATGTTGAGTCCCGCATTCACAAGTGACTGGATCTCCTTCCTCATATTTGCATCCAGGTCCTCCGACTTGTTGACTATTTGCTCTACTCTGAATTTGGATTCATGTGATAATATTTCATCCATTTTACTCTGGTAGTCTGACATGTCCATCAGTACTGTACCGCTCCCTTTGTCAGGTTTCAATATTACGAGGGTTTTGTTAGCCTTTAACGCTTTTAAGGAAGTGAGGTGTTCGTTGGTTAGCGGACATGTCTGTTTAGAGGGGACTGTGCGATACTGGTGTTCTAAATCTACCAGTTTGGCCTTCAGCCACCCGACTGACTCAGCAGAAGTAAGTGATAACTTGGAGACTTGATCAAACAACATTTCAAATTGTGCTTGCGACTCAACACGGTTAATGTGTTTGGGCTTTATGCAGAATTTTAAATCCGTATGCAAGGGCCTCCGTTTCAATGTTGTTGAGTACGTACAACGATAGGTTCCTCACATACATCTCTGGGTTGTCTAGTACTGACGTTGTTACCTTTTCAGTACTCAGTGATTTGTTGAGGCGAGCATTCTCTGCAATTTTCACCTTGTACACTGTTTCTGCGCAGAATTTGGTGAACTTCAAGTAGCTGTACAGGCTCAATTCTTTGGTGACGTAGTAGGCACAACTGTGTGTGTGTGTGTGCTTGAGTTTGGCCAGCTTGAACTGAGTTTCTTCTATCTGGTTTTTTGTCAGTAGTCTCAGGTGTTTTCTTGTTGGACATATTTTGTCGGCCCTCAGAGATCTGAAAAACCGATGAGGAAATATTCCAGTTCTAAGGCATTACTCAAGAAATCTCAATCGACACTCCTGTACCGATATCTTACACTTCAGCTTGAGTAATCCATCTAATAGCTTCACAATTGGTAATAAGGGGGGGGGGGCGTTTAAAATATTCAAAACAATGTTTTCCCGTGATGAATTTGAATAACGAAGACACAAACAATAGATTGCACGATGTATTGCATGGCATATTTCGCTGATTCTCCTCAGGTACACACTGCAGAATTCACACAACATAAAGTGAAATAACAAGAAAAAATTGATGAAATTGTTTCTAGTGTGACTACCATTGAAGACAAAGAAATTCATGACGATGAAGGATCTGCTCTTAACCAAAAACCAACAACTAGCCACCCAGAAGCAGAAACAATGTTATCAAAGTGCATCGACTGATTTTAAATGCAAGAGGAGGAAAATGCAACATAGATCCTACTTCTGCGTAAGATACGGAACACCTCCGCACAGAAAGCTCGAGTCTCAAAGACACAGAAGATGACATATTACTACTCTTATATTGAAGTGTATATTGATCGTTTTGTAAAATTAAATACAATATATATGTAGCATTCACTTTTAAAGGATATTATTTCCATTTTCATCACAAGCTCGCAGGTAAATCACGTTACTGTACATATGTATTAAGCGATTTATGTTATCCGTTTATTCGGTTATCCGTCACAGCCCTGGTCCCGAAGGTGACGGTTAATCGAAGATTTGCTCTATATTCAACATGTCACTGTGTTTATTTGTAAATTTATTAAACATAATAAGACTTTACAGGTATAACAATGGCAGAGATACATGCAGACATACATACAGACCTATAGAGAGACGTAAAGACAGACAGAGTTATGCGTACTTATATGAATACAAAAAGATATACAGCCAAACGTACAGAAAATCAGATAGAAATAACCGTTCAGACAAACATGCAGATAGACAGACACACAGATAGACAAACAGACGGACAGACGTATAGACAAACAGAGAAACGGACGTATACAGGGACACGCACATTACACTTATTCACTTACCTATGTAACGAATAATTTCTATAGAGATGAAAAACACAGAAATAATTAAAGCAAGTTAATTACAGTAAAGGATTACATAGGTACATAGCAATCTAAAGCAGTGTTTCCCAACCTTTTTTGTACCATGCCCCACTTAAACCTTTCTAAAATTCATATTGCCCCCCTCCCCTGCCCCATGCCCCCCCCCCCCCCCTCAACATATACATTATTTTTAATATTCAAAAATTGAAATGTTCACTAAAGAAACTTGAATGATAGATTTTAGGAAGAAATAACTAGGTAATTATTGAGCAAACACAGTAAGTAAATTTTCAAAACATAATGGAGAACTGAAATTCAAGTACAAAGTAATTTTAATTAAAGATTTTTCTATATTATTTTAATTATTAGTAATTATTTATTATTTAAATTTAGTGAGATCCTTGCGCTTGATGCTTGCTGCAAATAGATCTTATGTCAGGTTCCAATTTAGTTAACTTCAGTCTCAATTCTCCCCATTTTGTTATATTCAGCCGATTTCTTCCATTTTCGAATTGCCCCCCTTAACAGTCGAATTGCCCCCCTGTGGGGCGTGGGCCCCACGTTGGGAAACACTGATCTAAAGTAATGAACAATTATAGTGTTTCAAAAGTTACAGAAAACAAGATGTGTGACAATGGGGAAACTATCGTGCAAATGGTATTTGCTATTTACTATTTAGTGAAAAATTTGAAAATGGCATTATAATTTGAAGTTTATGATACCTATTATGTGATTAAAACATATCATTCACAAAATGTTGATTATAATAAATGAAAGATTCTACATTTTGTACTACACTAGATGTTTATCATAATACACCAACAATAAACATGGCATTCTAAACTAAATGTTTATGACATTTTACTACCTGATTAAACAATAGCAACCTAAACTAAATGTTTATGGTACTTACTACATGATTAAACAATAGCAATCTAAACTAAATGTTTATTGTACTTACTACATGATTAAACAATAGCAATCTAAACTAAATGTTTATGGTTCTTACTACATGATTAAACAGTAACATTGTCAACCTAATGTTTATGGTACATACTACATAACTAATCAATTGCTTTCTAAACTACATGTTGTCGGCACTTGCTACATGATTAAACAATAGCTTCCTTAAATAAATGTTTATGGTACTTCCTAAACGAATAACAGTGACATTATAATTTAAATGTGTATAGTACTTACTGCAATAGTATATTAAAGTAAATGTTTATGGTGTTTATTACACATGTTATTCAAATTTCAATGTTTATGGTAATTACTACAAATATTATTCTACACTAAATGTTCACGATACCTTCTACAAATATCATGGTAAACTAAATGTTTATGGTACTTACTATACATATTCAATCAATCAATCAGTTGACATCTCCGCAATGAAGGTTGGCTGCAATGGATCTCCAACACTATCTGTCTTTTGCCTTGACTGTACATTCTGTCAGGCTGATGTTTGTCTATCTCCTGATGTTATCCTCCCACTTGTATCGTTGTCTACCTCTTGCTCGCTTGCCCTCAGCCTTGCCTTCCAGTATGGTTTTTATAAGAGTATCATGTCTTTTAACGTGGCCAAAATATTTCACTTGCCTCCTCTTTATTTCTTTCATCAACTCTCTCTTCATTCCCAGTTTTTCTAGGACCTCTGTATTTGATTGGTTTTGTTTCCATGAAATAAGACATATTCTTCTGTATATCCACATCTCCAGGGCTTCTAAGCGACTTTCTAGTTGCTTGTTCAATATCCTGGCTTCGGAACCATACAGTAGCGTTGAATATACGTAGCATTTGACATAAATATTTTACTATAAATATTATGGTAAACTAAATGTTTATGGTCCATACTATAGATACTATGGGTAACTAAATGTAATTTCTACAAATATCACGGTAAACTAAATATAAGGATCGTTCATTTGAAACCCGTTCCAATGGCTTTATTACAAAAGCATGAAAGAAACATTAACAGATGTGGTAGAATTAAACAAAGCATTCATTTTGAATGAATTGTACACCTTGGGTTTGTCAGAAGATGTCGCCGTAGGCATTCAGGCAAGCACCCCATTGCTTAGGTAGGCGGCGAATGCCGTCCGCAAAATAAAAAGATTATGGTTGCTCACTGAACAGAGTGTTTACAGCGTTCATTACGTCTGCATGAGTGTGAAATCGTTGCCTTTGAGAGCTTTTATTAGAGGGCGGAACAAATGAAAATCACGTGGTGACAAATCAGGACTATAAGCTGGATGTTGCAGAATTTCCCACTTCTTCCAAGCTAATGCTTCCTGCACAATCTTTGCGACATGCGGACGAGCATTATCGTGCAACAAAATTACACCTGGAGAAAGCATGCCGGGTCGTTTATTCCTGATGGCTTTTTGCAGCTTGTAGTGAGTAGAGTTGATGTTGACACCATGTTCTTTAAAGTCGGCAAACAATAGCCCTTCATGGTCAAAAAATGCACTCAGCATAACCTTACCAGCGGAAACCTATAACTTGAGTTTGTTGGTGTTTGGTGATCCAGCATGCTTTCATTGCATGCTCTCTCTTTTGCTGCTCGGCTCAAAGTGGTGGCACCATGATTCATCGCCTGCCACTATGCGGAAGAGAAATGCATCACCCTCCACTGTGTAACACAGCAAGTGGTTCAAACACCATCCCATGCGTTCCTCTGTTTGGTGGTCAGTCAACATCCGTGGTAGCCACTATGAATACACCTTCCGACATTGCAGTTCCTTAAGAACGACCTTTTCAATTGTCCCAATTGACACATCAAATTCTTTCGCTAGCGAACGTATGCTTCGATAACGGATTATCTGTACTGCTGCATCAATTTTGGCGATGGTTTTTTCTGTTGCAGCAATATGCGCTTGACCCAGCCATCGAAGATATGTCGTGAACTGACGTCCTTTCCGAAACATTCGTGCCCAGTCTGTCACTGTTGTCTTCGACAGACATTTGTTACCGTACGCTGCCTGCATTCTTCGATGAATGTCCACTGGTCGACATCCTTCAAATGAAAGAAACTGAATCACCGCTCTTTGAGCTTCTTTGGACGGATTTTGGATCAACACGGCAATTTTCTCAACGTCAGAAGCAGAACCTATGCATCATGGGACGATACGCACGTGCTCTTTTATTCATTGGTCAGTACTTATCACATGACTATGACATGAGCATGTTCAACTTACGCTATTACGCGCGGTGCGGCATGAACGGATTTCAAATGAACGCTTCTAATAGTTATGGCACTTACAACAAATATCATGGTAAACTAAATGTTTATGATACTTACTACAAGACAGAAACAGCTGGGCCGCCAGTGAGAAGAGGATGATCGCAAGTATGACAGTCGTACCGATTAAAGCCGGCTCCAGAATGCTCACTGGAAACAACATCAGAACAGGTAAGTAAAGTAGCGAACATAGATGGATGAATTAACACAATCAGAACAGTTAATTAAAGTTTATCAAAAGTAGAAGAATCCAGTTAACAAAATCAGAACAGTTAATTAAAGTTTATCAAACGTAGAAGAATCCAGTTAACAAACTCAGAACAGTTAATTAAAATATCAAACATAGATGAATCCAGTTAACAACATCAGAACTGTTAAGGAAAGTAGCACGATTAGATTAATGCGGTTAAAAAAATCAGAACATTTAAGTAACGTAGTAAAATTGGATGATCCAGGTAACAAAATAAGAACAATCAAGTACAGTACTAAACGTAGTTGAATCCAGTTAAATAACTTCATGTTATTCTTGTAAAAAAGTTCACCGTAATATCAAACCTTAAACATTCCTCATCTATGGTCAGTAGGTCAGGTTGATGATAGTTGTTTAATAATAAGGAAATATAGGTGCAGACAGGCAGCGGTTAGATAGAGATATACAGGTGTATCAGACAATAAGACAGATAGAACTCTATACTAACTTATGACCTACCAGAGAGACACACAGAACTCTACACTAACTAATGACCCACCAGAGAGACACATAGAACTCTACACTAACTAATGGCCTACCAAACAGACACCTAGAACTCTACACTAACTAATGACCTACCATAGAGATACCTAGAACTCTACACTAACTAATGACCTACCATAGAGACACCTAGAACTCTACACTAACTAATGACCTACCATAGAGACACATAGAACTCTACACTAACTAATGACCTACCATAGAGACACATAGAACTGTACACTAACTAATGACCTACCAAACAGACACATAGAACTCTATACTAACTAATGACCTACCAGAGAGTGCATCCTAAAACTGTACACTAACTAATGACCTACGAGAGAGACACCTAGAACTGTACACTAACTAATGACCTACCTCAGAGACACATAGAACTGTATACTAATGACCTACCAAACAGACACATAGAACTCTATACTAACTAATGACCTACCAGAGAGTGCATACTAAAACTGTACACTAACTAATGACCTACGAGAGAGACACCTAGAACTGTACACTAACAAATGACCTACCAGTGACACACCTAGAACTGTACACTAACTAATGACCTACCTTCTCGCTCTAGACCTGCCAGCATCTTGTAGGCGGGATCCGGAAGCCACGTATGCCCGGTATAGTCTGTGTCTGTGGTCTTCGTACTGTCTGCAGTAACATTACATTTTAAACGTTTACTTTGTACTGTCTGTAGTTGCATCAAATATCAAGAAACGTTTACTTTGTGCTGTCCGTGTTAAAATCAAAGACGAATTATTTACGTTATATTGTCTGTAGTAAAATCAAATATGAAACATTTACGTTGTACTGTCTGTAGTTAGATCAAATATGAAAGAAGGAAGGAGGAAGGCAGGCAGGCAGGTCGGCAAGCAGGCAGGCAGGCAGGCAGGCAGGGAGGAAGGAAGGAAGGAAGGAAGGAAGGAAGGAAGGAAGGAAGGAAGGAAGGAAGGCAGGCAGGAAGGAAGGAAGGCAGGAAGGAAGAAAGGCAGGCAGGCAGGCAGGCAGGGAGGAAGGAAGGAAGGAAGGAAGGAAGGAAGGCAGGAAGAAAGGCAGGAAGGAAGAAAGGAAGGCAAGCAGGCAGGCAGGAAGTAAGGAAGGAAGCGAGGGAGGAAGTTAGGGAGGAAGGGAGGGAGGAAGTTAGGGAGGAAGGGAGGGAGGGAGGAAGGAATAAAGGAAGGCAGACAGGCAGGCAAGGCAGGTAGGCAGGCAGGCAGGAAGGAAGAAAGGAAGGAGCTATAATGATTCTATTTAATCTGTTGCATATTACGTCATTCGTGTTCGTTTGTAAAGGATGTGTTTGGTCGATTTTAACTATCTCCATCAGTACTCTAGCCTCGTCTCATATAGATCAACGTCGGGTAATCTCAGCCCGGCGCACAAACACGGTCCCACTCTGGAGTATCTAGATGTTCGTATCTACCAGATTCACCCATGATGTAGCCCTTCCTGTGTGCCCAGTGTTTGAACATTCACATTCAATATGGGCATCGCTCTATCAGACATGATCTTGTCAATCTCTAGTTGCCAATGACTTGGTTAACGTGCGTACCCTACTCACTGGTTCTCATAACTTTTTGCCTTTACCCAAGACGGTTAGACGGCCAATCCACTACCCAAAGATGATACAGTCCAGTCATCATGTAGCAAGTTGTGTGCGGAACGTCGCGCTCATCACCATCCTCGATCCCAAAAAATGATGACTTCTCGTCCTTGACTTGAGAACTTAAATTACACTTACCTCTGAAGTCGGAGTGGGTTCGCCTCATGGCGAGGGACACTGGTAATATGGAAAGCTAATCCACACGCAAATTTAAGTCCAACGCTACTAAAAGTAGAGTGTATGAACTACGCTTGAGTTCAAACAGAGCGAGCTCAATAAACAAAAACAAAAATATTGTAAGATTGTGTACCTGGTTTGTCAATAGTGAGAACCCACACAGATGGCTTGATCTCCTTCTCCTCATTCAGCTTCGTGGCGTTGCAGAGAAAGGTCTGGGCCGTGCTGTAGTCATACCTGGTGATGAGCACTTTGAGGGACATCCGCCTGGAGTCTGGTCTGCAACAGACGTGTCCCAAAGTATAATAATAATAATAATAATAATAATAATAATAATAATAATAATAATAATAATAATAATAATAATAATGAGCATAATACTAATAACAAAAAATGTAACGTGAATGTAATGTGATATATAATACAGCTCGTCTGCTACACTATTAACAATTTTTAAGTCTACTGTGACACACCCTCACTTTCCAGTTTCCGCCATCCATTTTTGTTTGGTCACAACCTACGTTTTGTTCGATACTGAATCTGTTCAAAAGTACAATATGGCCGACCAGGTCACGTGGTCGGCACATACCATAGGTATCTTGTTCAATAACAACCGGGTATTCCCTGAAGGTTGTACGCCCTATAGCTGTACACATGTTCAAGAGAATCAGATCACTCACTATTAAACTTCGGGTGTGCTGATGCTGAGGTAGAGGATTCAACCTCTACACCGGACAGTTGGATTAAAATCTTGACTCCTCGTCATTTACTTGGCGTCGTAAATTACAAGTACCTCAGAAGTCGTAGTGGGTTCGCCTGATGGCGAAGGATGCTGGTAACGGTGAAAGCTAATCCACAGGTACACACCAGTTCAGTGCTCTAGAAGTGGTGGAACCTGTATGCACTACGACATCAACAACAGCTATCACATCATCAACAACCAAAACATCAGTAACATCAATCACATCATCAACAACAACACCAACTGAAAAATCAACAACTTACATCACATCATCAACAAAACCAACTGAAACATCAACAACTTACATCACATCATCAACAACACCAACTGAAACATCAACAACATACATCACATCATTAAGAACATCAACTTGAACATCAACAACATCTATCACATCATCAAAAACAAAATCAACAACAACATGAATCACATCATCAACAACTATGACAACTTACAAGTCGGCACAGCCTGGCAGGTAGACATGGTCAGCGCTGGACGTGTCCTCTATAGTCGGACACTGACCTCTCATAACTTGAGCTATTTTCGTCATGGTGGTGATGTTGTAGATGCTGATCATGAGCACCTGGTGGTCGGGGAAGTAAACCCTGGCCTTACACTCCAGCTCTACAGCGCTGAAGTCTGCAGTCACATACTTGTGTGTCAAACCTGCAAGATTCAAAGATTCGCATCGTTTTATTTGAGAATTCTCTCCATCGGAACAGAATTCCACAACTCGGAGACACAAGTTATGGTTCCGCACAAGAAACAGTGTACCTAGATAGAATATACATTGACAGCACCCGAGAACACTCAGATACAGTAACGCGTACATTATGATAGGGAAAAGAGTGCCAGTCGACTTAAAATAGTACAACTGAAAGATAATTAGCAAATCGAGTAGACGAACATATACCAGTGTGGGTGAAAAAGAGAGTTAATCAGCGTTCAGGAATCTTTATGCAGTTGACAGGTCATAAACCGACCAATTCGGCCATCACGGAACATTTGCTGATTAGCAATCACAGAGTTAACAAGCAGAGCGCATTTCGTATACTGTTTAATTGACTGCTCAAATATAAGGAAACATTATATATTAGCTGATTCCAGCCGTGACTATGTAAACAGAAGGACTTCCTGCTAACTGTTCGACTTCCCTTGATACAACGTTCATCACATTGGCGCAGTATCCTACATCATAGTTCAGCCAAAGTATTATTAATGTTTTTTTCACAAACCATGATTTATACCTACATAGAATCTACATAGAATACAACATAGAACAATTAGTATAATGAGTCACAT
Source organism: Cepaea hortensis (assembly GCA_963921405.1). Lineage (NCBI taxonomy): Eukaryota > Metazoa > Mollusca > Gastropoda > Stylommatophora > Helicidae > Cepaea > Cepaea hortensis. The sequence goes on along the minus strand of OY992891.1, from coordinate 4,001,336 downwards.
CACGAAAATTCTGCTGGGAATTATTTGCAAAGAGTTAGGAAGAAAATTCAACCTGAAATAGTAGAAGAACACTGTGGGTTTGTAGAAGGCAAGGGTACAGTAATTTCTGTGTATATACCGAGAACAATAACTGAACGTTTTATAGAAGTAAACAAAGACTTATACCTTTGCTTTATTGACGACACAAAGGCTTTCGATCAAGTGACACATATCGACATGATAAGGATGCTTGAAGATCTAAAAATTGGTGAAAAAGACCTTAGACTTGTAAAAAACATATATTGGAAACAACAAGCTGCCATCAGAATTGATAATAAAGTAAGTCAATATCAGCCTATTAAAAGAGGTGTGAGACAGGGATGTGTAATGTCTCCAGATCTGTTTTCCCTGTACAGTGAAAATATATTTAGACATATAGAAGAGATGTTAGGAATCAACATTGGGGGAAGATACATCAATAACATTAGATATGCAGATGATACAGTCTTGATTGCAGACAATGAACAGGACCTGCAAAATTTAGTCGATGCGGTTGTTGCACACAGGGAACAACTAGGGTTAGAACTGAATATTAAGAAGTCATAGATTATGGTGTCACTGGGAAGAAGGAAATACCACAATGTGATATACGAGTAGATGGGCATATTCTTAAACAAGTGAATCGATACTGTCACTCTCGGCATAGTCATCTGATGGGAGATGCCTTGAAGAGATTAGAACAAGAATCGCCATGGCGAAGGTAGCCTCTTGCAAGATGAAAAACATACTGACCAATAAAATGATATCAGTTGAAACGAGAAAATGAGTGTTGAGGTGCTACATAGAACCTGTACTTTTGTATGTTTGTGAAGCGTGGACAATAAGCAGTCAAGCTGAAAAACATCTGATGGCTGTGTAAATGTGGTTTCTGAGGAAAATGCAAAGAATACAATGGACAGACAGAAAGACCAATGAACAAGTCCTTCAAGAAACAAATGAAGATCGTAAACTGATTAGAGACATTAGACGTAGACAGCCACAATTGTTTGGGCATGTTATGAGAAGAAATGAATTGGAGAACTTGGTGACAACTTGCAAGATCGAAGGGAAGAGACCAAGGGGAAGACCGAGAAGTAAATACCTGGATGGCTTGGTCGTATGGCATGGTCGAGACTGAAACACTGAGCTGATCCACGACTCTGGTGATCTAGTGAGACGGTAGAACAACACCGCCCACGCTTACCGGCATGGCACATGATGGATGGATGGATTTATACTTCTGCAGCACGCTTCTGACGAGATGTATTGAAATATGTCAGGCAAGAAATCGTGCAATGTGTCATTTGTGGCGTCGGTATTTAATAGGAAATGAAACCATCTGAATGTACAGCGACAGAAAAATAGATGGGTATAAAACTTGCAAAGATTTCTAAGGAAATAGAAATAGAGGAAAATCCCAGCACATACGGAGAAGAGAAGTGGAGACAGAAATTTAAAAAAAATGGGTAGGACACAGACAGAGCTGGGAGGGATAACTAAAGATAGGAGGACTTGGAGTGAGTTATTTCAGGGTCTATATCCCAAAGAGGGACAGAAGACGAAAGAAGATGAAGAAAAGAAATTGAACTAACCTCAAGCAATGATGAAAACACATTGGATAAACAACACAGAGGTAGGAAACACAGACAGAATATCATCAAATGAAGACCATGATGTGTAATATATTCCTGCCTTTAGAAGTTACAAACGAGCTTTAGCGTATTACATACGACCCATCTTACTGTGTGCCTGTGAATTGTGGATACCGAATAGGGAGACTAGAGATTAGAAAGTGCAGGACAATGAATGGTGGTTTCTAAAAAGGATGTGAAGAATGCAATGGTCAGGACAGTATTCACTCGTGGCCATGTGATGGGAAGACATGATGTAGAGAAGAATTTGACAGTCGTAAGACTGAGGGTTTCAGAGACAGAGAAGGAAAGAGGGAGAAAATGTGTTGTTCGAGTGACACGGGTGGTGATCTACAGTCAACCTTTTCAAGCACACAGATGGCAAGTGTTTGTGGAAGGACGTCGTCGCCTGGCCCATTAAGGTAATATTGGATACAGGTCTGCAATAATCGCTGAGTCATTAATACACGTGAGAAATGTGAGAGTAGTGTTTGTATCAAACACAATAATGCAATCTATCCTACAGAGAGCAGATTGACAGGAATGGGTATGATAAGATGGAAAACATAATGAGCAACAACAAGATGTCAATTGCATTGGCGGAAAAAAAGAGTTTTGAAGTGATGCATAGAACCTTTACTTTTATATAGATGTGAAGCAATGTGGACAATGAGCAGACAAGCTGAACGATATCTGATGGCTGTGAAAATGTGGTTTCTGAGGAAAATGCAAAGAATACGATGGACAGATAGAAACACCAATGAACAAGTTCTACAAGAAACACATGAAATCCGTAAACTGATTAGAGACATTAAACGTAGACCTCAACATTTTTTGGACACGTTATGAGATGAAATAAATTGGAGAACTTGGTGACAACTGGCATGATTGACGGGAAGAGAACAAGGGTAAAGCAGAGAAGTAAGTACCTGGATGGCTTGGCCACGTGGTATGGTCGAGATAAGAACACTGAGCTGATCTACGACTCTGGTGATCGTGTGAGATGGCGAAACATGACCGCTCACGTTTTTCGGTCAGGCACATGATTATAGTGATTCTACATTAGTCGCCACAAGGACAATTTGTAAAAGCCAGTTCCGACACAGAAAATATGAAACCAGAAGCATAAACATTTATTTATAACATTTGAAGAGACATTGTGATTTTATAGTCTGTCCGGAAATTTATGCCGTCATTCAAGATCAATTATTTTGAAAACTATCTGTTGCATCGTTATGAAATTTTTCCAGCCGTCTTATATTTACCCCCACCCAAGGAATATGTCTTTGATAGGTCCAAAAACAACTTAAATCATTAAAAGCGGCATCATTCCTTTGATGTTTTGCTTAACAACTAGTGATTTCTTGTTAAAAAAGTTATGTTTACGGTAATGAGGACCTGCAAATCCAGATGACAAACAAAGGCGTATCTGGATTCGTATGGGAGTGGGTGCAATCAAAGAAGTAGCTTACAGTCGACAAAATCGGCTGCATTGCACCGGGTTTTTATCCCATATGGCTCAGTTTCTTTCCGCAGCGCGGAAAGCGTCGCACAAAGCACGAACTCCGTAGCTCCAGCGACGACCCTCGGCAGTCTCCGAATAAAATGAATGACGCGGCCCGGACAGACAGACAGAACGGTAGGTAGGTAGGTAGATAGGTAGGCAGAAAGATAGGTGGATGGATGGCTGGCTGGCTGGCTGAGTGGGTGGATCGGTCGGTTGGTGGGTCGGTCGGTCGGTGGGTGGGTGGGTGGGTCGGCAGACAGGCAGGCAGACAGACAGATAGATTAGATAGATAGATAGATAGATAGATAGATAGATAGATAGATAGATAGATAGATAGATAGATAGATAGATAGATAGATAGATAGATAGATAGATAGATAGATAGATAGATAGATAGATATCGGTAGGTCGGTCGGTTAGTGGGTGGGTGGGCAGGCAGGCAGACAGACAGACAGACAGACAGATAGATTAGATAGATAGGACAGACAGATAGATTAGATAGATTGATATCGGTAGGTCGGTCGGTCTGTCAGTGGGTGGGTGGTCGGGCCGGCAGGCAGGCAGATAGATAGATAGATAGATAGATAGATAGATATCGGTAGGTCGGTCGGTTAGTGGGTGGGTGGGCCGGCAGGCAGGCAGACAGACAGACAGACAGATAGATTAGATAGATAGGACAGACAGATAGATTAGATTAGATTAGATAGATAGATAGATAGATAGATAGATAGATAGATAGATAGATAGATAGATAGATAGATATCGGTAGGTCGGTCTGTCGGTGGGTGGGTGGTCGGGCCGGCAGGCAGGCTGATAGATAGATAGATGGATGGATGGATGGATGGATAGATAGATAGATAGATGGATGGATGGATGGATGGATGTATCCGGATGGATGGATGGATGGATATCGGTCGGTCGGTCGGTCGGTCGGTCGGTCGGTCGGTCGGTTGGTGGGTGGGTGGGCCGGCAGGCAGGCAGACAGACAGACAGATTAGATAGATAGATAGATAAATAGATAGATAGATATCTGTCGGTCGGTCGTTATGTGGGTGGGTGGGCCGGCAGGCAGGCAGACAGGCAGACAGACAGACAGACAGACAGACAGATAGATAGATAGATAGATAGATAGATAGATAGATATCGGTACGTCAGTCGGTTGGTCGGTGGGTGGGTGGGCCGGCAGGCAGACAGGCAGGCAGGCAGACAGACAGATAGATAGATAGATTAGATAGATAGATAGATAGATAGATAGATAGATAGATAGATAGATAGATAGATAGATAGATAGATAGATAGATAGATAGATAGATAGATATCAGTAGGTCGGTCGGTCTGTCGGTGGGTGGGTGGTCGGGCCGGCAGACATGCAGGCAGATAGATAGATAGATAGATAGATAGATAGATAGATAGATAGATAGATAGATAGATAGATAGATAGATAGATAGATGATAGATAGATAGATGATAGATAGATAGATAGATGATAGATAGATGATAGATAGATAGATAGATAGATAGATAGATAGATAGATAGATAGATAGATAGATAGATAGATAGATAGATAGATAGATAGATATTTGTCGGTCGGTCGGTCGGTCGGTATGTGGGTGGGTGGGTCGGCAGGCAGACAGACAGACAGACAGATAGAGTAGATAGATTAGATAGCTTAGATAGATAGATAGATAGATAGATAGATAGATAGATAGATAGATAGATAGATAGATAGATAGATAGATAGATAGATAGATAGATAGATAGATATCGGTAGGTCGGTCGGTCTGTCGGTGGGTGGGTGGTCGGGCTGGCAGGCAGGCAGATAGATAGATAGATAGATAGATAGATAGATAGATAGATAGATAGATAGATAGATAGATAGATAGATAGATAGATAGATAGATAGATAGATAGATAGATAGATAGATAGATAGAATCGGTGGGTCGGTCGGTCGGTGGATGGGTCAGCCGACCGGCAGGCATTCAGACAGACAGACAGACAGGCAGGCAGGCAGACAGACAGACAGACAGACAGATAGATAGATAGATTGATTGATTGATTGATTGATTGATTGATTGATTTCCACCAGAAACCGGGCCTTGTCAGCTAGTTTATTTATATAATCACGTTTCATGAAAAAACCCACATTTGGAGACACCTCTGAATCTTCGCGCTGTTTGTTTGAAAACGAAAGTCACGTGAAAATTTTGAATAATGTGGGTCGAGTCTTGGTGAAACTGTAAAACTGTTAAAATCATGGACGTAATCTTTAAGTCATTATTAATATACCGTATATAAGCTAACTTTAAAATCTGCTGTAAAATCTCCAGAACAAAAATTTTTTTGTTGGGTGGACATAATGATAACGTTATATACTAAATCTCATCATTTTATCTCAGCCCGTTACTGAGATATTGAATTTTATATTGAGGCAACCAAAAAAAAACACACTATAATACGTGGGCTTTCAAGAACTGCCACCCTGTAAAGACTACAAACAAGAGGACTAAACGCAATTCTCTCCCTTTAAGCTTTAGCCAAACTTGGACACATACAAGAGTTGAGTTGAGCTAGGAGCCGACATCAGTGCACTCAGGACATTCCAATACGCTCTCCGTCCCCTCTTTCAACAGCCAGTGAAGAGTCACACTACTAATCGTTCCCACCGCTATCTGATTGAAAGTTCTCCTGTTCTTCCATCTCCGTTTTGAGATTCAACCAGAACCCCTGCCGATCCCCCACAATCTCATTTTTCTACATATGGGTTCTCAATGAGTTCCTCCACCTTCTCCACCTGGTCCCACAGGCGCACGACCACCGCTCCCTTGTCCATAGGAATCGACCTCCAAGAGGTGCATTCCCTGCCAGCCTATCAGCCTGTTCATTACCCTGCATTCCCGCATGGCCAGGGCAAAATATCCATACAATTCTCACAATCTGTGACCTCTGAAGCGAGGTGAAAAATTCAGCACGAAACATTCTTTTCTCCACTTTACTAAGCATACACCTTGAGTCCGCGATGAAGAAAATGTGTGTTGCAGTGGTCTCCTCTAACCAACGGAATGCAGCTGTGACTGATTCTACCTCCATTCTCATGCTGGACGTCGTAGTCTCATATGCCATGCACTCCTTTTTTCAAGAATCGCCCCTTAGCCTTCGCAATGAAACCCCAACCACTACATCTATTTCTCACCAGTGACCCATCAGTATAGATCACTATGTGACCTTGATGTGTATTACTCTGGATCAGCTGTTGCACTTCACACTCAGTGCGGCCCGCTGCCCATTCTCTGCACTCACGACCCAGTGTTACTATTACATTGTGCCAGTCCGTCCTGTCTGTCAGTACTTCAACCCACTTTTTTTCACGATTGATGGTCTCTAGATCACAGACCTGATGTATAGATATTTCCGCCTGTGCCATCCAGGACCTGCCTCGTCTTAGTCTATGACCCTTGACCATACCCATGGCTTAATGCAGGGGGTGATCCCTGTCTACGGCAACTCTCAGGTACCATTTGACCTGAAGGACCCTATGCTTATCCGCCATTGCTGGTAGCACCAGGATATGCCTCATTCATATAATTGGTGTGTCCTTTGTGCACCACAGAATCACCCGCATGGCCGCATTTTGTATGCGCTCCAACCTTTCAAGCTGGTTCTTTGATACTGTCAGCAGCCCCAAACCATATTCAATGACACAAATTATTAACTGCTGACAGAGCCTGTAAAGCATCCTCTGCTCTAACGCGGTTGCTACCATCGCCCTCAAAGCATTAAGTCCCCTACCAGCCTTCACCACCAAAGCCTCCATATGATATTTAAAAGACATACACCTGTCGAAGATGATACCCAATACTTCAACTTACTCTCTCTACTAAGAGGACATCCATATATATATATATTAACTGGGATAATTTGCCTTCACATTCGGGTTATCCAGAGATTACCATACAACCGATGCCTTGTCTGGGATTATAATGGTCTCTGCGTTCCTGCACCACTCTGCCACCCTGTTTACCTGTAAATCTGCAGCCAAACCTTACCTGTCTCTGCCCTGTCTGTACACCAGCACATCATCTGTAAATGTCAAGATTCTACCAACACCTGGTGTCTCAATAGCTGTGACTTTGATGGTGTATCCATTAAAGAGCACTAGGGACAAGCAGATCCCTATGGCAACCCAGGTATAATCGTATAGGGATCAGAAGTCCAGTTTAGACCAGAAGTCTCCAGTTTATCCTGGAAGCCCTCATAGACATCAAATGCAAAAATAGCCGCATTTGCCCAGGTGTCCTTCCCAGACCGGTAACTCACTTTGGGAAGCAGATTACGACTTTGCCAAAGGTGTTTTTTTCTGGGTTATGATTCGGTATCCATTAAGTCTGGAATAATCCTTAGCTGGCTTTGAAAGTGGGACCAGGTAGCTGTGCAGCCAATACTGGGGTATTTCCGCCGTATTGATGCTTAGGTCGAAACAAAAAGCCATCTCCTCCAAGTCCCCATTCCTCATGTTACTCATATGGGTGTACCTCACCCCATCCGGACCTGGCGCTGAGTCTTTAGCCCTCTTAAGTACCCGTCTAATATCCTCCACGTTAACCTCACAGTCCTCCTTCCATGTGACCGGTGACAAGGCTTCTCTGACTATATCTCTAATAGTTCTATCTTGCTGGCCCGTCTGTTTTAACGACACATGCAAGATTAAAGGGATAGCGGCCCACTACAAGAGACCCAGCATGGAAGTACCCGACGGACTCGCACAGACAGGTGGGTCTCTACATCAACTTAACTCAAGCGTCTCAAGCACACTAAAATAGAAGGGACCGGGTACAGATCGTTGACGTATCTAGGTCAGCTAGAACTCTGGAGTCAGTTCGAACAACAAAACCTAAACTTGGGTATGGGAGTACAAGAGGTCAACCTGTCTACGTCACGTTGCCAATAGCAACACATATCTGTACGTGGGCAACGCAATCACACGCTGATACATGAACATTCTCCTGTGTCAATCTTGTCAGATAGATAACAGGTTCCAGAGCGCATCGCTAGTCTGAAGAAACCATCAGTAGAATGTACCCAATTATCAGTCGCTACAACATCACGGAACTGACGCTCATATTTCAAAACGTCGCAGATGTCAATATGTTTGTGATTGTTGTGTTGGATCATAGAGCACTACCGAAGTGATCATTACGGGAATCAAAATTGAACCAACATAACTTGTGGAGTCCACGTTTTGGTTAACGCTGGCCAACCACAGCCCCCTAGAGCCGTGCTGCTTTGAACAAAATCCTGACATCCTAGAAATTGAACCATGAACCTGTCTTGGCCAGACAGCCGACTAACTACTGTGCCACGCTGGCTCGTTAAGCCCACTGCATGTTTGAACATATCGGATATTTGGTTACACGCCTCGGTGGTGTGTGGCTTACAACAGATGAACAGATAGCCTGGCCTTCATGCCACGGCCTACTTCTCGTGTTTCATTTACAACAGTAAATATATTTACACCGTTTCCAATTGTGCTTACAGTGTAACAGTGTGTCGGATGTGTAGACACAGCACTGGTCTACAAAATCAGGAAGTTTAACAAACGCCCGAGAAAGTCGGGTGTGTCGGCCGAAGGGTGCAAATATCGCAGCTCTGCTGTAAACTGACACTTCGCAATTACGTCTAAAATAACAGAAATATTGAACGAAGACGATGAAGTATTAGAGAGGGGATGATTCTGGCAGCACTTTCGAGTTGTGTTTTATGTCTAGATCCTCTATTAATTGATTTTTTTGTTTTTTTTTGTTTTTACTGGAACCACTTTTCTTTGGCAAATCTGCACTTGTGACGTATTTCTCCGGCTATTAATGTATATTCTGGACTGTTCTTTGCCTTCTTTCTTTGAGTCATTTTGCTCAAGATTTCATCGGTTATCCACAACTGCTTGATCTTATTTTCCGTCAGTGGTAAAAGTACAGCAAATCAAGGACCTAAGACCATCAGTATTTTATTTGTTCTGCCTCTTGCTCAGTGCCTACCATATATAGTCTAGCCTCAGAGTTGTTTAATCCCCTCTATGTAGAAGTAAGCAAGATACAACCAACATTGGCAATGTTCTCAAGTAACATTT
>OY992891.1:3964557-3987057 GCA_963921405.1 Cepaea hortensis | reverse complement strand
ATTCTTGGACAACTGGTAAACAGGTGAAAAAATCCGTAGAAGCCTTGGACTATGGTTTTATAGAACCGCCGGCCACACGCCGGTATCCGGGGTTTGTTTCCGGATTCGGTCAAGGATATGCACTGCTGGCGAGCTCAAACGAGAGCGAAACTCGAGTCTAGTACTTCCGCATTGACGTGGATAGGCCTTGGGTTCATACCAGAATACGATCAGCGTTGCCAGTAGTGGGTTGTGCTCAATATTTAAATCTCACATCCCGAAACAACCAAATTAATCAATTTGATTATTGCTCGCTGGAATTTAGACGGCCTGGTGTGCCTTGCCAGTGAGAAGACCTGATCTTTCGGGTCCACATCGATTGACGGACGTCAGTCCCGGCGATCGGGCAAATCTTGAGCTACAGCCTACGATGGATGACGTTGTAGTATTCTGTTGTGATAATGTGGCCGTGTCCAGCGTGGTCCACGCCTTTGATCCGGGGTTTGTTTCCGGATCCGGTCAAGGATATGCACTACTGACGAGATCAAACGCGAGCGAAATTCGAGTCTAGTGCTTCCGCATTGACGTGGATAGGCCTTAGGTTCTTACCAGAATACGATCAGCGTTGCCAGTAGTGGGTTGTGCTCAATATTTAAATCTCAAATCCCGAAACAACCAATAAATCAATTATAGAAGAATGCTGAAAATTAATTGTCAGCCAATATGATCAATCTGGATATTTTGAGGGAAGCTAAGTGGCAAAGACAGCTTATCACAAACATCAGAACGAAGCAGTCATAATATTTGGCCACAACATGAGAAGACAAATACTGGAACATCTTGTAGCAACCGAAAAAAAAATTGTTTCAAAGAGATAGAGGAAGACAGCATGAGAAAATTATTGACAGTCGTGTGTCATATAGCACGATAGGGAATCAACACACGAATACATCCACGCCATATAGGAGATCGCAGTTTGTGGAGGAGCATGCCGACCCACGCTAGCAGTAAAGGCACTGGATGATGATAATGATGATGATGATGATGATGATGATGATGATGATGATGATGATGATGAGAAGGCGAATGTAGATGTATTTATTTGACAGCGGCCAATTATTTTTGTTCGTGTAATTTTGGCGCTGTCGTCATGTGGATGTGGCAGGTTCAGTTCCTGCATTGATCTCTAGAAATTCCCATGTCTATTTGACCCAGTGAGTAATCTAATATCTAATTATTTACTTCACTAATATGAGTGCTGATCAATAACTCTAATAAATTGAGTCCATCCATCCATCATGTGCCATGCCGATAAGCGTGGGCGGTCATGTTTTGCCATCTCACTCGATCACCAGAGTCGTGGATCAGCTCAGTGTTCCTGTCTCGACCATGCCACGTGGCCAAGCCATCCAGGTATTTACTTATCTGTCTTCCCCTTGGTCTCTTCCCTTCGATCTTACCAGTTGTCACCAAGGTCTCCAAATCATTTCTTCTCATAACATGCCCAAAAAATTGTGACTGTCTACGTCTAATGTCTCTAATCAGTGTAGATCTTCATTTGTTTCTTAAAGGACTTGTTCATTGGTTTTTCTATCTGTCCATGGTATTCTTTGCATTTTCCTCAGAAACCACATTTCCAAAGCCATCAGATGTTTTTCAGCTTGGCTGCTCATTGTCAACGCTTCACATCCATTCAAAAGTATAGGTACTATGTAGCACTTCAACACTCTTTTTCTCGTTTCAATTGATATCTTTTTATTAGTCAGTATGTTTTTCATCTTGCAAAAGGCTATCTTCGCCATGGCAATTCTGTTTCTAATATATGTGTTGTTGTTTTTTTAAGTTCTTGTGATGATCTGTAATTAGGCGAATCATAATAAACTAGGCACTTTTAAAGAAGGTAGTTTGCCGTTGCTTTCCTTCCACGCAGTGACCATACTGGCCAGTGACGCTAGCCATTGTGCAGTGAAATAAATCTTCTGCCTACCTTCGCGAAATTTGAGACCGTAACCCACAACTATCTGTCGGCTGCCCTCAAAATTTCATCCACCACCTTCCTTCCATGGCAGAATTGAGTAGTCATGCTCTTAAATAATGATCCTCCCAAATAAGACCAAGAGTATTATACGGAAATAAGTAAAACATTGTACAGTTGTAATCAGTTACTTTTATTACAAAAACACGTACTAAAGAAGGCACTAATATAGGGTAAAGTAAAGTTCATGCAAAATAATAGGTAAATGGACCGTCACTATTTTCAAACACCGAGCAGTCATTAAAAATACACCCTGTAGATAAGTATTTGACTGTTTAATACTGGTGTCACATAATTTATCAACGACATATATCTCCGTCACTCATATAATTCATTAACGACATATATCTCTGTCAATAACATACTTAATAAACGACGTATATCTTTCTCTGCCTCTCTCTTCTGGTCGCCACCAAGAACATCACTGTGTAAAATTCATATAATTCATTAACGTCATATATCACTGTCACTCATATAATTCATTAACGACATATATCTCTGTCACTCATATAATTCATTAACGACATATATCTCTGTCACTCATATAATTCATTAACGACATATATCTCTGTCACTCATATAATTCATTAACGACATATATCTCTGTCAACCTTATAATTCATTAACGACATATATCTCTGTCACTAAAATAATTCATTAACGACATATATCTCTGTCACTCATATAATTCATTAACGACATATATCTATGTCAACCTTATAATTCATTAACGACATATATCTCTGTCAACCTTATAATTCATTAACGACATATATCTCTGTCACTCATATAATTCATTAACGACATATATCTCTGTCAACCTTATAATTCATTAACGACATATATCTCTGTCACTCACATAATTCATTACAGACATATATCTCTGTCACTCACATAATTCATTAACGACATATATCTCTGTCACTCATATAATTCATTAACGACATATATCTCTGTCAATAACATACTTAATAAACGACATATATCTTTCTCTGCCTCTCTCTTCTGGTCGCCACCAAGAACATCACTGTGTAAAATTCATATAATTCATTAACGTCATATATCACTGTCACTCATATAATTCATTAACGACATATATCACTGTCACTCATATAATTCATTAACGACATTTATCTCTGTCACTCATATAATTCATTAACGACATATATCTCTGTCAACCTTATAATTCATTAACGACATATATCTCTGTCACTCATATAATTCATTAACGACATATATCTCTGTCACTCATATAATTGATTAACGACATATATCTCTGTCACTCATATAATTCATGAACGACATATATCTCTGTCACTCATATAATTCATTAACGACATATATCTCTGTCAATCTTATAATTCATTAACGACATATATCTCTGTCACTCACATAATTCATTACAGACATATATCTCTGTCACTCACATAATTCATTAACGACATATATCTCTGTCACTCACATAATTGATTAACGAAATATATCTCTGTCACTCATATAATTCATTAACGACATATATCTCTGTCACTCACATAATTCATTAACGACATATATCTCTGTAACTCATATAATTCATTAACGACATATATCTCTGTAACTCATATAATTCATTAACGACATATATCTCTGTCACTCATAAAATTCATTAACGACATATATCTCTGTCACTCATATAATTCATTAACGACATATATCACTGTCACTCATATAATTCATTAACGACATATATCTCTGTCACTCACATAATTCATTAACGACATATATCTCTGTCACTCACATAATTCATTAACGACATATATCTCTGTCACTCAAATAATTCATTAACGACATATATCTCTGTCACTCACATAATTCATTAACGACATATATCTCTGTCACTCAAATAATTCATTAACGACATATATCTCTGTCACTCACATAATTCATTAACGACATATATCTCTGTCACTCATATAATTCATTAACGACATATATCTCTGTTACTCATATAATTCATTAACGACATATATCACTGTGACTCATATAATTCATTAACGACATATATCTCTGTCACTCACATAATTCATTAACGATACATATCTCTGTCATTCACACAATTCAACGATGACATGTATCTATGTCACTGAAATAATTCATCAAGAAAATATATCTCTGTGACTCACATAATTCATGAATCAAGAATATCTCTGTGACTCACATAATTCATCAATGAAGAATATCTCTGTGACTCACATAATTCATAAATCAAGTATGTCTCTGTGACTAATAATTCATCAATCAGGTATGTCTCTATCACTCACATTATTATTCACCACAATCCAGTATTCTGTGTAATATATCACAATCACAAGAACTAAAACCGACAAATGAAATAAAAGGGCAGCATCTAAAGACATGATGCTCTGAACACCAGGATAGCTGAAAGTGAAGTGGAAGACAGACCGGACACAGACAAGCAGGTTGTGGACACATTCAGACACAGATGAGCGAAAGTCTCTCAGACATTGAGAATACATTGTAGTAAACATAGGTTGTGAAGGCGGCACTTGTTTGGTTGAACACACACACACACACACACACACACTGACACACACACACACACACACAAACAAACATATATACATGTCCTCCGAAGTCGGAGAGTGTCTGCCTGTACGGCGAGGAACCACCAGTCTGCACACCAATAAGCCAGACATGGGACAACGGATACTCATGCAAACCTCAGGTCCGGTATGACATCACACTGATGTTGGACAACAGGATGCCTTCATCCGACATACAGGACTTTGCGTTGGAGCTCAAGCCAACGTACACAAGCAAGCATATGTGTGTGTGCGCGCGCGCGTGTGTGTGTGTGAATGTGTGTGTGTCTGAGAAAAATGCTGAGAATCCCGTGTGCGGTCAACACAGATGATCTAAATTATTCGGGACAACCTAGGACGCAAAGACAACGTAACACAACACAAGAAATGGGCAGTATATATTTATCTGTCACTTTATAAGAAACCGGATCTGAGGTGACTGGCTTACAAACGCAATTCGTAATCCAGCATACGGCTATCGAAACACAGCTGCAGGCGAGTTGACAGCCGAACGCCAGGGGTTAGTTTTCATGCAATGGTATGGGTGCCGGTCGTTCAGATCGCAATGGCAAACTACGAGCGTAAACTTGCGAAGAAATCACACACATCCAAAATATGCTGGGTTTGTTTGCGACGTCCTGTAAAGAGAAACTGGATCATGACGTAGCAACTACAACGGTTTGTGGAAAGAGAGGTAAAGTAAGACAGCCAGAGAAGATTTCAGACATCCTGATGTATTTGCAGGAAAGGTGTCATCACACGAAATGATACAGGCTGAATGACATCACAAGTACCGGAGAAATATGATCGTCCATGTCCGGACGTCTTGGCACTTAACGATGGCAATGATATTAAATAAACTAATTTATAAGTAAAATTGATGCGTATCGACTCCAAACGTCTTCCTCAGATCCAGGTGTCATGGCGGTCGTATAGGCGAGAGCCAGGCATTACCTGCGAGACCATCTCAAAACAGTAGCCTGACGCATCGCACGATGTGACATAGGGGCTGGAGGCCCGTTGATGTGACCTCGTCTGGTAAAATAGTCGCTTCCTGAGGATAGATATATACATTATTTTATGTCTGTCTGTCTGTCTGTGTGTATGTGTGTATGTATGTATGTGTGTATGTGTGTATGTGTGTGTGTGTGTGTATGTATGTATGTATGTATGTATGTATGTATGTATGTATGTATGTATGTGTGTATGTATGTATGTATGTATGTATGTATGTATGTATGTATGTATGTATGTATGTATGTATGTATGTATGTATGTATGTATGCATGCATGCATGCATGCATGCATGCATGCATGCATGTATGTATGTATGTATGTATGTATGTATGTATGTATGTATGTATGTAAGATGTATGTATGTATGTATGTATGTATGTATGTATGTATGTATGTATGTATCTAATCTATCTATCTATCTATCTATCTATCTATCTATCTATCTATCTATCTATCTATCTATCTATCTATCTATCTATCTATCTATCTATGTATCTATCCATCTATGTATGTATGTATGTATGTATGTATGTATGTATGTATGTATGTATGTATGTATGTATGTATGTATGTATGTATGTATGTATGTATGTATGTATGTATGTATCTAATCTATCTATCTATCTATCTATCTATCTATCTATCTATCTATCTATCTATCTATCTATCTATCTATCTATCTATCTATCTATCTATCTATCTATCTATCTATCTATCTATCTATCTATCTATCTATCTATCTATCTATCTATGTATCTATCCATCTATGTATGTATGTATGTATGTATGTATGTATGTATGTATGTATGTATGTATGTATGTATGTATGTATGTATGTATGTATGTATGTATGTATGTATGTATGTATGTATGTATGTATCTAATCTATCTATCTATCTATCTATCTATCTATCTATCTATCTATCTATCTATCTATCTATCTATCTATCTATCTATCTATCTATCTATCCATCTATGTATGTATGTATGTATGTATGTATGTATGTATGTATGTATGTATGTATGTATGTATGTATGTATGTATGTATGTATGTATGTATGTATGTATGTATCTATGTATGTATCTATGTATGTCCTCAGGCCTTCTTTTATTTTGGGTGGGCAGGGGGAGGCGGCTTTCGGGAGCTCTCGGTTCTCTTGTTCGCTCAATCACCATGAAAGATGGTTCTTTGGGTTACTTTCATAACACAATTTTTTCATGGAGCGATTAGATATATGTCTTTCCTTTCGGGTAGACCCGATGGAGCGCCTTGCACCAAATGCGCACTGGTGCGGCTTCTTGTGCAATTCATGTCCGTTTCTAAAGTTATCGTTACCCACTGCATAATGTCAAGATGTCAAGTTGCAGATTGGGACATTTTAAAGGCAGAATACTGATGATGTATGAAAGGTAAATTTAGGTTGTAATTAGTCCTGCACTTATAAATCTCTATTGTCTTAACTACTGAGATGAGTTGGCGAAAAGGCAGTCTTGCCATGTTGGGAGGGGATGACCGTTGGCCAGTCTGGCTGAGCGTCTTGGTCTTGGCATGGCAGGGGAACAAATCTGAACAATAAATATTTCCCAAATGATATCGCTGGTTCTTGGCAGCCGATAGACGAGTGCTATCTTTCCTTCTACGGCCTGAACTGGGCATACTGTCATCTTTCTATAGAATATAATCATTGGATAGTTACGGTATGCCGGAAGGAGGGAAGGGCTCCTTGGGGATGGGGTCCACCAATCTATGATCTATCTTCTTGAGCCGGAAGAGGCTATCCACAGTGCTATCTCTTTCGTCTTTTAGTCGATAGGATGATGCCGGGAAGATAATGGACTTCTCTATCTCACTGAGAGAACCTGAACTCATCTGAATCTATGGGTTATTTGAGGCACTGCCGGTACATTGCGGCGACAGCTCAGACAAGAGCAGCGGCCGGAAGGAGTAGTATTTTTGTTTCCTATTCTTGCTGGGGCCGGTCTCTCTGGCTGTGGGGTTACAACACTTTCTCTCTGTAATCCCGTTTATCACGCAGAGTCTCGCAGCGGAGCGAGAACTGAGGTGGTTCGACCCCCGCTCGTGACTTGCGGATACTGAGCCGGCCGCTCAGAAAGCAATGGCAAACTACTGAGCGTAATCTTGCCAAGAGATCAACAGACAGCTGAAAGATGCTGCTGTTGACAGCTAAGTCCTGTAAAAGGATACGCAAAAAAAAAAAAAAACAAC
Source organism: Cepaea hortensis (assembly GCA_963921405.1). Taxonomy (NCBI): domain Eukaryota; kingdom Metazoa; phylum Mollusca; class Gastropoda; order Stylommatophora; family Helicidae; genus Cepaea; species Cepaea hortensis. Next base: position 3,979,216 of record OY992891.1, on the reverse strand, counting down.
ATTCTTGCTGGGAATGGGGAACGACACTTCTTTACATACACATAATTACCCACACAACACCACAAGAGCTTTGTCGTGAGAAAGGCAGGGTTTGCAAGTGCGAGATAAGCCGGGAAATGAATGTGCCCAATAATAATAAAGGATTGGTATGAGTGTGGAGAGTGAGTCCTGTTTAAGTGAGTAACTGTTCCCATTGTGACAAATGATGTATTCCTGTACCATTGGGCTACAACGAACACAAGACTCATTGTATAGAGAGGACCACTGGAACTAGTAGGACTGGTTCTACAGGCGCCTGTTGTTTATACAACCGATCGGGAAGGAGGAAAATACCGGCGGACCAAATCGGTGAGGCAGATGTCGACTGACGGGACTTTGTAGTACTCTTCGGTCTATGAGAGAAAACCATGAGGCTCTCTGCCTGAACTTTATCCTTGTTGTGTCTGTTTAGAACTATCTGTTTTAACTGCCTTGATGTTTTCCTGTGCTGTTCTTTATTAATTTAATAAATCGCGTTTTAGTTTACTCCAACGTTCACTGTGTTATATATATATATATATATATATATATATATATATATATATATATATATATATATATATATATATATATGGATCAGCCAGAACTACACTTTAGAGATTAGGTCCCGAGGTCGAAAGAGAGAGTGACAGTGAGTCCAGGGAACGGAGGAGGGTTGGCAAGCAAAGACCTATCACAGCCAGGGCTATAGAATAATATTGAAATATTGCTACATAGTTACTTGAGACCCTCCGCGTAGCTTGTTACAATTTTTGGGGGCCCGTCCGGGATATTTGAAATCCTGGTGGAGTTCTGGCTGATATAGTGATAGGGGACAGATATTCTTGTCTACTATCAATAGGTTCTGCCTACCGTACCTGGCTATTGTCTAAACTCTTCCTGACACGGACTGACCTATATACGACGTGTTGTTGTCAGGTAAAATAACCAGTTGTGTACTTGAGATTGAAATTTAATATAAAATTACCTCTTCCCTTACCCTCTGAATGTAAGATGGCATCCGCTAAATTTAATGTTGCCGAAGTACAGGCTACAGAGCGTGAGATGGGTTATGATGGGGCGGAGTTACAGAAATATGTTCAGGAAGTGGAAAGAGACTTCAGACAAGCTGTGCGCGAAGCTAAGAAAATTGAGGCTGAGGCTGAGGCTAGGAAGATGGAGGCTGAGGCTAGGAAGATGGAGGCCGAGCAGGCTGTCAGAGACCATGAGTTCCGTATGAGGGAGTTGGAGCTGAAAGCTCAAACTGCCAAGGAAAGCGAGGGTGCAGTGGGAGGCGCAGTTCTCCCTGACTCAACAACTTCTAGTGGCGGTCCATACCAGGCAATGAAGTTCCCATTACTCCCGTTCGATGAACACAAAGATAAGATCGACCAGTATCTTCACAGATTTCAGTCGATGGCTTTGGCTATGGGATTGGAACGTGGGAAATGGAACTTGAAACTCTCACAGGGCCTGAGGGGGACCGCGTACGAGGTCTACTCAAGGTTGCCACCTGGTATGGAGAATGACTATGAGGCCCTGGAAAAAGCATTATTGAAAAGGTTCCAGATGACGGCCCATACATACCGACAGCAGTTCAGAAAGTCAAAGAGAGAGCCAGGGGAGATGTTCGCAGCCTACAGCATTAGACTTAAGTCTTACCTTTTGAAGTGGATGTCATTAGCTGGATTTGCTAACGACTATGAAAGTTTAGAAGAATTAGTGGTCGTGGACCAAATGAAGAGAATGATGCCTAAGCCATTGCAAACCTTCTTGCTTGAAAATGGGGCAGAAAGGTTAGACGTAGTAAACACATTAGCGGAAAGGTATGTGCTAGCTCATGGGGATAATGGGGAACTGTCACAACCCAATCCCCGACCACCAGACACATGGTCTGGAAATAAGAAGAACCCTAAAACAGCTCACACCAAGAAGGAGGATCCTTTCGATAAAGTTCCAATTAAGAAACCCTCTGGTAAGAGTCCACCTGGATCTCCTAAAAGAAAGTGGAGTGAAAAGTGGTGCGCCTACTGCAAATCTCCCACCCACAATACGGCCGATTGCAGGCGCAAACAGAAAGACTCTCACTATGCTGCCTGTCTTGTAGAAACCGGGGAAGGGTCTAACAAGGAGGTAGAAGGGAGGGGTCTTGAGAACAAAGATTCAGAGAAACCACCAGTAGTAGAGACGATACTTGTGAACGGACAACCAGTCGAGTGTCTCTATGACACCGGTCTGCAGTTTGAGGCCGTAATTTCCTCACACTTAGTGAGCCCAGAGCAGCTAACCGGGGAGTCTATTGAGATTCAAACGGCGACCAAGAGTGCAGTAGCGATGTCTCTTCCGATTGCGAAGGTAGACATCAAATCGAAATATGTTACCGGCACTATCCAGGCAGCCGTTCTGCTAGATCCGATCTTCCCAATGATCTCGGGTTGTCGCTACGTCTTTCTAGAGATCCCAACAGAACCCATGTACGTAGGGGCAATGCAAACCAGATCTCAATCGGGAGATGAGCAGACGCCGGCCTTGATCGTGAATCCCTTGCCTGGGGAGTTACGAGCTGCTCAAAGCCAGGATGCTACTTTGCAACCTTGCTTTAACCAGTTGCCAAAAAGTTCTGACCCACCAAGACGGGGTCAGTATTATATGAAGAATCGGTTACTGTACCGAAGAGCCGGAGTGGAGGAACGCCAGCATGGACAGCTGGTAGTTCCTAAGGCCTATCGGGAACAGATTCTTCATATGGGACACACCATTTCATTCAGTGGACATATGGGTGTCGGGGCAACACTCCAGCGCATTTCCTGCCATTACTACTGGCCAGGGATGACTGGAGACGTGCGTCGGTACGTCAAGTCGTGCCCAGAGTGCCAGCGTGTGGCACCAAAACACTGGACGGCTCCAGTAATCCTGGGCGACATGCCCATTATGAACTCTCCTTTCGAGAGAGTTGCCATCGATCTTGTTGGTCCTCTTCCTCGGACTAGGAAGAGGAATATGTATATTCTTACGATGGTGGATTGCTGTTCCATGTGGGGTGAGGCGATACCGTTGGCCACAATCGACTCTAAGCGAGTGGCTGATGCACTGATGGAGACCTTTACTCGGTTGGGATTTCCAAACCAGATCCTAACGGACAATGGGTCTCAGTTCTGTGGTAAGCTGATAGAGGAAGTCTTTCGTATCTTCCAGACTAACCACATTCACACAAGCCCATACCACCCTCAGTCGAATGGGCAAGTAGAGAGGTTTAATGGTACCTTGATGACCATGCTTCGGAAGCTGGCTCAAGAGAAACCAGACAGATGGGATGAGTATATCCCAGCCGCCTTGTTCGCCTATCGGGAGGTTCCCCATGGGTCGACCGGGTTGCCACCAGCCACTCTACTATTCGGGAGGCCAATCAAGGGTCCCTTAGAAGCCCTATTGAGATGTTGGACAGAGGAGGAAACTTCCGAAGAAGTTGTATCCTCATATAAATACGTCGAAGACTTAAAGAAGAAATTCCAGACGGGTTGGGCTTTGGCAGCTCAGAATCTGAGGGCGGCCAGAAAGAGACACGCGGCCTACTACAAAAGAAGGACGAAATATAGGTCTCTTAAAGTGAGGGATCGGGTTCTGTTGTTACTTCCAGTAGGTTCCAATAAACTCGAGATTGGTTGGCAGGGGCCTTTCCCGGTGGAAAGGGTTGTGTCCCGCACCAACTATGCCATCCGGATCAGGGGGAAATCCAAAATCTTCCACATTAACCTCCTCAAAAAGTATGAAGAACGATCTGATGGTACTTCTCTCCCACTCATGACGATGGCGGTCGCGATGGAAACTGAATCGGGCGAAGACGCGGATAGGGAGTATCCTTTACACCCTGGGGAAACCTATAGGGATGTACATATAAATCCTGATCTGTCGGCTGAAGAAACAGACCGGGTCATCCGTTTGTTGGAGTCCCATCAGCAGATTCTTACCGATCGGCCAGGGCGGACAGGGTTGGTCGAGTTTGATATGACTCTGACTACCCAAGACCCCGTTCGCCAAAAAATATATCCAGTGCCCTTTTCGAAAGAGAAGGCCCTGGAAGCCGAAATCCAGAAACTTCTGGACGATGACATCATCACTCCTTCGACTTCTCCTTATAATGCCGGGGTGGTCTTGTTGAGGAAGCCCAGTGGGGAGCACCACCTATGTATTGATTACAGGCAATTAAACAGTTGTACGACATTCCAAGTTGAACCGTTACCGAACACAAATCAACTGTTTGCCAGACTAAATAAGGCAAAGTACTTTTCAAAGATTGATCTAAGCCGGGGATATTATCAGATCCCTGTGAAACCCGAGGTTCGCCCCTTGCTCGCCTTCAGTACTCCGAGCGGGCATTACGAATTCAAGGTGATACCATTTGGGCTGAGCAATGCGCCCAGTGTGTTCACCCGCATGATGAGAATGTTATTAGAGCCTTTAAAGGATTCCTCTGTCGTCTCGTTTATGGATGATATTCTCATTGCGTCTGACAATCTGAAAGATCACCTGAAGTCCTTGGGACAGATAATCACAAGGTTAAAAGAGGAAGGGTTAACCGCCCGTCCAGCCAAATGCATGATTGGCTATCAATCCTTGGAATTTCTGGGACATACTATTACCCCAGGGGGACTGGTACCGGAAGAAAAGAATATTGAGAAGGTCAGACTCGCACCCCGTCCTAAGTCCAAAAAGGATGTTAGGTCTTTCTTGTCTCTGTGTGGGTTTTACCAGAAATTTATTCCGCGGTTCAACGAAATTGGGGCGCCGTTAACAGAAACCCTGAAGAAAGGATCACCAGATCCTATAGTCTGGTCCCCGAGCTGTGAAGAAGCTTATGGGAAGCTGAAACAGGCTTTGGTGGACAGGCCAGTCCTGCAATTCCCAAATTTGGAGAAAACGTTAGTTCTAAGAACCGACGCGAGTAACATAGGGATTGGGGCAACTCTGTTACAGGAAGGGCGAGATGATCCTTCGGTGCTATGTCCGGTGGCGTATGCCAGTAGAAAACTGTTACCCGCGGAACGGAATTACTCCACCGTCGAACGGGAATGTCTAGCTCTAGTATGGGCGGTACAGAAATTTCAACCTTATCTGTATGGAGTACCGTTCAAAGTACAATCCGACCATCAACCTCTGACGTTTTTGGCATCTTCTAAGAAACTGAACGGGAGGTTAATGAGAAGGTCATTACTCCTACAACCGTATCAGTTCACGGTCGAATACATCCCCGGAAGGGAGATTGTGGGAGCGGATTTTCTATCACGGCATCCTATGGTTGAATGTAAAGGTGGGGCCATTCGAACAGAACCTCTGGCAGTAGAAAGTTCGTAGGGTTCGACTTTCTTAAGATGGGGCCTATGTGACAAAACGTCAGTGGCCCATGTCCTCAGACCTTCTTTTATTTTGGGTGGGCAGGGGGAGGCGGCTTTCGGGAGCTCTCGGTTCTCTTGTTCGCTCAATCACCATGAAAGATGGTTTTTTGGGTTACTTTCATAACACAATTTTTTCATGGAGCGATTAGATATATGTCTTTCCTTTCGGGTAGACCCGATGGAGCGCCTTGCGCCAAATGCGCACTGGTGCGACTTCTTGTGCAATTCATGTCCGTTTCTAAAGTTATCGTTACCCACTGCCTAATGTCAAGATGTCAAGTTGCAGATTGGGACATTTTAAAGGCAGAATACTGATGATGTATGAAAGGTAAATTTAGGTTGTAATTAGTCCTGCGCTTATAAATCTCTATTGTCTTAACTACTGGGATGAGTTGGCGAAAAGGCAGTCTTGCCATGTTGGGAGGGGGTGACCGTTGGCCAGTCTGGCTGAGCGTCTTGGTCTTGGCATGGCAGGGGAACAAATCTGAACAATAAATATTTCCCAAATGATATCGCTGGTTCTTGGCAGCCGATAGACGAGTGCTATCTTTCCTTCTACGGCCTGAACTGGGCATACTGTCATCTTTCTGTAGAATATAATCATTGGATAGTTACGGTATGCCGGAAGGAGGGAAGGGCTCCTTGGGGATGGGGTCCACCAATGTATGATCTATCTTCTTGAGCCGGAAGAGGCTATCCACAGTGCTATCTCTTTCGTCTTTTAGTCGATAGGATGATGTCGGGAAGATAATGGACTTCTCTATCTCACTGAGAGAACCTGAACTCATCTGAATCTATGGGTTATTTGAGGCACTGCCGGTACATTGCGGCGACAGCTCAGACAAGAGCAGCGGCCGGAAGGAGTAGTATTTTTGTTTCCTATTCTTGCTGGGAATGGGGAACGACACTTCTTTACATACACATAATTACCCACACAACACCACAAGAGCTTTGTCGTGAGAAAGGCAGGGTTTGCAAGTGAGAGATAAGCCGGGAAATGAATGTGCCCAATAATAATAAAGGCTTGGTATGAGTGTGGAGAGTGAGTCCTGTAGGCAAAAAGTTCCTGGGGTGGACAACCGGACGTCTACAAGCTGGAGGTCTACTCAAGCTCGGACGTAGCCAATCCAGGGGCTACCTGACAGGGCAGGCCCATTCATTCGGGTCTCTTATCTAATGTATTGGGTAGGGAACCTATGTGTCAAATGTAGTAACTGAGGCCCTATTGGGCCTCAGGATTGTGGTACTTGAGTCAGCCTGGTCGTTCACTGATTTCTGTCATCTCCAGGGTCCTCCTTGAATTGAAGGGAGCATAAGAGATCTGCAAGGCCACGAGAGTATCACCTTAAGACATTCTCAGGTGAACCATGGACTTTCAGGACGGCCACAGGCTAATGACTCCAATCAAGGAATCAATGTCTGAGTAGTCCTGATCTAGTGGCATCCTTCGGTACCCGCTCAGTACAAATCCCATCGTCAATAGTGGAGTGATTGAACCTATGTTCCTGAATGGACCTAGAGCTCATTCTCGGTCCTACTCATCCGTATCAGTGACATTGAAAAACCCATACCCATTCCACATTCACGAACCATTACCATTATGTGAAATCTTACCCAGCCTGGTCAGTGACATTAAAACACCCATACACCTTTTCCCTGTCAAGAACTGTTCCCATTGTGACAAATGATGTATTCCTGTACCATTGGGCTACAACGAACACAAGACTCATTGTGTAGAGAGGACCACTGGAACTAGTAGGACTGGTTCTACAGGCGCCTGTTGTTTGTACAACCGATCGGGAAGGAGGAAAATACCGGCGGACCAAATCGGTGAGGCAGATGTCGACTGACGGGACTTTGTAGTACTTTTCGGTCTATGAGGGAAAGCCATGAGGCTCTCTGCCTGAACTTTATCCTTGTTGTGTCTGTTTAGAACTATCTGTTTTAACTGCCTTGATGTTTTCCTGTGCTGTTCTTTATTAATTTAATAAATCGCGTTTTAGTTTACTCGAACGTTCACTGTGTTGTATATATATGGATCAGCCAGAAATACACTTTAGAGATTAGGTCCCGAGGTCGAAAGAGAGAGTGACAGTGAGTCCAGGGAACGGAGGAGGGTTGGCAAGCAAAGACCTATCCCAGCCAGGGCTATAGAATAATATTGAAATATTGTTACATAGTTACTTGGGACCCTCCACGTAGCTTGTTACAATATGTATGTATGTATGTATGTATGTATGTATGTATGTATGTATGTATGTATGTATGTATGTATGTATGTATGTATGTATGTATGTATGTATGTATGTATGTATGTATGTATGTATGTATGTATGTATCTATGTATGTATGTATGTATGTATGTATGTATGTATCTACCTATCTATATATCTATCTATCTATCTATGTATCTATCTATCTATCTATCTATCTATCTATGTATCTATGTATCTATCTATATATCTATCTATCTATCTATCTATCTATCTATCTATGTATCTATCTATGTATCTATCTATGTATCTATCTATCTATCTATCTATCTATCTATAGATCTATATTGATCTAATAATTAACAGTCAATCTGGGTTTCGACCTAAATATTCTTGCCATAGTGCTCTAACAAAAATGACCGATAACTGGCACTTAAACATCAACAACGGTAGAATTTGTGGAGCGGTGTTTGTAGACTTTAAAAAAGCTTTTGATATGGTAGATCACGATATTTTAATTAGAAAACTAAAGCAAATGAAGACAAGCACCAACATAGTGAATATAATTACGTCATTTCTATCCGACAGGCAACAAGTCGTGTCCTTCAACAACTGTCTATCAAGACCCACACAGCTTAATATTGGTGTGCCTCAGGGCTCAATACTAGGTCCGCTGCTTTTTGCAGTTTGTATTAATGATCTTCCTTTATATATCAATACAACTTGTGATCTATTTGCAGACGACTGTACTATATATACTAGTCAAGAAAACCGTAGTGAATTAGAGAATTCTTTACAAAAGGAACTTGATAATCTTACTAGATGGAGCAATGAAAACCGCATGCAAATTAACATCGACAAAACCAAATCCATGCTAATAACGACCAGACAAAAACTACAGACACTAGCCATAACTGGATCACCGCTCGAACTCCGCATGGGCACGTTACCTATAGTTAATGTGACTGAACATAAAACACTAGGGCTTTTAATAGACAGCCATTTGAACTGGAGCTCTCATGTTCACGCTCTTACCAAGAAAATAGCACAAAAAGTTTACCAACTTGCTAAAATTCAGCACTTCCTGGACGAAAGCACACGAAAAATATTCTATACATGCTATATCCAATCACATCTCGATTACTGTTCCACAGTTTGGGATGGTTGCCCTAAATCTAATTTAAAACGACTGTGTTCTCTACAAAACCGCGCTATTCGTCTGGTTTCTGGCATAAAGCACGATGAAAGTAATAATTTGTACAGTCATCTAAGACTTCTACCACTACAAAAGCGCTTCCTTTTCAACAAAGCCAAAATAGTGAATAAAATTATATCTCAAAATACCCCAGAGTATTTTCTGCCGCTGATTCAATCTAATGCAATGAACAGCAAGCGCCTAAATTTGTTACATGTCTCAAAGCCTAGATTGGACCTATACAAAACATGTTTCGCCTATTCTGGTGCTCACTTATGGAATGATCTGCCTCCAGATCTGAAAACTCCAATGAGTCCCTACACATTTAACCGAAAACTCTTTCAATACTTAATCCACACAATCCGACTATAATACCGACTATATGCCACCATTATTCATTTACTGGTATAATTGTTCAGTATAATTGTTCATTATAATTGTTTAACTATAATTGTTCACTATATATGTGTGTGCGTGTGGGAGCGAGAGAGAAAGAGAGAGAGAGAGAGAGAGAGAGAGAGAGAGAGAGAGAGAGAGAGAAAAAGAGAGAGAGAGAGAAAATGGGTGTCAGAGAGAGGGAGAGAGTGAATGCGTGTGTGTGCACGTGCATGCGTGTGTGTGGAGAGAGTGATTGAGCGAGAAATGGTGGGGGAATGTGTCAGTGCATGCATTCGTACGTGTATGTGTGAGAGTGAGTTAGGGAGTGTATGCGTGCGTGCATGCGTTCATGTGTATGCGTTCATGTGTATGTGTGAGAGAGTGTGATTGAGAGAGTGAGTGTGTGTGTGTGTGTGTGAAGGATTGTGTGTTAGAGAGTGAGACAGTGGGAGAGTTGATGTGTTAGTGTGTGTGTGTGAGCGCGCGCATGCGTGTGAGTGTGTGTATATGAAAGATTACAGAGAGAGAGAGAGAGAGAGAGAGCTGAGCAGATGCATGTCATGTAACACGCATGTTATGTAACACGCGAATCCATATGTTTGTGTATTCTCATCTGTCATATTATCAGTTAAATACCATTTGATTTTATCATGCATAATATAAACTCATGTTCATTACTGTAGTTTGAGTGAGAGAGTCAGTGAGTGTGAATGAGAGACAGAACGAGTGAGCGTGAGAGTGAATGAGTGAGCGGGAGAGTGTATGAGTGAGCGGGAGAGTGAATGAGTGAGCGGGAGAGTGAATGAGTGAGCGGGAGAGTGAATGAGTGAGCGTGAGAGTGAATGAGCGGGAGAGTCAATGCGTGAGAGTGAATGAATGAGCGGAAGAGTGAATGTGTGTGTGAGAGAGAGAGAGAGAGAGAGAGAGAGAGAGAGAGAGAGAGAGAGAGAGAGAGAGAGAGCATCACTATTTTTACGTCACATACATTTTATGTACACATTTTACTCGATGTTTAACATTTTTATGAGACTGCTCATGACAAGTGTCAGTGTATGTGTGTGAGTAAAGTGTGGGAGTTTGTTCATACTAGTTTCAATACTAACGTGAGACATTTTGTATGTGTCTAGATGTGAGGAAGTGTGAGTGTATGTGGAGGATGTGTGTGAGTGTGGGGATATGTGTGGGTGTGGGTGGGGGTATGCGTTTGTATGGGTTGGGGTGTGTGGGTTTTGGTGGGTAGTGGTATTTGTGGGTGTTGGTGGGATGTGTGGATGGATGTGTGGGGGTGAAAGTAGGGGTGTTGGAATGGGTGTGGGGGATGTGTGTATGGGTGGAGGATATGTGTATGGGACGGATACGGGGGATGTGTGTTTATGTGGGTGGAGATGTGTGGATGGTTTGAGGAAGTATGTGTGGGTGGCGGGGTTGTGTGGGTAGGGGATTGTGTTGGGTGGATTGGGGATGCAAGGGCGGGTGGGGAGAAGTGTATGGTGTGTGGGTTTAAGATATGTGTGCGGTGTGTTGGTGGGGGATGTGTGAATGATGTGTGGGTGGAGGGTATGTTTGTGGTGGTATGGGTGGAGGATAGTGTGTGGTGTGGGGGATGTGTGTGATGGGTGCGGGGAATGTGCGTTTGGGTGGGGTATATGTGTGAGTGAGTAGGGGATTGTGGTGGGTGGGGGAAGTATGTGGGGGTGTGTGGGTGGGAGATGTGTGTGTGTGGATGGGGAATGTGTGGGTGGGGGTGTGTGAGTGGCTTAGGGATGTGTAGGTGGGTGAGGGAGTTGTATGTGTCGGGGTGGGATGTGTGAGTGGGTGGAGGATGTGTGTGGGTAGGGGTATTGTGATCGAGAGATGTTTGGTTGGGGTGGGTGGGGGTGTGTGTGTGAGTGCGTAGTGGAGGATGTATGCGTGAGTGAGTGTGTGTTGGTGGACGGGTAGGGAATGCGTGTGTGGGTGGGGAGAGGTGTGTGGTGTGTTGGTTGGGGATATTGTGTGGGTGAGGTGTGTGTGTGGGTGGGGGATTTTTGTGGTGTGTGAGTGGGGGTATGTGTGGTGGATGGGTAAGGGTATCTGTGTGGGTGGGAATATTGTGTGGTATCTGGGTGGGGGATATGTGTGTGGTGTGTAAGTGGGGATGTGTTGGTGAGGGATATGTGTGTGTGTGGTGCGTGGGTTGTTAATAGTGTGTGGTAGAGGGTGTATGTGATGTGCGGGTGGGGGATTGTGTGGTGGGGGATTAGGTTAAGGCATGTGTGGGTGGGTGGAAGTTGTATGTGTGGGTGGTGGGGTGTGTGTGAGTGGATTGGGGATGTATGGGTGGTTAGGGAGATGTGTGTGGGGGGGAGGGGGAGGGACATGTCAGTTGGTGGGGATGTGTGTGTATGGTTTGGGGATGTGTGAGTGGATGTGCGATGTGTGGGTTGGTGGGGGATTGTGTGCATGGGTGGGGAATATGTTGTCGATGGAGATGTGGCTGGGGGATGGGTGGTTTGAGGTGTGGGTGGGGAGAGGATGTGTGGGTTAGGATGTGTATGTGGATGGGCGTGGGATGTGTGGGTTGGTGGGGGGATGTTTGTGGGAGGCGAGTGTGTTTTGGTTGGGGGATCAGGTGAGGGCAGTGTGTCTGGGTGGGGGATGTGCGGGAGGGGGATGGGTCGGTTGGTGGGATATGTATGTGTCCCCTGGTGTGCGTGTGTGTGGGTAGGTGGGGGTGTGTGTGGGTGGGGTGATGTATGGGTAGGTGGGAGATGGGTCTCATAACATGGTAATTTGCCTTGTTTATGTTTACAACATTAATTTCACAATGTTTATTTTTCTTCCTATGTAAATGTATAATGCTCTTGATGAACGAAAGACGAGTGATTGGAAGGGCCGAATGTAAGACGGGCCTGCGCGCCCAATTTGTGACCCTAATAAAGTTGATTTGATTTGATTTGATTTCTATTTATCTATCTATCTATCTATCTATCTATCTATCTATCTATCTATCTATCTATCTATCTATCTATCTATCTATCTATCTATCTATCTATTATCTATCTATCTATCTATCTATCTATCTATCTATGTATATATCTATCTATCTATCTATCTATCTATCTGTGACAGCTAGAAAAGAAGAGGTAAAGGGGAGAGGAAGGAGGAGAGAGAGGAGAGAAAGAAGAGGGAATTGAGGGAAACGATATAAATAGTGCGAAGCCTAAAAGTTCGTTCCTCAGTCGAACTCTGCCTACTACGCACTACCTTTGATAGTAAAGAAAGATGAAGAGAGAGAAGGAGAAAAAGAGGATGAGAGTAAGGGATACGACAGATGTAGGTTCGTGTCTCCGCGTGAGAACAATAGTTAATTACTATTGCACCATCAATGTCTCGTGGTGTACGTTATCAGGTTATAGAAGAGATGTACAGCCTCACAAGGTCTCTAAGCTACTCTACTTATATTACTTCAGACTGACAAGTCGAAATAAAAGACAACTCAATCGTATATTTATTTCCTTCTTGAACAATAACAGAGTGACAATCTACAACATAATCGGATAGAGTAATCAGTACATGCATTGCAGACACATAATGCATATTGAGCTGTAATAATACGATGCTGCATTGCCTCACAAGAGAGAGATAGATAGTGTAACAGCCTATGCAACTGGATGTTAGGGGAATGCCACTTATTATCACCTATTAACCGCATGAAGTAAAAGACTAAAGCTAGGAATTACACCGGCCTTTGTTTCTTAACTATCTTTCCGTAGGCTTATTAGTGGTCTATATATTCAGCCCAAATACCCATTGATCCACAGATTGATCCATCAATCCATATACCCAGGGATTATTTTGTTCAGATGGATATCTGTTTAGTCAAGTATGCCCGGTATACTTGGGCAACTCCATTTTACCCAGACAATATATTCAACTTCTGCCGCCCAGTGGGTTTTCTGGTCGTCCTTCTGGGTTTCATTTGTCTCTGCCCAATCAATCGCTTGTCGTGGATCCCACTTGACCTTATTGTCCTATCTTACCTTTAGTCTCCTGCGTGGTTCCAACCGCAGTGTCCCTGGTTATGGTCTTCCTGTCTGACGTTTAGCCATCTACTGCAACTAACGAGCGGTCTCCTTGGCTGGCGGTCCTCTTAACTCAAGTGGCTTTCTTGCACTTTAACGACCCTCGGACTCTGCGTGTCTTTCCCTTCTCTGGCTTATCTGCCTTGGGTAGGTTCCGTTCACAGATCCTTAGTCGTTCTCACTCCTATCAGTGATTCAGACGAGTTTTAGCATGGGCGCTTGTCCGTCTTCCTTCACTTCCTCCTCCTGCAGATACTATACAGACTTGGGCACGGATTAGCCACAATTTCTGAAGTCCTGTTACTATGTTCCTTGGGCTGCCCCAAGAGGGCACAGACCCCCGCCACTCCCGGAGTCCACTATCAACTGTCCTCTCTCCTGTTCGACTCTTTTTCTACTGACTGGATCTTCAAGTATATATTACTTCTCGAGTTGGCGCCTTTCTGAAATCACGTGACCATGCCCTCTCCTTGTCGTGACGGGCTACCCAATCAGCATACAACACGCAGCTGGGCTGATCTGCATGTTTAATTTGCATCTTATTATCAATCTAACTCTTTCCACCCCGCTACGACCTTGTTTCTGAGTTCATAGTCCTTGTATTAGATTTCTCAGCTCAAGCACGTTCCCACTGCCATAAATCTGCCAGCCTACGGTACCTATTTTGGTCTCTAGACAGCCTTCGTTTATTTCAGATCTCGTATGCACCTATAAACTATGTGGCCTGTGTTGTTTTCTGACAGCTCGAACCTAAAGTATACATTACATCTGACGTTCCCCGACCCTGAGAAAGCTACAGAACAACGAAAGTTGAGGTAGAGTTTTAGGAGACCGAAACAATTCGGGTTCAGAGCTTGACCTTTCAAGCTGTTTAAAAATATCTTTGCCGATGAACTTAGATACTTCCAAATTCCACGACTGGTTTTGGCGACATCACTATCTAGTGCCTTATTATCCCATATTGTGACGCATCAGGCGTTCACATATCTATCTATCTATCTATCTATCTATCTATATATCCGTCTATCCATCCATCCGTTCGTCCGTCCATCCATCCATCCATCCATCCATCGATCTGCCTGCCTGCCTGCCTGCCTGCCTGTCTAACTGTCTGTTTGTTTACCTCCAGGTCTCCCAGGAAAACCCGCCAAACACGGGGACCAGAACATGTCCAGGTGACACACGTGACCTCACTCACCCAATGCCGACTGGTCTGTAGTCATGTGGGTCAGAGCACCGTTTACCTGGTGCTCGTAAGGCGCGTTAAGTGTCTGTTACACATACACACACAAACACACACACACACACAAAGAATCACACACGCACTTCTGTGTGTGTGTGTGTGTTTGTGTGTGTATGTGTATTCTTTGTGTGTGTGTGTGTGTTTTCTTTCATGAC
>OY992891.1:3922057-3962057 GCA_963921405.1 Cepaea hortensis | reverse complement strand
GTCGATGGACTCGGCAGTCACCAGAAAGACCTCATTGATCCGGGTTTTCTCACATGGCTCGGTTTCTTACCGCAGGGCGACCCGCCGAAAGTGTCGCACAAAGCAGGAACTCCGCAGCTTCAGCGCCGACTCCCAGAAGTCTCCCGAAAAATGCACTCGTGAACTGAAAGGGTAAAACAGTCAATTCGGCAACCGCCGGTAGCCATTGTTCCATTCTGTTCACTGTACAGGACAGATGTAAAAGCATTCCACGCGAATTTCACAGCTCACTGTGTCGCCCACCGTTCGGCGTTCGCGTGGTGTACTATCAGTCCAACATGAGGAAAATGCGATTGCAAACCGTAGCCACAACTATAAACACACCACAGGCCTTAACGGCTCAACGCCTAACCGCCATGCTGGCGACCGGAAGTTATCATGTGGCATGAACTAGGCTAGATTTCAAACCTAGCGTACAACCACATTCTTGCGAGTGTCCCTTTGAGCTCTTTCTTATACCGCGTGTCTTTTACCTGGCTCAGTTGTTGGTAACAACTCCCTCATATCTTTAAGAGGTGGGTACTCAAATAAAGCATGGTCCTGACTCATAAGGATTTGCACAAGCAGACAATCCGAAGTGAGCCGAATCTGTAGTGTGTTCTAGTGCTTATTAAGTGCTGACTGTGGTCGAATCTCAGCACCTACAATGTAAGTGTTTGATGTTCGTATCCAGAGATAATACTTAGCTGTGTTGCTATTCGGATGTGTGGCAGTGAATCATGGGACATGAATGAACAAATTAGGAAGAGCCTGGAAGTAACAGAGATGTGGTTCCTTAGACGAATGTTGTGAATACAATGGACTGTCATGTAACTAGCAACGATTGCCTGGAAGAGGCTAGTGAAAGTAGAATATTTTATACAACTACAAGGGGCTTAAAATTAAAACCTTAATTTCTTTTTTATTTCTTTTTTTTTTTTTTTTATTTTGTATTTTCTTGTTTGGTGTGAATATATTCTGAAAAAGTAAAGAACAAATGTATAATATTTCGATGTAGTCACCACTGCGTTCAATGCAAGTCCTGAAGCGTCGATAAAGTGTTTGGATTCCTGTAGACAAGATTCCTGTAGACAAGCATTCTCTTGATCGCGTGTGTAACCACTCAAGCACCACCTGCTGTACCTCTTCATCGGACAGAAAAGTTTTGAAACTCCCTACTCAGCTCATACACTTGCTGGATTGACAGGCATGCATCACCACATTGGATCTTCATTCGCCGATAAATTTCTATAGGTAGCAACCTTTCCCTGATTAAAAAAAGAAATCCAGACAAAAGAACACCGCTCCTCTTTGGTGCATGTCAAAGTAGGGGCTGTCATTTTTAAACTGTCTTTATGACGTCATCGTATTCGTCTGCTCCGTGATGTCCCGTGCTTAACATTCTCGACATCCTTAACAACAATATCGACAGGTTACAATACAATGGTATGGTTATTGTAATTTCTATTACACATTTGAGGTTTTCATGTGAAGAACTCTCATATAAGAAAGAGATCGGCAGCTTTATGTGGTCATTCAGTGAGAGGAGAGGCAATAGAACATAGTGACAACTGGAAAGATCATTGTAGATGAGCAGAGGAAAACAGAAATAAATTGCGTCGGATGGTTAAGACGATGTCACGGAGGGGAATCATCATTAGATGGTATCTAGAACGCCAAATATCGAGATCTGTTTAAAGATATGAACCCTGACGCCAGATACCGAGATCTGTGGAGTGATGAACTCTAACGCCAGATGTCGAGATCTATGGAGAGACATGAACCCTTACGCCATTTGGCAGCGAACATGATAGTAGTTAATATCATCACCCGAAATATATAGAACATGTATCTTAACTGATTCAGTCTCAAACAGAAAGTAGATCTGGACCACACATGGCGCACAATCAAATGAACAGGAGAATTATGTAAAATTCCGTTCACTAAGCATTACAATTGCTGAAGGTACCATGAAGCAAAACAAATAACGCGATGACCCTAGTATGGCGATATATCGTTCTTCTGTCCAAATGGCAGGCCACATTCCGTGATACATTATCCTTGGGCATCACATCAGTTAAGGATAACCTTGCCAGGAAGAATGGTAATGAATGAACAACCAGAAAACGAGAAGTAGACAGTGTGAGCTTTTCTGTAACACGATTACATTTAACAAAATGGACGTTGCCGCTAAAGCTTTCGTCAGCACAGAATAAACAAACACACACCTAAATAACTGCACGAAAAACACATCATGAGAATATAAATATGAAAGTTATTTATTTGTATCCTTGTTGTGGTTTGGTACGTATTTCAAACGATCGGCGCGAATGATGACTTATAATGGAGACATTCTCATGGAGAATGGTGGAAGGTAAGTGTGTAAGGCGATGAGGCGACTGACGTGGGCAGATAACACTGGAAGGTGAACTGGAGAAGGTTATAACATTGCGGCTTGGTTGAGAGAGGCTGACAAGGGCAGTAATCCATCGCCGTCAACTGTCAGTGTGGAGATGGCACTGCTTTGATAGTGTTAACTGAAATAATTATATGTGTTAATTCATAATGTCACGACCACTTGTCGTATTTGGGTAATACATATTTAATTCTTCTTCTTCTTCTGCTTCTTCTTCTTCTTCTTCTTCTTCTTCTGCTGCTGCTGCTGTTGTTGCTGCTGCTGCTATTGCAGCGTCTTCTTCGTGTTACTCTTCACGGGGAGTGTACCGATCTCTCACTCCCCTCCCCAAGCTCTTACATCAGTTATCTGCACAATGTAGTTACTGAACCGTGAAATCTACAAAGAGGTACTCTTATTTTAGAATGTAACCAGATCATGAGTTAACACAACACACATATCGTGGCTAAGATTAACCCTAGACTGGTAATATTTACATCACAGGTTTAAGACATGTCTTAAGACACCAAGACAATGCACAGAGGGAAGATTTTATGTATAGACGTCCTGTGTTACCGAACACCTGGATAAAATGTAGTGAAAAATAGAAATGATATAACTTACCTTGTCCACTAGTTAAACACCTTAGAACACGGAATTACGGTTGTGAAAATCACATCCATCAGCTGACTAAAGTATGAACTATGAACGAGAAATGGGAAGACAGAAATGCGTACATGAACTGAAAGTGAAACCAAATGATGTCATGTTAGAAAAGGAACAATAACTCTTAGAGTGATTTACGTTTCAATTGTCACGGTTATCGCACTTTGCCTTAAATTGCAATCTGTGATTTGTATGATACATAAGCGGACGCGTTCGCGTGGTCGATAGCAAGCTGCGCCGATAATGTCATGGGCCTGATCGGAGGTGGGTTCGACACTTGCGAAAGTGAGGGAAAGATTGGCCGCCTATTCTTCCGTTCATTTAGTTCTAGAAATGTGATGGCACTACCGCATCACTGACCCATGGCGGGAAACTGCTCGGGAGACACACACACACACACACACACACACACACACACACACACACACACACACATACACAGAGTTACGAACACACACACACATACATACATACACAGAGTTACGCACACACACACATACATACATACACAGAGTTACGCACACAGAGACACAACTTCACACATACACAAACAGTTGCAACACACACAGACACACACACACACAGACACACACATACACACACACCAACATACGATAGAAAGGAAGCTGCAGCAGCCTAGTGCCTAGATTCTCGTCTGCTGGCCCGGTGGGTTTGGGTTCGATCCGCATCCGAGTGGATCCGAATTATCAAAGTATCCTCAGATCTAAGTTTTAAAACATGTACCAAGAAATGTATTCGAAAATAGAGGCATCCAGCATGGTTCTGAACACATCATCTGCCGAATGTTGATTGGTCTGTAAAGATGTGTATGAAAGCTACTCTACTTTTACTTATAAGATACATAACACCCGTGGAGCGGTCATTGACCTTTAACAATATGAGACTGGCGCCATATATCTAGTGCGGCTCAGTACGTGTAACAAGGGGCCTTCATTAAGTATGTGACATCATCTGTTATCTGTTGGGGTATGATCCTCGTATTCCGGACCCGTCCATTGGTGCCCATACTCCTCCCCCCCCCCCCCACCAAGATATGCATCAGCGCCCGACGGCTAACAGTGGCAGTTCTGTGTTGGTTCACATGGCCCCTCATTCTCCCGATGTGCCTCTCGAGTCTGGCCGTGCCTACTGTTACTTCCGAGTCTCTCATTCCGGACAACGATGTGGATTCACTGGCTTCAAAGTCCTTCTCTCTTGACATATCTCTAAGATCTATTTTTCGGATCATACTCATTGAGTCACTTAGTACACACACGTTGGTATAATGCTGTGATTCCAGCCATATGAAAGCCTGTGTAACTGCCATCACCTCCATCGTCATGCTGCTCGTGGTCATAGAGTGGGCACCACTGGATTCTTGGACCGTTCAGCCCGATTCTCGTGATATGAAATCGTGGTGAGAAACATACCTTTACATTTGTCGAAATAGATCGTCTTCATCATCATCAAGAGCCTGACCTAATGAAGTGAGGGATCATGTCTGTTCACATCTAAACATATCCAACAGATTGCCCTTATCTCGTCTGCAGATATACTAGACCAGTGTGTCAGAGCCTAACATGGTATAGCTGTGCAGCAACATCGTTGCGACACCCGGCGGACAAGAATTGTCGGCTGACAAGATTGTTACCTGACACGCGACCAGCGGTCAGGCTGACGACAGACGCACGCAGGACACGTGACACCACTAGAGGCAGTGGGCAGTTGGCGTGCTAACCTCAGACCGAGCTGGGACCGGAGACTGGACGGACATGTGCGATGAGAGCAAGGCGTTTGTGTGAATCTCCGTGATTGAAAGCCGAACGACTGATATCTTGAGCGTCAGACCTATGAGCTGTATTGTGGTTGTGAGCGTCGTGAGTTATATATTGTAGATTGTTGTAATTATCGTTCTGTATTTAATGTGGCAATAAATCCATAGAACTTGTGTTGCTGTGTCTTACGTCGAATCACGTTATACTTGTACTGTCTCACACGTGTTAGCTAACGAGCCAATTATAAGATCCTGACATGTGTGGACGTGGGGGCTCGTCCTTGTTTAAGAACCTAATATATGTAGACGTGTGTTGCTCGTCTTTGGTATTTAAAACTATAATTCTTGAACTTGTGAAATTTGTCAAGGTTATAGCTATGTAAATGTGATCGTGAAAGTCTCAGTATGATCCATTATTACATTGTTTAAATATGTGTAAAACCATTAGTAAATGTGCAGTACATATTGTTTGATCCTGTAAACGTGTAAAACATTTGTGATTTGTGAAACTTGTCACCGTTTGACCTTGTCGACATTGTTATTTTGTCGCCATTTTGACCTTGTCGCCATCTTGTAAACTTGATGTCTATGTCCTTACTGAATGTCATCTTGATGTAAGTGATGTGTCATCAATGTTATTGAGTGTGCAAATACAGATAGATTGTCTTTGTGCATTGAGTTTGTGGAACGCAAAGAGTTTTGGAAAGAGTGTAACTTCTGTTGAGAAAAACACTGTTGACGACAAATTTACGACATACAATTACACTCGACGCCATCCAAACCTAGTCAACACTTAGTGACTTGCAGGCACACACCAACAAATAGACGCTAACTTATTTTCTTCCAAAAACAAAGCAGGTTTTTTCGTACCATCCATAACCTTGCCGTAGAGGTCATTAGTGGTTCCGAAGTAACGACCCTACAGTTTTCTAGCCCGAGTGTCCAACCAGTCTTCACCGTATCCAGGGCACTTGAGTATATTTTTCTATACTTTAACTTTACGTATGCAATAGTAGGCACGCATCGTATAGTAAAATAAATTGTAAATTGTTTATTACTAACCATTTATAACATATTTTGTGTGGTTGATTTTCATTGACGTATTTTCCCCATCATGTCGTCATTATTTGATTTCATCGATATGGGTATTAAATTACATCTAACAGGTGATGAATTAACAAAATGGAGCGAGAACAAATACTCTGAATACCTGCTGGTACAGGAGAAAAATAATGAACGCGAAGAAAGAGCAGCGGAGAGAGCTCTAAAACAGGCAGAGATTGAAACAGCCTTGAAACAGGCAGAGATTGAAAAAGCTGCCAAGCAAATAGAGGCAGAAACAGCTCTAAAACAAGCTGAGATAGACAGTGAACTTAAGAAAGCAGAAATAGCAGCTCAGAGTAAGAAAGAAGAACTAGAGTTACAGTTGAAAATGAAACAACTTGACACTGAGACTGCGATGAATAAAGAATCAAAGAAATCTGAAAGACTGGAAAAAGAAAACCAGTATAAGAAGTATCAAGGTATCGTACGTAACTATACCTCGGGTGACTGCATAGCAGCCGTTACCCAAAATTTTGAGACTTTAATGGAACATTACCAAGTTCCACTTTCTGAATGGAATATTCTTTATATGAGGAGTCTATCTGGGGAACCTCTTAAAGTCATTGAAACCATCCCCAAAGACCTAAGGAAAGAGTACCATTATATTAAATCTAAGATAATGGCACATTTCATGTTAGACGAGGCAGGTTACAGAGAACAATTCAGTAAATTGAGTCCAAAATCAACTCAAACGTTCTCTGACTACCTCTGTTTAGTCCGAGATGTTTTCAGCAAATGGACTTCAGCAGCCAAAATTAATAAAAGTTATGATAGATTAGAAGATCTCATCATTCGAGATAAAATCATTTCTTCTATCCCATCATCGTTTTCTAAGTTCTTACAGGAGAATGAATGCACAAGTGTGGAAGAAATTGAAAGACGTGGGTCGGCCTATTACACGGCCAACAAACAATGCTTTGCCACTGAAGCTACTGACAGTAACTGGGTAGCAGCAGCCAACTATGAGAAAAACTATAGTAGGCAAAAACCAAACAGGCCTACCTCTGAGAAATTTAGACATTGCATTCATTGTAAATTTTCTCACCATTTGAACGAGATGTGCGATAAAAACCCAGGGTACCAAACATACTTGCAAAATATGGTAAACAGACAAGACAGAGAGCGTAAATCGTTCAAAAGTTTACGTAAATGTTTTCTCTGCAAGGCTTTCGGGCACCATCGCATGGATTGTAGAGGCAGGCATATGACCAACAAAGCCAATGCCGCCTTGTTCGATAGCTCAGCGTCAGAAGACGAAAATCCAGAGAAACATCCTGTGAATGCAGCACAGGCTTGTGATGTATTTAGTGCTAATAAATGCACTGTCTGTAACACCTTCTATGAAGATGGTATCTTAACATGCGGGCACGCCATCCCTATTGCCAATGAGGAAGCTAACTTGGTAATAGACTCAAAAGGCAGATTAGACATCCATCACGGGTATGTTAATGGCAAGTTTGCTACAGTACTTCGCGACACCGGAAGTACACTTATTGGCCTGAAAACAACATTCATAACGCCTACAGACTATACAGGCAGACACATCACATGTAGAACATTTTCAGGCAATATTGAAAAATATCCATTAGCATGGGCATACATTGAAACACCATTCCTCACCGGGAAAGTAAAGGTCGCGGCACTTACAAACCCAGTGTGCGATATAATCATAGGAAATTTACCTGAGGTGAATGACAAACCTCATAATCATGACATAACATCACTATGTATTGATGATAACACATCACCACCAAATGTCACCACAGAAAATGTCATATCACCTATTGAATGTATGTTAGCTAATGCAGCACTAAGTTCTCATCACATCATTGACGATATCATTCCATCATCATCTGATGTCATTGAGTGTGTGAACGCAGTAACAAGAGCTACTGCTAGAGTGCAAGATGAAAGTAACCAAACTGAGGCTATACAAATGCTTAGCCCAGAATTACCACCTAGTGACTCTATGAAGGAAACATTCATAACAGCTCAAAAAGCTGATCCTTCACTGTCAAAGTACTTTGACCTGATCGGCAAAAAGGCAAGAGTAACCAAAAATGCAAAATGGCATTTTGCTTTACACAATGATATACTCACCAGGTACTACACCAGAGGTGACATTACAACAAAGCAAACTGTTTTGCCAACTACTTATCGCAAGCAAGCTTTACATCTTGCTCACGATATACCTTTTGCAGGTCATATGGCATATGTTAAAACCAGGTCAAGACTTTTGACACAGTTTCATTGGCCAAAATTTTGCAATGACATAAGAACATATTGCAGAAGTTGTGATACATGCCAGAAACTAGTAAAAAAAGGTAAACACCCACAGGCAAAGTTACAAGTCACTGACTTAGCCAGTCGACCTTTTGAAAATTATCAGTTGACATTGTGGGCCCTCTTAGTCATACAACTACTAGAGGGAATAAATATATTCTAACTTTTATTGATCAATGTAGTCGCTGGCAAGAAGCGATTCCGCTAAAGAACATTACTGCCAACGACATCATGGAAGTGTTCTTCCATATTTTCTCCCGAATTGGATTTCCAGATACTATCCAGTCTGATAGAGGCACTCAGTTTATTGCCGCATCCACCCAAGCTTTCACTAAAATGTTAGGAGTGAAGCAAGTTTTCAATAGCCCCTATCATCCTCACTCTAGCGGGATTATAGAAAAGCTTAATGGGGACCTGAAGCACATGCTTGCCAAAGTAACTCAAGATCACCCCAACAACTGGGATGTATACTTACCAGCTGTCCTTTTTGCTTATCGCGAGGTACCACATTCTAGTACCGGTTTCTCTCCTTTTGAACTAATCTATGGTGCCAAACCACGAGGCCCATTAACAATTTATCACCAAATGTTAACTGATTCTACTCCAATACTGAAACCCATATCATCATTTGTGTATGTAACATCATTGCGTGAAAGGATTATTAAATCATGTGAAATTGCTAAAAATGCACTTAAACTATCTGGTGCTACTTACAGACAGTACGCAGACAAAGGTAACAGGACTATAACATTGACACCTGGACAGGACGTTCTACTACTACTACCTAGTGACAGACAGCTACTGACTGATTCTTGGCAGGGACCTTTTAAAGTGACAAGACAAATCTCACCTGTAGACTACGAAATCCTAATAAAAGACAAACACAAAATATTTCACATAAATATGCTAAGACCATACCACAACAGAGACAACGAACAAGACGATACGACAGCTTGCACCGTGATAATAGATCACGAAGATGACGATTCTAGCGACGAGATTCCAACACCTACATTAGACACGACAAACTGCTTGAAGGAGATCAAGATCAATCCAAACCTAAGTCAAGCAGAGACAAACAGTTGCAAACAGTTGATACAACAGTACAACACCATCTTTTCCGACAACCCAGGACAAACAGAATTAGTACAACATCACATCACACTCACATCAAACACACCAATAAGATACAGACCATACACAATACCATTACATTACAAAGAACAGTTACATCAAGAGATCACCAACTTAGAAAAAAACAACATCATCAGACGATCCTTATCAGACTTCTCTTCACCCATGGTCATTGTACGCAAAAAGGACAAGACAATACGACTTTGCATCGACTACAGAAAACTGAACAAAATAACTGTTTTAGATCTTGAACCAATGGCAAACACTGACGATCTTCTGACAGAACTGACTGACGCTAAGTTCTTTACGACGCTTGACATGTCTAAAGGTTACTGGCAGATAGCTGTACATGAAGACAGCAGACATCTAACAGCTTTTGCCACGCCTTGGGGACTGTACGAATGGTGCAAACTTCCATTTGGGCTAGTCAATGCCCCAGCCACATTCGTACGCATGACACGACTCCTCCTATCTGACATTCCTAATATCATTTGCTATATTGACGACATCTGTGTCCATACAGAGACAATGACGGAACATATAAAGACACTAGAACAGACACTAGAACGTATCAGACAGCACGGACTGACAGTGAAGCCTTCAAAGGTGAGCATGGCTTACCAAGAGATATCATTTTTGGGGTACAGAATATCCAATGGCTTTGTCATGACAGACAACAAAATTGTCTCCAAAATTCTAAAACTGTCACTCCCGACTAATAAGAAACAAGTCCGGAGTTTGTTGGGACTGATCAATTATTACAGGAAATTCATTCCTGATTTTTCAGAACTGACCGAGGTTTTTTCTAACTTACTAACCAAGGATAAGCCTGAAAAAGTTGTACACGATGAATGCCTACGAAATGCATTTCATAAAGTTTTGACATACTTTTCTGATAAGAATTCGAATAATCTCATCCTTAAATTGCCCAACATTCGTTTACCTTTCAGATTGAGAACAGATGCTAGCTCCGTTGCGATTGGGGCAGTCCTGTTGCAGGAATACAACAACATCCTGCATCCTATTTATTTTATATCAAGAAAACTAAGGCCTCGAGAGCGGACATGGTCCATTCCGCAATTAGAGGCACTTGCCTTAGTAGAAAGTGTGACGAAACTATCCAGATACCTTCTAGGACGTCACTTTATCATCGAAACTGACAACAGTCCATTACGGTATATAAATGCCGGAGTACCATCCAACAATATGATTGCTCGCTGGTCCTTGAAGCTTCAAAATTACAGTTTCGAGGTTCGTCATATTTCAGGCAGAATCAATACAATTGCCGATCTTTTGTCCCGTTGTCCAACCGACCCAGTAAGCAATGTCTGAGTGCAGAGTGTACTAATACACTCAGAACAACACAGCCACCAATGAGTGAATGTTGTTTCTATTCACCTACTGTGTAAGGTCTATAATTGTAATTGTGATACGGTTAAAAACCGACATGTATAATATACTTATTTTAATCAAGCCATGTAATGAGTGTAGTATAATTGTGTAGTGTGTGTTAGAAAGAGAACATTATTAATTGTAAATATACACCAAGAACAGTGTCACAGACGCTTAACCACTTACCAGAAGCGAACTTTACCATTTAACAGTGACAGCTGTGAGTGACTTTCTTCACCGTGATATTTTAACGACGTGTGCAAATGTGGACTGAACAGTGACTTCTACACCACCTCTGCATCGAATTTAATCCAAAATGTTCGACAGGTGAACATCGGAAATAAGAACATTCAATCTTTATCCAGAAGTTGTGAACACATCGGAAATAAGAACATTCCATCATAATCCGATAGTTGTGATACTAGAACATCAAACACGAACTTTGAGAACATTTAACTATCCGTTACAAAATAAAACGGGAGCATTTGTGTTCAAACCGTGTAACAGCAACTAAATTTTGCGTTTCGTGTGTACTTCCTGTGTAATTTAAAAAGTATAGCAAAATTAGCAGACGATATACAAATATTCAAAAACTTATGACGATTGTAAAATCCTTTTGAATATATAAAATATAATACACCAATTGGGTACTTATTTAAATTGATTAGTGTAATCTTAGAGTCATACCTTGATTAATGTATTCATATTACCGACTTTTTCTCGTTAATATGTAGAAACGTCAAGCAATGACGCTAAGAAATTAAATAATTATTGTAATTTATTGAATTTCTTGATTGTCAAAATTACTTCCCTTGCATTTACGAATTACACCAAGGGCCATAATTTGAAACATATTCATTAATGTGTATTGTATAAATAGACATTTTGTTGCTCAAATGGTTAACACACCGGGTAGGCGTCCACCAAGCATGGCAGAGAGCTGCCAACATTGCAAACCAACATAAGAGCTCCTGGCCAAATGAGGTCAGAGTTTGAGTGTTTAATACGACTTATGTAAAGTCGTATTTCAGTCTGGCTAGATGGCTGTTACAAAACAACCATATTATTACGTTTTTTTCAAATTGCTGCGAAGTAGATGCGTGAAGCTGGTACTACTGATCTGACTGGGTATTATTGCAATGGAGGTAACCATCCATCAGGGGGATGAAACCTGAGTTGTGTTAAAAGTTGTACTTCATTTGTCATTTCAATGCAACTTACATTTTTTGTATATATTTCCATGCCATATATGTATTTTCATGCATAACACTGGGAAAGAGTAGTCTCTGACATGAAGTTAACACTACCCCAGTATATACATACGTCATGAATGAAAGATGACATCTTTCATTGAGGTACCCGGGGAGAATGTCAGAGCCTAACATGGTATAGCTGTGCAGCAACATCGTTGCGACACCCGGCGGACAAGAATTGTCGGCTGACAAGATTGTTACCTGACACGCGACCAGCGGTCAGGCTGACGACAGACGCACGCAGGACACGTGACACCACTAGAGGCAGTGGGCAGTTGGCGTGCTAACCTCAGACCGAGCTGGGACCGGAGACTGGACGGACATGTGCGATGAGAGCAAGGCGTTTGTGTGAATCTCCGTGATTGAAAGCCGAACGACTGATATCTTGAGCGTCAGACCTATGAGCTGTATTGTGGTTGTGAGCGTCGTGAGTTATATATTGTAGATTGTTGTAATTATCGTTCTGTATTTAATGTGGCAATAAATCCATAGAACTTGTGTTGCTGTGTCTTACGTCGAATCACGTTATACTTGTACTGTCTCACACGTGTTAGCTAACGAGCCAATTATAAGATCCTGACATGTGTTTCCCAACCTTTTTTTGTGCTATGCCCCACCTAAGCCTTTCTAAAATGTTTATGCCCCCCCCCCCCCAACATATGCATCATTTTTAATATTCAAAAATTGAAATGTTTACTAAAGAAACTTGCATGTTCTTAGTTTTTTTTTAGAAGGGCTCACGGTTCCCAGAGGGGCCAGAGCCGCCCCCCCCCCGCCCCCCCCCCCGGTCCCGTCTCCCTGTGTGTCGGTTGTGTTGGGTGAATTTTTTTTTTTTTTTTTTTTTTTTTGGTTTGGCGGTTCCCCCGCCTCCCCGTTTTTTGTGTGGACCCTTAGTCTCACTGTGAGCTATTGCCTACAGTGGTCCACCAGGCCCACATCTAAGGTGAAGATATGTGATGGGTGTTTGTTTAATCATCCCGGTCCCCGACCAGACAGGCGCACTACTGGGGGAGAGCAGCAAATGTACCCGATCCTAGTCAAAGGACAGATAGGTTTTAGGAAGAAATCACTAGGAAATTATTGAGCAAACACACTAAGTAAATTTTCAAAATATATAATGGAGAACTGAAATTCAAGTACAAAATAATTTTAATGAAAGATTTTTCTATATTATTTTAATTATTAGTAATTATTTAAATTTAGTGACATCCTTGCGTTTGATGCTTGCTGCAAAGAGATCTTATGTCAGGTTCCAATTTAGTTAACTTCAGTCTCAAGTCTCCCCGTTTTGTTATATTCAGCCGATTTCTTCTATTTTCGAATTGCCCCCCCCCCTCCCCCTTTACCAATCGAATTGGCCCACTGTGGGGCGTGGGCCCCACGTTGGGAAACACTGTACTAGACTGAACAGCTGTCAAGAATGTTCTCTTCCTCTGTCTCTTTCGGCATCCATTTGTTCCAGTAATTACCGCGTAGTTCAGATTTTATCATGGTTTTGTACCCAAAATTCTTTAGAGAAAAAAATAATGTTATGAATCCACTCGTCATCTCTTATCAGATTGCAGCTGGTACCATTAGTATTGGAACTCGCCGCTGGCTTTTGTAGACTATAACTGAGCGCTTATGGGACTGCCCTGAGTGCAATGACGTCGGTTCCTGACTCAACTCAACTCAACTTTCCCGATAATCACTGGTGTCGCAGAAAACACCGTGCCGTGAAGTCGATATTTTTGATTTCGATCTTTCAACATCGGGATTACCTGCTTCGTGACGTTAGTAATTCCCGCAAATAACCATTCTGGGGAGCGTTTGGGGTCAGTGAAGTATCATTGGAACGGAATTTAGTTATTGATCATCACTTTTATAAGAGAAAATAAGTAGATTTTATAGAACATACATGACAAATACCAACGGAAAGCTGTATTATGGTCACGTCGGAATTTGTAGAGCAAACGTTTTTTATACTCTCATATATACCAGCTTCGGAAAATCCCTTTGTACACGTAATTCCTTCCCCAAATGATTACAAATGTGAAAATAAGCTTTCCCGACACTCATTTAATGTATTTTAAGAATATGACCAATAATAAAACGAAGAAGTAAATACAAAGATGTTATGATTGTTCTGTGTGCGTTTTATTAGCATTAATTTCAGCGTTAGACAAGCAAAAACAAAAATACATTTAAATAATAAAAAAGCCAAACAACATATTGTAAAATATGTGCATGTCATATCTCGGTGTTTTGGGTCGAGTATGATTCATTTCAAGCAAAATAAGCAAAGTAAACAAGAACTTGTTTAAGCAAAAAGACAATGCACTACTGCTACTACACTTACTACCACTACTTCAGTTGCTACAACAATTACTACAGCTACTACTACTACTACTACTACTACTACTACTACTACTACTACTACTACTACTACTACTACTACTACTACTACTACTACTACTACTACTACTACTACTACCACCACCACCACTACTACTACTATTACTACTCTACTAATGCTCTGAATATTTCTTCTGCTTCTTCCTCTTTCTCTTCTTGTTTTTCCCATTCTTCTTCTCCGTTCCCATTTCTTCCTCTCCCACACACAGACCTCGTCGTTGAAGTCTCTGGTAAAACCACGTGTTATTGAATTCCCGTCCCTAGTTATAAAGAAGAATGTTTCCGTGTTTATTTGCCTTTACTACTCTCTTAACTCAAACGTAACAGTATGGCGTCTGGTGATTGTGGGGTTACAGTCTCTCACAGGCAGACATCCGACACACCAATAGTGAAACATATGATGCACACATCCCACACTTTCACATACATACATTGACAACGGTTATGTACGTCTACATACAAAGGGAAAAATATGTTATACATACATGTTGCATATCTTAAAGTATATTAATGAAATACAACAATATACTATTAACTAAAAGTGATAAAAACTGTACGGGGTAAGCAGTGCAATAGTTTTCATATTGTACATATTGAAATCAAGTGGCAGACAACATACAAATATGAAAGATTTTTTTTTTTTTTTTTTTTTTTTTTTTTTTTTAGCATATCCTTTACAGGACTTAGCTGTCAACACCAGCATCTTTCAGCTGTATGTTGATCTCTTGGCAAGATTACGCTCAGTAGTTTGCCATTGCTTTCTGAGCGGCCGGCTCACATACCCCGTAAGTTACCGATGAGATTCGAACCACTGCTGATTTGAACCGTCATCACGTTACCTGACGAGAGTATACGAGATTACGGAGAAAAGTCATAACCTCTAAGCCACGAAGCCGGCTTGAAAGATTAGTATACACAAATAATATGGAATAGCATGTTATGTGGTTATGTAAACGCCCCCCCCCCCCAACACACACACATACACACACACATCCAGACCACATACAGACTGCTTCCCACAATCACTCAAACCATTATGCACAAACTCCCACAATTTAAACATACATACATTGATGACAGTCGTGAGCATCCACACAAACATATACTAATCTATTAAACATATACATTGTATAACGTAAAAAAATATTGATGCAGTTCAATAAGAAAATATTACCTAAAATTGATGTACACATGATGAAGTAATAAGTGCAGAAATGTTCATATTGTACATGTTAAAATCAAGCGGCAGTAAAAATGATGATGAGGGTACACACAACTTATGGAATAGCATGTTATGTGCATGCAAGCGCTCAACTCTCTCTCTCTCTCTCTCTCTCTCTCTCTCTCTCTCTCTACACACACACACACACACAGGCAGGAAAGCAGGGTGGCAGGCAGGCAGGCAGTCAGGCAGGCAGGCAGGCAGGCAGACAGAGAGACAGACGAGGGGGTTTAAAATGTGATACAAATGACAATAACCATGCCAATGCCTTGTAACCTGTCAATATTGTTGTGAAGATGTCAAGAGCTTTAAACACGTGACATCACAGTGTAGACGAACACGTTGACGTCAAAAGAACATCTTAAAGATGGTTTCCCCACTTTTGACATGCTCCAAACAGGAGCAGCGTTCTAGTATCCGTGAAGGGGTCAAACCTATAGAAATTTATTGGCGAATGCAGGCCCAGTAAGGTGATGCATGCCGGTCAGTCCATCAAGTGTATGAGTGGAGTAGGACGTTCCAAAACGGCGTGACATCTGTGACAGACTGTTCCCGACCGGGTCAGGCACACATGAATGGTGGCCCCAGATTTGATTGCAGCCGTTGAAGGCCTCGTACACGAAAACCGCTGATTGACTGTGAGTGATATTGCCGCACGTCGTGAGGTCAGTCAAGGGTCAGCACACCACATCATCCATGATGTGCTACAGTACGGCAGGTGGGTACCACGGCAGCTTACTCCAGAATGTAAACGACGACGACTTGTCAAGAACGTTTTCAGTGCGTTGAAGCAGAAGGTGATAGTTTCTTATCAAGAATTGTTACTGGAGATGAAAGCTGGGTTCACTACCAAGAGTCTGAAAAGCAGAGAGCGAGCAAGGACAGGCCATGTTTCCCTCATGGCAACTAAGTGGCTTCCTTTGAACACGTAACATGGCGAGCAGTATTTAAGCACAGGGACTTGCGGTCCGCGGAAGAGGCAACACAAAACGTATAGAAAGCTTTAATTAAAACTACTTTTTTTTTGGGTGAAAATTGTGGAATACTTTTGGTTTTCTTGAAAATAGAGTGAATTTTGTTGGTTTCCGTGAAAATTGTTCCGTCAAAATGTGGGGGAATATTGCTGGTTTATGTCAAAATGTGGGGAAATATTGCTGGTATCGTGCATCTATCTACGCGGGAAAGGTGTTTCCAGCAGTCAAGAATTGAGAAAGCTTCAAGAATTGGTGAAGTCCGGGAAATCCGGCATTGAGTTATGTTCACCTGGTCAACATAAGCACTCTTCTAACAAAAATAATAATAATATATTATAAATAAACGTTTCCGGTTTAGATTTATCTCTGGAGCCACTAGAAGTTCCCACTCAAGGATGGTGGATAAGTGTGGGTCCCAATATGTGGCCTTGGGCAAGCAACAGATGTCTGTTACACTTATCAATCCATTAATGGAATATGTACACAGGTGTCTGGCATAAGTAATTTCCCAACTTGTGTGTTAGAAATATCGTCTTGATATTCTTCCTCACCATTGACAATTTCAGGCGACAAGTTAGTTGACTTGAGTCGTACTGACATTTCACTGACATTATCAAGCGACGAGTTAAGTCCATTGACCTCTATCAACTCATCGCAATTGTCACGTTTCTTTGCTTTGTTAATTGTTGTGTACGCATCGTTGTCGTCGTGTTCATCATGTTCGCTGTATTCAGATGTCTTGCTTTTTGCATGGGCGGTTTTCCCACACAGACACGAATGGCTGCAGTTTACTGAATAAAACAGATACAAATAAAAACGTAGTATTTATTTTTTTATAGGATTTCAGAGTTCTAATAATAATTTGTATAGGATTTCAGATGTATAATAACTAACTATATAGGACATCATAATTTTAATAATTATCTATATAGGATTTCAAAGTTCTAATAGTTATCTATATAAGATTTGCGATTTCTAATACTTACCTATACCATTTCTATAATATAATAGATAGTTATCTATACCATTATCATACATATACCATATACTGGATGTCAGAGTTCTAATAATTATCTATAGATAATTTCAGAGTTCTAATATTTATCTATAGAGGATTTAATATTTCTGACAATTATCTATATAGGAATTAAGGAGTAATAACTATTATCTATATATAGATTTCAGAGTGGTAACAGTGATCTATATAGGGGTTCACAGTCAACATATTTTGGTCACGATTTGCGAAGAAATAATTTGGAGAACTTGGTGATAACTGGCAAGATAGAGGGGAAAAGAACAAAAGGAAGGCAGAGAAGTAACTACCTGGATGGCTTTACAACTTGGCATGGTCGGGACAAGAACAGAGAGCAGATCCACGACTCTGGTGATCGTGTGAGATGGCGACACATGACCGCCTGCGCTTACCGGCATGGCACGTGTTGATGATGAGTATATAGGGGTTCATAAGTTATAATTATGATATAGACATGGTTTTATGCATTATAATAATTACCTGTACATGATATGGAGTTCTAATAATTATCTATACTTCGCAATATCTTTTTATTATTGTGACTTTGAATAACAAAGACACAGACAATGTATTGCACAATTTAATGCCTGGCATATTTCGCTATATCTCGCCGGAGACATACCACAGTAAACCACAATTTTACAGCTAGTGTAGGCGTTCATGGCTCTCCACAGATCTCGGTCTTTGGTGTTATGGATCAACCCTGCTGATGATATTCCTCCATGTCACCGTCTCAATCCGTCCAACATCATTTCTCTTGGTCTGCCTCTGCCTCTCTTCCCCTCGATCTTTCCAGTTGTCACGATGTTCTCCAATGTCTCTCTTTTCATCACACGACCAAAGAAAGTTGTTTGTCTCTTTCTTTTGTTGTATATAATGTTCTATTTTCATTAGCCTCTTTCAGGCAATCGTTGTTAGTTATTCTGGCAGTGCAATGAATTCGCAAAATTCGTCTCAAAAACCACATCTCTGTTGCTTCTAAGTTCTTTCTAATTTGTTCATTTACATTCCAAGATTCACTGCCATACAGCAAAACTGGTTCTATATAGCATTTCATCACTCTTTCTTGCATTCAGTGATAGTGACTTATTGCATACGATACTCTTTATTTTCTGAAATGCGGTATTTGCTTGCCCTATTCCGCTCCTAATCTCTGTTGTACATCTTCCATCTGATGCTATAAATGCCACTAAGTATTTAAAATTATCCACTTGGTTAAGAATGTTCCCTTCTATTTATATGTAACATTTTGGTGTCATAATTTCTTTGATATCACAATTGTTACTGTTTTCTTGATATTCAAGGACAGGCCTTTCTTTGAACCCTCTGTTACTTCAATGTCCAACAATTGTTGTAGGTCTGTTGCATTATCCACCACCAATACTGTGTCATCTGCATAGCGTATATTGTTTATATTATAACCTCCTATTAGTATTCCTGGCTTCTCTTTGATCTCTCTCATTATTACTTCGCTATAGAGAGAGAAGAGATCCGGTGACAAAACACACACCCTTTCGTACTCCTAGCTTTGTCTGTTCGTAACTACCCTCTTTATTTCCCATTTTAATTGCTGCTACTTAGTATGATAATGTTGATGATAATTAAAGTTACTGCTACTGTAAGTTATTATGTTTGCGGCCATTTTGACTTACATTTTGAATTACTTTTCCAGCACACCTTACACAATATTATCAGTAGAAGAGCACAGTTGAATGTATTGAGAGCCAATGACCATGTATCTGAAACATAGGTAATATAAAGGATGCGACACGCCGGGCTGAAGAATTAACACAAAAGACACAAGTCCCAATTGAACAAAAATAAATGTCTTGGCACTGTCTGATATCGTTTGGCATTGTCTGGTATTGTTTGGCATGGCTTTGGCATTATCTGGAAGTGTTTGACATTGTCTGGAAGTGTTTGGCATTGTCTGGTGTATATGGGATTGTCTGTCATTTATTTTCTGGCATTGAATGACAAGGTCTGGGAGTGTTTGACATTGCCTGGCATTGTTTGGCATTGTCTGGGAGTGTTTGTGATTATCTGATATTATCTGGGAGTGTTTGACATTGTCTGGGAGTGATTGGCATTGTTCAGGAGTGTTTGGCATCGTATGTCATTGAATGGCATTGTCTGGGAGTGTTTTGCAATGTCCGGTGAATGTTCGGCATTGTTTGGGAGTGTTTGGCATTGTTTGGGAGTGTTTGGGAGCGTCTCTCATTGGGTGGCATATTTTTGGAGGGCTGTTTGATTATCTCAATATAGATCTGAAGAACGTTTTTCTGGCATCGTTTGACAACGATAAATTGCAAAAACTATTCGCTATCAGTGAAAAGATACATTTGTGTAGGCATTCTACATTTAAGTTCATTTGTATTTTTTATTTAAGTGATGGTTTGTTGGCTGGACGATGCTTTGTTTTTGTAATGTGCTTTGTCGTTGTAATGAGCGTTGTTGTTATAATGTGTGTTGTTATAATGTGTTGTTGTTGTAATGTATATTGTTTAATGTGTTGTTGTGATGTATATTGTTGTAATGTGTTGTTATAATGTATTGTTGTTGCAATGTGTTGTTGTTGTATTGTGTGTTGTTGTAACGTATGTTGTTGTAATGTGTTGTTTTTGTAATGCACTGTTGTTGTAATGTTTTGTTGTTGTTTTAATGTGTTGTTGTTGTTGTTGTTGTTGTTGTGATGTGTATTGTTGTTGTAATGTGTTTGTTGTTATAATGTGTTTGTTGTTCTAATGTGTTTGTTGTTGTAATGTTTGTTGTTGTTCTAATGTGCTTTATTGTTATAATGTGTACTGTTGTAATGTGTATTGTTGTAATGTGTTTTGTTGTTGTAAGTTGTTGTGTTGTTGTAAAGTGTTGTGTTGTTCTAGTGTGTGTAGTTATTGTAATATGCTTTGTTGTTGTAAGGTATTGTGTTGGATGTTGTGTTAGTTGAGAGATGTTGTGTTAGTTGAGCGGTGATGTGTGTAGAGCAGTGTTTTGATGGTTGTGTAGCTTTTTGATGGTTTGTCGGTGTTTTGATGGTATAGGGGTGTTTTGTTGGTTAGGTTGTGTATTGTTGTTTATATGGTGTTTTGTTGTTTGAGTGGCGTGTTGTACACAAGTAAACTTAGATCTGGAGGTGGACTAGGTGAAATTGCTGAGTCAGGTATGAGTATATGTTCAGTTATGTGGGCAGATCTCTAAAGGCCGACACTCCCGTCTCACTCGATGCCACTCACCATGTCTCTCACACGTCCCTCCATGAACAACTATCGACTTGTCATCTCTCTCTGTAGAGGAGGAGGTGCCTGTAAGAGAAACACAAACTTTAAGAACAATAATATCCTTCACGTTTCTTAATTAGCTCACAAGTTTGTCTTTTTGTTAATAAATAGCCAGATTTGACTCACTGACGGACTGACTAATTGACTGACAGACTGATTGACTGACTGACTGACTGCCAGACTGACTGACTGACTGTCATCTTGCCGTCTTGACAGAGGAAGGTTTGTAATCTTGAGTTATACCTCTCCATAGCACAAAGCCCGGGCTGAGTTTAGAGACCATGTGTTGCTCATGCAGCATGATCCGTCTCTCGGCCTGCCTAGTTTACTCCAGATGGAAAGTAAGACCAATTCGTCTGCCGTGACATTTATTCTATAGATTGCATTATCTCGCAAAAGAGTAATGCTTGTACCATCCCAATTGCGTTCCTCCGCACGAAGCGTTGACACATTGGTGGGTGTCGGGATTGGTAAGTGCCGCACAAAACTTCGCCGCTAAAATTAAGCAGGTGTAGTCTGCTCACATGTGGATGCCTCCATATAAACATCCATATCTCAGTAACCAACTGAGGGAAAATGATGAGATTTGGCATATAACCTTATAATTATGTCCACCCAACAAAATAAAATTTTGTTCTGGAGATTGTACAGCAGATTTCAATTTTTGTTTATATGCGATATATAATTTACGGGTCAGAGATTAAGTCCATATTTTTTAATGTATTACACCTTCACCCAGACACATCCGGGAATTTTTTAAAATGTTCTTATGGTACACGTTATGGCAAGAACGGCCCGCTGTTACGTGGGAGTGTTCAGAGGTGTCGTCAATGTGGGTGCTTTCATGAAATGTGATTATATACATAAATCTTACAATTTATCGCTAATATTTGAATGTGTGAATATTGTTCTATGGGATTGAATGTGAAATTGTGTACACTTCAAAGCATCGCTATGAAGGTGTACACATATTTTTGTCAAGAAGCTGATCGCAGGAATCTGTTTCATACTGTTACAAATCCCGAAAAAAAACAGTGCATGCATTGGGTTTGAGTGAACAGTCATTTCGACGAAAAGTGCAAGAATCTGGAATGAAACCAACACGCGATAAGCAAACAGTAGGTAGAAAGGTATTTGTAGACAGCTTTGACAAGGATGTCATAAAGTTAACTATTATAAAAATGCTGGATACCAAAGAAGCAGTGACTGTAAGAAAACTTAGGGTGTGGTTGAGAATGAACAATGAAATAGAGCTATCCAAAACAACTTTGTGAAAAATTATACGCACATTATCTTCACTTTTTTAAAGTACAAGGGCGGTAGAAATATTCTTTGCGAGCAACCGCATTTAGGAGCCTTGAGAAGCAGATACCTACGTGAAATAAGGGAAATGCGCAAAGAAAATTATGACATAGTGTAATTGGATGAGACGTGGATCAATGCGCATCACACAAGTGAAAAGGAATGGCAATCAGTGGATAGAAAGATAAAGCGTTATGTGCCCAGTTGTAAAGGCCAGCGTTTGGTCATAGCCTATGCTGGCAGTACTCATAATGGCTTACTACAGAATGCTGGACTCGTGTTCGTATCAAAGCATACCGACAATAGGGATTATCATAATGAGATGAATGGTAATATATTTAGAGATTGGCTCGAGAATACAGTACTTCCATCCCTTGATAGACCGTCTTGTCTAATTATGGACAATGCATCATATCACAATGTTGTTGCCCAAGAAGACAGAATACCTACGGCATCGAGCACAAAGGAAGCAATAAAGATATGGCTCGGGAGGGAAAATATATCCTTTCCAGAAACATATTTCAAGCTACCGTTGTTGTCCCTTGTAAAACAGGCGCAAAAAATCAAGAAATATCACATCGACAAGTTAATAGAAGAGCATAGCCATCGGTACTTGAGACTTCCGCCGTACCATTCTCATTTAAAACTCTATAGAACTTGTCTGGGTTAAAATTAAAGGACAGGTGGCATCTGACAACACTAAATTCAAATTATCTGTCGTCAAGATACTAACCCAGTCATATTGATAAAAGTTACTGGAAAAAATGTGAAGACCAGGGTTTGAAAGAGGAAGAGGACTATTGGAGAAAGGATGGATTGAATTTTATGCAACCGAGACCAGTCATCAACCTACTGGAGTCGTCCGACACAGATTAAGGTCTGAGCAGAACGAGACCTTAATCCACGTGCACACTTACTAGGATATTTTGCTCCAACTATTCAGACGAATTGCAGGCCCTAAACATTACAGTATCAGCACAATGTCAATTGCAACAGTTTGTATTCCACAGTGATGAATTCTGAATTCCCTAAGCGCGCAGAAGTGACAAAACAACTGGTATTGAAATTTAAAAAAAAAAACAACAACAACAACACTAAACGCATTGAATACCAACAGAAAAGTAATATTGCGGTGGAAACTGACATAGTGTGGCATTCCAAGAAACATGAGAACAAACACGTTGTCAAATGAGGGGACATCACACGAGCATACGAATCAATCTATAAACTTCAATGGAAAGAGGGCCATCAGCTTTGCCGTTAAGAAGGAAGCCCACTACATAAACATTCACAGCTATATTCGTCGTGCAAAACAGGTAATAATCATGTTCCGCCTCTGAACAGTAAACAGCAGAGTAGACAATCTTTCACGAAGACTCAAAGCGGGTCTGTTACCCATGTGTACGTGTGAACAAACTACACAGACAGCTGAGCAGATCCTTAAAAATTTACACATGACTAAACTGCTGTATCATCTATGGTCACTCCATACGCACATTAACGCACAGCTGTTTGGAAGCCATCAAGAACTCCATATAAAAAACTAAATGCATCCTAGTAACATGACTCCTTGTGTACACATTATAAACCAGAAGCTAAAGAAACAAGAAGGAAATGAAATACAAGGTAAGAAATATATTCTGTCTACTTTCCTGTCGAATTCCATTTCGGTTGCACATTATTTATACCATCATCATTATCAAGTGCCCTGCCAGCTGGCGTAGGCGTTCATGGCTCTCTACAGATCTCCGTCTTTGGTTTTCTGGATCAACTCTGCTGCTGATATTCCTCCGTGCCACCGTCTCAATCCATCCAGCATCATTTCTCTTGGTCTGCCTCTGCCTCTCTTCCCCTCGATCTTTCCAGTCGTGACGATGTTCTCTAATGCCTCTCTTCTCATCACATGACCGAAGAAAGTTGTTTGTCTCTTTCTTATTGTTGTATACAGTGTTCTAGTTTCATTTTTTTTTCTCCTAAAGTGTTTGTTAGTTACTATGGCAGTCCAAGGAATTTGCAACATTCGTTTCAGGAACCACATCTCTGTTGCTTCTAAGTTCTTTCTAATTTGTTCATTTACATTCCAAGATTCACTGCCATATAGCAGAACTGGTTCTACATAGCATTTCAGCACTCTCTTTCTTACACTCAGTGATAGTGACCTATTGCACAAGGTACTCTTCATTTTTTGAAATGCGGCCTTTGCTTGCCCTATTCTGCTCTTAATCTCTGTTGTACATCTTCCATCTGATGTTATAAATGTTTATACCATGCCTCTGTAAATTCTGTCTTTACTTATATTATATACACATTGCACCCACTCCCATAAGAATCTCGATACGCCTTGTGTTGTCATCCGAATTGAGAATGCGGTGCTGTAAAACAAGTTTATTAGCGTGAATTCACTAGTTTTTCGCCAAAATATCAAAGAAATGTCGCCGCTTTCCATGATTTAAGTTGCTTTTGGACTTATCAAAGGCATATTACTATTTTGGGGGTAAATATACGACGGCAGGAAAAATTTCTTAACGATGCAACAGACAATTTTCAAAATAATTGATCCTGAATGAAGGCATTTATTTCTGAACAGACTATAGTATCGTCTACTGTCATACGGTAGCTCAGTCATATCTGACAAAGATCTGACTTTTATAGCAAGGTATATTGTTAACGGGGATGTAATTTTGAATTATCGACACACCCACACGTGTACACACACAAGCACACAAGAATACTATTTGCATGTGAAATCAATAAAGCCATACAGTGGAAAAACCAAACATCAGTTAAGACGTACAGAGGTAAATCTAGAGATCAATAAAGTCGTACAGTGGAAAAACCAGAAATCAATACAGCCATACAGTGGATATTGAATGAAAAGCCAGATATAAATAGCGTAAAGGCAACAAATGTATACTTCCAGTCCAATATGGCAGATAGATGGGCGATCCATGAAGGCCTTGGAGTGTCGTTTGCTTCTGGTTACGGTTTGCCTATGCAGTTTCCTCAGTTGGACTTGTAGTACATTGTTCTATGACCTAGCTACTTAGTTGAGTGCTTGGCGCCCTTCGTCATAGAATGGAAGTGAAATGACGATGAAACACACGTTTTACAATGGAAGGACAGTTGGTGTTACCTTCTTTGACTTCAGAACTTCCTTCTGGGACAGCCGGGGACTCATTCTCATTGCTTGCAGCAGGACTTGAATTCTCTGTGGTAAAGAACTGTATCAATATTCTGCTGTATGTGCTAATTAAATGCTAATTAGTATCCTTTACAGAACGTCGTAGTAAAGCCTAACATTGTTTGGATGTTTGTTATTTTTCTGGGCAATTTTAAGTTCACAACTGTGCCGTTGTATGATGAACAGTCAACTCTCAAACTATTCAAAACAACGCATTTCCCTAGTTGATGTGTAAACAGAAGGACTTCCTGTTCAGTGTTAGACGTCCATGGGGATAACATATGTGACGAGGTGACATCTAGACCGCTATAAGCACATCACAAATACTACGTTAGCTGATGTACAATTTTGCATTCTAAATCTAGTTTGGCGTCAATATGGCAAATACTGACGTCATAACATGTCTCTGACGTTGTCGGCGGTAAAACTATACACACCGGTACTATGGGCGGCGTTTATCTCCACGTCCCAGATTTAAGTGACGTTGTTTTTGGCTCTTCCCAGCCTTCGACCCCTTATTCTGCTCTACCAAGTCCATTTGACTTGGGATATTATTTTAACATTTACCTTCGAGCCCAAAGGAAACTGCGATAGGCACGAAGTACAATAATACGGGAAGTGGAAAACAATCAACTTACGCCCGGCTCACACGCAGACGAGACGCAGTTGAACAAAGACGGGCTAACGATCTCCTGTTTCCTAATCCAATCTAGATACATTAAGCCGGGAGTGCAGGGAGTGGCCAGCAGGAGCCACGGAAGTGGAATTCCAGCAACTAATTCAGGACAATGCTCACTCGAGTGATGTGATTATCTACATAGATGGTTAAGAGGTGAGAGAAGTGGCTGGGGGTTCATAGCCAAAGCTAATGGTCGATGTTTGGGGCAGGAGAGCCTGGCATATGATACCACAACATCCAGCTTAAGAATGGAAGTGGAGGCAGTCACTGCGGCTCTCCACTGGATGGAGAATACGACACACACACACATCGTGATTGTAACTGACTCAGAAAGCATGCTGACGAGGGTGAGGACGGGCAGACTTCGTGCGGAGTGGCTTGCTTCGCTTCGGAGGTCACGGGTGACAAGCATCGCCTGGATCTTTTCTTCGGGGCATGCCGGTGTGCTGGGAAATGAACAGGCGGACAGATTGGCTGGCTCTGCAGAACGTGGTGGAGTATTGATACATGACAAGGCAGATGTGGTTGCGGCCTTGTGGGAGCACGTGCACACCTCGGAGGAGCAAATGGATTACCATAGTCTGGTTAGAATGAGGCAGCGAGGAGTGACGAAGGGATCTGGCCGACGCTCAACGCTCAGAGGAAAGGCGAGACGGTCTTATAATCAGATTGCTACTGGTACTATTAGTGTTGGAACTCTTCGCTGGCTGCTGAGGATGGGGACGGAGCACTTATGGGAATGCCCCGAATGCTGTGATGTCGATCCCTAAATCAATCAATCAATCAATCCAATTTAGATGGACCCATAAAAAGACTACGCTCTGTGAAAATGCCGGGGATTAGTGAAATTAGATAATAGATAAGCTTTAGATAATGAGAGTGTAGGGATTATTTTCCTATATTGGGGAAACTCATGAGTCCTTCCGATTATGTGTATCTATCATAGATAGACTTTATAACACGTGGTATTTTAAATAGGAGACATTGAGGGTAAACACGTGGTACCTATATATTATGTATAACCACAAGTTTATTATGATGCATTTTGTGAGTGCGCGCGCGCACACACACACACACGCGCGCGCGCACGCACACACACACACACACAAACATATGTATATATATGTTGAAAGTGTGAAGGATATATGTAATTGTCTCGACCATAGGGAAAAGCCGGAAAATAGAAACCCGGCAATGGCGTGAAAAGAGTGGGTTAAGAGATATGATGAACAAGGTTTTCACATGCCGGCAATATTACCAGGCGATTTATATTAAAAAATACATTTACTTAACCCAGATCCAATGCCATGTTGAATAGCGTGACAGTAAATGTCAGAACAACTTTTAACCTATGTACTGGGGAATCTGAATTTGGGGAATAAAAGAATGAACGGGGGATAACTGAAACATTCTAAAGCAAGACTTCCGGACTATCTCAGCCATGTTGCTTCATTTCTTGATTCTTATCTATTAGATCGTGTATTCTTTGGAGCATACTTCACGACACCTTGGCGATAATAGATTGCTATATGTCGAATAATTAATGTGTGAGAAGGCTGCAAGTATTTTTGCCTCTTCTTAGCTAACTAGAAAACCATCCTGGTTTCTTGTTGTCACGTTTCGGAAACCATTTCGTTTACACGGGAATTAGGGTTCAAAAAACCACTGCGAGCCCCTGAATTGTCATGACAATATGAGTGTCATGACAATATGAGTGTGAGAGTGAGATTTAAACGAGAACCAGGTTGTGGACTGAGCCCAAGAGAGAAAGGTCTCTCAAAAACACGACATTCGAGCTGAGACTGTGGTAGCGGACAGACTGGCTCAGATTGGCAGTAGGCAAGTTCAATATGTAGAGCGCAGCTAATTGTAGATACTTTAAATTACAAAGCGTTTTAAAAAAGTATACAAATATATTTGATGAAAATGTAATTGTTAATTCAATGACAGAATAGACAATGTGAAACGGTACGACATTATGTTAAGTAAAGTAGTTATAATTAGTGTGTCATTTTGTGATTCCTGAATGATAGATGGAGGATGTGAAAGAGTCGAATCACATCATTATAACCAGCCACTCATAGCAGTATCTAATCTACTCATTACAAGCCACGATCATGTATCATAACAACATATCTGATGCTGCATCAATGCTTGTTGGATGTCCGACACCCTAACAGCCCTATGAAATGTCTGCCATATGTTACTTGCCTTCTTCTTCTTCTCTTCCACCATATACTTAAGTGAAGTGTATGGGGAAGATGTACAGATTTTGTATACGCTCTCTTTTTAACGCTCTTGTAAGTTGGTAATTATTTCTGTATGGTTGTTCTTGATACCATCACTCCATCGTGTACGCGGTCTTCCCCTTGCTCTGTATCCATTATATTTTTTCAATGTGAAACATTGTGGCAGATGGTACCAGGTCATTCTTGTGAGGTGACCAAACCATTGTTTCTGTTGTCCATTAATGAAATGCATGATTGGTGTCAGACATAGTCGTCTTCTAATTTCTTCATTCCTAATTCTATGTCTGTCAGCGTCTCACATCGCACACAGGAACTCCAACTCCTTCATACGCACTCAAGAAAACATCAGTCGTGCATATGGTACCCTTATCATTTATTTCAGGCGAACCTGATGTAATTACAAGATGTACACCGGCGGTGATTGCATCACATAATTATACAAATGCCGCCTTACATACGCTTACAGCACACAGTCAATTGCACAAATCCTACACTCGCTATCTTCAAACTAGCACTCTCGCAACGCTAAGCATTTGCTCCCGAAAAACACAAGCGTCCTCCCATGAAACTGTCTGGGTCCCGTCTGGCGTTCCCAAGCTGGTTGGCTGGACTTGTCGTATTGGACCCGTGCCGTCCGTGAACCCCGTGCTGTCTTAGCAGTTTCGTCGTACTGCAGTCCGT
This sequence comes from Cepaea hortensis, assembly GCA_963921405.1. Taxonomy (NCBI): domain Eukaryota; kingdom Metazoa; phylum Mollusca; class Gastropoda; order Stylommatophora; family Helicidae; genus Cepaea; species Cepaea hortensis. Next base: position 3,933,045 of record OY992891.1, on the reverse strand, counting down.
CCGTGCTAGGCTGACGTCTACTCCGTTCAGGGCAGTGTCCCGTGAACTGGCGTCCCCTCCTATCACCCGGTCTGGTCCTGCCGGTGTCCTGTCTATGACACGTCTGTGTCCCCACCTAAGTCCTGTCTCTACTTCATCTACTGTCCTGTAGATGTCCTGTCTTATGACCACTCTGTGTCCTGACTTATGTTCTGTCTCTACTCTATCGACTATACTGTAGATGTCCTTATCTATGTTATCTATGTCGTTATCTAAGTCGTTCTAACTCTATTCTGTCCCTTGTCATCTCTATGTCTATGTGGTCTATACAGTCTATGTGGAACTGTGTTTATTGATTTCAAGAAAGCATTTGATATGATAGACCATGTTATTTTAATTAAAAAACTTGAGACAATGAAAATTGGCCCTAATGTAGTCTCTCTAATATCATCTTTTCTATCAAACAGAAAGCAAGTAGTATCACATAATAAATCTCTGTCTCAAACCACTACCTTCAATATTGGAGTACCGCAAGGCTCTATTCTTGGCCCTCTATCATTTGCCATATATATTAACGATCTACCTTTGCATCTTTCGTCGTCCTGCGATCTATTTGCAGACGACTGTATAGTGTACACAACCGCTGAAAACTGTATTTTACTGGAGTCGTCTTTACAACAAGAATTAAATAATGTAGTTAGGTGGAGCTATTCAAACCGTATGCAAATTAACATCACTAAAACAAAATCAATGTTATTAACAACCAGACAAAAACTTCAAACTCTAAGCTCACACACACTTCAACTTCACATCGATAACATGCCAGTAGAAAGTGTAATTGAGCACAACACATTAGGCCTAATCATTGATAGAAACCTAACCTTTAATTCCCACGTTCAAGCGCTCATTAAACAAACAGCGAAAAAAGTCTACCAACTCGCCAAGATTAAAAACTTCCTTGATGAGGACACAAGAAAACTATTTTATACTTCTCATATACAGACACACTTTGACTACTGCTCTACAATCTGGGACGGTTGTTCTAATTCAAACACCAAGCGACTTTACTCACTCCAGAAACAGGCCATGAGTCTAATTTATAACAAACATTTATCTGACAATCCTAACCTGTATAAACGCCTTCAGTTACTACAACTCCGCATACGCCTGCTTTTCAATAAAGCTAAACTAATTCACAAAATCCTGCATCGGAAAGCCCCAAATTACCTTTGGCCATTGTTTAAATATAATGCTAGACACAGTAGCCTAAACGTTTAAATATATTACACATTCAGAAGCCTAGGATTGACTTATACAAAACAAGCTTAACGTACTCCGCAGCTCAGCTGTGGAACAATCTTCCACAAGAAATCAAAGACATCACCAATCCCTATTCATATAATCGCAAATTATTCGAACACTATCTCAGTACGGATTATCTTCCCCCTTAATAATAGAGATAATAATAATAATAATAATAATAACAAAACCCTAGTATAACAGCCAGTCCCCTTTTGGTAGGCCAGTATATTCCACAAGTGTCAGACCATTATCTAATGTTACTGTGTCGTGTAGTTTTGATGTTCTCATTTTGCCCATGCCTTTATAATGCATATCTTTTTTTATTGTTGCTGTTCTCTGTTAGCCTTGAATGATGTGTGAATGAAATAATGTATGAAAGAGAGTGAAGAAGGGCAGAATGTTAGACGGGCTTGCGTGCCCAATTCATAACCCTTTGAAAATAAAGTTTGTTCGTTCGTTCGTTCGTTCGTTATGTCCTGTATCAACACTCTGACAATGTCCCATGGTTACTCCAGAAGCTCTTCTACGGCATCCCATCTCTGCTGTTATGATTTTGCGCTCATTAGTTGCAGTAAGGTCCATGTTTGACACTGGTAGCATAATGTCGGCCCAATCATATTTATAAGATTATGTGACCCGTCTAGAGGATACAAAGATGCACAAATGACAACTCCTTGACATTTAACTCATTTAACTGACATGCCACCACTCACCGGAACTGCTGACTGTAGCAAGAGGCACATAATTGAATGGTTGGCCTTCAGCGACTATGTACATGTAATTACAACCGAAATATTTATTTCCAGTTGGATTGTAGTTGCCTAGAACTATGTCCACTGACATGTTATCTCCGTGTCTGTTGAGTAGAGGAAGTACACTGGTCAGTTAAGAAAGCAAACACATGTGTTCATCTATTGGTGTCGGTCGTTGACACTGATATATGAAATGCACACGCTGGATGATGTTGTACAAAATCAGCTTACTGGAAGGCCCCGCTATACGTCGCTTCGATTTACGTCGTTTCGCTACAACATCGTTGTCACAATGTGACACAACATCACTTTACGTCGCTACGTTCCGCCATAACTTTGTCACCTGTGTCTACACCTGTATAGTGTTTCGCTATACGTCGTTTCACTTAAAGTAGTGTTCTCCAAGAACGTAACCCAGACGTTAACCGGGGCCTTCCAGTACTCAGTCAGAATAAACGAGATATAAACTAATAATATAATACAATATAATCGTTACAAACAGAAATATGGCAACAGCTGTGAGTATAAACATTAATATTGAAATGTGCACGTAACTTGAAATGAGAGGCGTGTCTTGTGTGCACGGTATTTTTTTTATTTTTTTTAAACGACCCCGCTTTATGACAATGAGTCTTACTGGGTATCATCATCATCATCTAGTGCCTTGCAGGCTGTCGTGGGCAATCATGCTTTTCCACACAATTTCGATCTCTGACGGCAATTGATCAGCTTGTGTGTTGACTCCCATGCCTTGAAACAAGACTATCAAATAGTTTCTCTCGTTGTCTACCTCTATCTCTTTTTGCACAAATATTTTCGGTTGTCACAATATGTTCCAGATTTTGTCATTTCATAATGTGGTCATAAAATGCTGTTAGAACTGACTGCCTCTAGAACATTATATATAACAATATGAAAGAATCAGCTTTCCTTGGTCATGTGATGAGAAGAGAGGCAAAGAAAAACATCGTGAAAACTGGAAAGATCAAGGGAAAGAGAGGCAGAGGCAGACCAAAAGAAATTATGCTGGATGGACTGAGATGGAGGCATATCATCAACAGAGCTGGTCCAGAACACCAAAGGCCGAGATCTGCGAGGAGCCATGAATGCCTACGCCAACTCGCACTTGATGATGATGGTGCCTCTTTCTGATGAATGTGATAAGTTGTCTTTGCTATTTATTCTTCCTTAAAATGTCCAGATTTGCTTAATTTGGCTGTCCAATTAATTTTTAGTATTCTTCTATAACACCACATCTCCCAGTCTTCGAGGGATTTTTTAACAGATTGCCCAGGATTCGCAGCCGTATGTTAAAATTGGTTCTATGTAACATGTAAGAACTCTTATTCTAACTTTAAAGGGAACGGACCTATTACATAAAATGTACTCCATTTGATAGAATGCAGTTTTTGCTTGTCCTATTCTGTTCTTTCAATTCAACGTAGAGGGGTAAAGAACAGATTTGATGCATTATCCGATATGGAAATATTATTTCAAGATGTCAACGACCAACCGGAAATAATAAAGAAATCAGTCAACCAAGCTGCAGACACAACCATCCCAAAAATAAAGAAAATAGGACACAATAAATAGATGACGGAAGACATCTTAAAACTCATGAAAATAAGAAGAAATAACAAAAATAACAAGGAAAAGTATGAAGAGATTCACAGAAAAATTAGGAAAGAGGCAAAAGAAACATGTATTGAGGAAAATTACAAGGAAATTGAAAACCAACACAACACCCGGAATACCACATTAATGCACAAAAGAATTAATGACTTCACTAACAAAAGAACACACACATCAACGGGTTGCCTAAAGAAACAAAGATGGCAAAATCATAATAGAAAAAGATCAGATTTTTACATGCGTGGTCAGGTTATGTGAAAGACCTTTATGATGATAAAGGGAGGAACAATATGATCATGAGAATAATAATGAAGGACCATCAATTTTGAAGATGGAAGTTCAGAATGCTCTTAACCATATGAAAACTGGCAAGACCCCGGGTACAGATAACATGACAATAGAAATGATCAATGCTTTAGAAGAATATGGAATAGAACAAGTCACAAGTCTGCTGAGCGCAATATATGATACTGGAGATATACCTCCTGAATTATGTAATTCTATATTTCTTGCAATCCCGAAGAAATCAGGAGCCTTAGAATGTGATCAACATCGAACAATTAGTATAATGAGTCACATCACGAAGATTCTGTTACGAATTATCATGCAAAGAGTGAGGAAGAAATTACAACCTGAAATAGGAGAAGAACAATGTGGGTGTGTAGAAGGCAAGGGTACAGTAAATGCGGTGTATATACTGAGAACAGTAACTGAACGTTCTATAGAAGTAAACAAAGACCTATATCTTTGCGTTATTGACTACACAAATAGGCCTCTTTCAGTCCAGAAGGACTATAGAGTTGTGCCGCTGGGGAGGTACCTGACAGCACCGCTGGTGACTGTATAGTCCGATGCGAGAGTGACAATCTCTGTCATAGTTTCCGCATCTGTAAGACGAGGCAGGTCCCGCAGTAAGTGAATGCGTTTTTAGCCTGTGCCGCCTTTCCTCAGTTTGTTGGATCAGATTGCGCTCAAAGAGCACCAGTCCGTTTCGTACATCTCTTCTCCAGGAACATCTGTCTGTTGCAACTCTTCTCCACGTGTCTGGATCTATGCCAAGGGTTTTCATATCTTACTTGCTTGCTTGTGTTCGCTGGCTGTGATCTCCAGCGCGAAGTCCTGTATGTCGGATGAAGACATCCTGCTGTCCAACATCAGTGTGATGTCATACAGGACCTGATTTTGCGTGAGTATCCGTTGTCCCATGTCTGGCTTCTTGGTATGCAGACTGGTGGTTCCTCGCCGTGCAGGCAGACACTCTCCGACTTCGGAGGAATCAACGATCCTACTGACTTTAGCCAGGACTCCGAAGGGTCTTGTTGCACAGGACGCTCGGCGAGGACGCGACAATAGTTCTTGGCCAGTATAGAACCCAGCCCTGGTGCTTTGGAAACAGCCCTGCGTCCCTTTCATATCCTGTTTACACACATCCCTATATCGCAATTGGAGTCTTCAGGTTGGCCTCTTTCCTGTGGCTAGTTCTCCGTATAGGAGATCTTTGGGAATACGTTCATCCTCCATTCGAGATACGTGGCCCAGCCACCGGAGGTGTCTCTGCTTGAGGAGGGTGTACAATGTGGTAATATCTGCTCTTTCAAGCACTTGTTTGTTTGTTATGTGGTCTATCCATTATATGCCCAGGATACGTCTCATACATCTCATATGGAAGGAATTCATATGGAAGAAAATGTTGTGGCTGCCTTTGCAACGCGTCTGTCGATTTCTGTCTCTAATGAAAGATTATCTGATAATGTCGACCCCAAATACACAAACTCGTGGAGGACCTTCAATTCGTAATTAGAAATGTTGATAGACGGAAGCGCACAAGCATCTTGTTCCATCACCTGTGTTTATTTAGGCTGATGGTGAGCCGGAAGTCTTTGCAGGCAGCTGTAAAACGATCTATGAGCCGTTGGAGATCTTCTGCTGTATGAGTAGTCAGTGCTGCATCATCTGCAAAAAGTAGTTCTCTTATGCATCTTGGTCTTATTTTGTAATTTGCTTTGAGTCTTGATGGGTTAAAAAGTTTGCCATCAGATCTTGTGTGGAGGTATATGCCTTCAGTGGCAGTCCCAAATGCCTGCCTTAAGAGAACAGCGAAGAAGATGCCAAAGAGTGTAGGAGCAAGCACGCAGCCCTGCTTTACTCCGCTGCTGATGCTAAATGACTGGGATGTTGAGCCGTCAAATAAAATGGTCCCCTGCATGTTTTCGTGAAATGATTTCACGAGACTAAGAAGGGTGGGTGGACATCCAATCTTTTCAAGGACCTCAAAAAGGCCGTTTCTCTTCACGAGGTCAAATGCCTTTGTGTGGTCGATGAAGGCAATATATAATGGCTTCCTCTGTTCTCTGCACTTCTCTTGGAGATGCCGGAGTGAGAAAATCATATCGATGGTGGACCTGTTGGGTCTAAATCCGCACTGTGATTCGGGGTAGGTTCTTTCAGCAAGAATGTGTAACATTTTAAGGATTACTCAAGCAAAAATCTTGCAGGTAATGCTGAGTAGGGAAATGCCGCGATAGTTGTTGCAGTCGCTTCAGTCGCCTTTGGTTTTATAAAGAGTAACGATGTTTGCGTCTTTCATATCTTGTGGCACTGATTTTTCTTTCCAGCAGAGCTGAAATATTGCTTACAGTTCTAGGATGATTGTTTCTTTGCTACATTTTAAAATTTCAGGTGGAATACTATCTTTTCCTAGTGCCTTGCCGGATTTGAGAATGTCTAGTGCTTCGCTGAATTCTGTGAGGCGTGGTTCGTTATCTAGGGCATGCATGGTGGACTGTTGATCGATGGCTTCCAGAGCTTCTTCTCCGACAGTGTTCTCCACCAAGTATAGCTCTGAGTAGTGTTCTACCCAGCAATCCATTTGTTTCGCTCGATCTTTTATGATTGCACCCTGTGTTGATCGTAAAGGGGCCATCTTATTTTTTGATGGACCGACAGCTTGCTTGATGCCCTCGTACATTCCTCTTATATTTCCAGTGTCTGCACAAGTTTGAATTTGAGCAGAGAGCTGTAGCCAGTAAATATTAGCACATTTTCTTGCCATCTGTTGTACTCTATTTCTGGCCGTTCGCAATGCCCGCAATGTTTTCTCTGAAGGTGATGTTTTATACACTGAGAATGCGTGCTTCTTTATCTTCAGGACTGGGAGCATCTCTTCGGAGTGTGCTTCAAACCAGTCGGTTGACTTAGTTTGCTTCTTGCCAAATGTTGATAGAGCTGTATGGTAGATGGTGTCGCGAAACTGACTCCATCTTTCGGTGGCAGTTCCATCTGTGGGGCCAGGCAGAGTATCCGCTAGAACCTGGGTGAATTTGTTGACTTTCTCTTTGTTTTGGGTGCCGCTGGTGTCAATGCGTGGTCTTCCTTCTATTCTGCTACTGTAGATTCTCTTGGGCTTTATCTTCACCTTGCTGGAGACGAATGAATGGTTGGTGTCTTAGTCAGCACCATGATAGCTGCGAGTCAGCCGTACATTGCGGAGATTGCTGCGTTTAGCGAGCACCAGGTCGAGTTGGTGCCAGTTCTTTGATCTGGGATGCCTCCATGACACCTTGTTGCTAAGTTTCGTGTTAAAGAAGGTGTTGGTTACGCACAGATTGTGGTGGCTGCAGAATTCCAAGAGACGTTGTCCATTATCATTGATCTTCCCAACGCCAAACTGTCCTAGACATGAAGGCCAAGATTTGTGGTCGGAGCCAACCCTTGCATTGAAATCCCCCAGGATAAAAAGATGTTGTTTCTCTGGTGTTTCACTGACTTCCTTGCTAAGGTCGTCATAAAACTTGTCTTTAGATTCTGATGCTGCAGTTAGTGTTGGGGCGTAAACGCTTATAATACAAATTGGGCCTGCCTCTGTCTGGAGTTGGAGCTTCAGTATTCTTTCAGTGCCATCACTTGGTGGTATAATGGAATTAAGCAGCTTGTTTCTGATAGCGAAGCCAACTCCATGCTCCTTGGTCTCTCCACACGGCTTGCCATGCCAGTAGAAAGTGAAGTTCCTCTCCTTGATGTTTCCAGATTCTTGGAGTCTGGTCTCTTGCAGGGCGACAATGTCTATCCCCAGTCTGAGTAGTTCGTTGTTTATTACTGCAGTTTTGCGGGCATCCACAATCTCGTTTAGATCGTCTGAGATGGCAGGGGTCGTTGTTCTTACGTTCCATGTTCCTAGCCTTAGGGCCGGTTGTTTTGTTATTTCTTGTTGCTAGGTATATAGATTGCGGTCCATGTGTCAGGATTTTCCCCCTAAGCTCCACACACCCTCAGGAGTAGATGAACCGTGGCGAGACAGCACCTTATTGACTCGGGGCTACCCAGCTTAGGCGGGCGGTAGCTATCTGATGAGATACGATCTCTCCCACCGTCGGAAGTAGCCCCTGGTGCCTTGCTCTACGCCAATCGAGCATTAAGACTTATAACCGGCAAATGCTGCTTCCCGTGTTGTGTCACCGCTTTACGTGGTGCTGAAGTGACCTCTTCAGGGCACAAGCCTGGGCAATGGAAATCTGAGAACCAGCTGTTGCCCAGCAGCAAGTTCCCCCTCTCAACGTCGCCGATGTTGACCAAGGGAAAGGCAGTAGCCATTGCAGCTTGGCATCAATGCCGTCGCATTAGTTGCCAGAACTATGTTGTTTACAACATGGAACTGCCATAGGGACTCCGTCTCTGAATTTGTCCTCAGGGTTTACTCCCGAAGCCTTTCCCATATGGGTATACCCGCAAGGCAGGGGAGGTTTGGGATTTAGAGTTCCCTCTCTTAGAAGAGATACCAACCAAGGCTGACGAGCCTCTTCTTCCCGGGAATCAATAAGGAGGGAAGTATACCATTCTTCCTTCCTGGCAGTGACCATACTGATCGGATGACTGTAGCCATTGTCTCTATTGAGAGATCCTCTGTCCACTGTCACTGACTTGAAATCATAACCAACAACTATCTGTCGGCTGCTCCCAAGTCCAATCTACCACCTGCTCACATGGCTTCACGTTACCTTGTTGGCGGCAGGACTAAACGGGTACTCCACCTTGCTCAAGGGTGTCCCGTAGGCTAGCGGATGGAAGGAGGCACCTTACTTCTCCTGTGATAGGGGGTACCCCTACCCCGCTACCCTAAGACTACTCAACGACTACACAAATGGTTTCGATAAAGTGAGACATGTCGAAATGATATGGATGCTTGAAGATCTACAAATTGATGGAAAAGACCTTAGACATGTAAAATTCATATACTGGAAACAACAAGCTGCCATTAGGATTGATAATAATGTAGGTCAATATCAGCCTATTAAAAGGGGTGTGAGACAGGGATGTGTAATGTCCCCAGGTTCTTTTTCCCTGTACAGTGAAACTATTTTCAGAAATATAGAAGATATGGAAGGAATCAACATTGGGGGAAGCTACATCAATAACGTTAGATATGCAGATGAAACAGTCTTGATTGCAGACAATGAACACCTCCTGCGACAATTAGTAGATGCGGTTGTTGCACACAGTGAGCAAATATGGTTAGAATTGAATACTAAGAAGACACAGATTAGAAAGAAGGAGATACCACAATGTGATATATGAGTAAATGGGCATATTCTTAAGCAAGTTAATCGGTACAATTATCTCGGAACAGTCATAACATCTGATGGAAGATGCCTTGAAGAGATTAAAACAAGAATTGCCATTGCGAAGGTAGCTTTTTGCAAGATAAAAACCAATAAAAAGATATCAATTGAAACGAGAAAAAGAGTGTTGAAGTGCTACATAGAACCTGTACCTTTGTATGGATATGAAGCGTGGACAATGAGCAGACAAGCTGAAAAACATCTGATGGCTGTGGAAATGAAGTTTCTGAGGAAAATGCAAAGAATGCCATGGACAGACAGAAGAAACCAATGAACAAGTTCTTCAAGAAACAAATGAAGATTGTAAACTGATTAGAGTCATTAGACGTAGACAGTCAAAAGTTTTTGGGCATGTTATGAGAAGAAATGACTTGGAGAACTTGGTGACAACTGGCAAGATCGAAGGGAAGAGACCAAGGGGAAGACCGCGAAGTAAATAACTGGATGGCATGACTACGTGGCATGTGGAGACAGGAACACGGAGCTGATCCACGACTCTGGTGATCGAGTCATGGCCACCCACGCTTATCGGCATGATATATGATGGATGGATGGATTCTTATCTCAGTGATGCATCTTCAATCTGATGTTATCTGTGTGCCTAGATATTTGAATTTCTGCACTTGCCCCAAAATAACTTCATTTATTTTAGTTGGTCATTAAAAATTATATATATATATATATATATATATATATATATATATATATATATATATATATATATATATATATATATATATATATATATATATATCTTATATATAAATTAGGATGTCCGTATCTCTGTCTGTCTGTATCTCTGTATGTATGTATGTATGTCCTTTATACGCTCGCGAACGGGCCATCCGATTGAGATGAAATTTTCTACACGCCTTCCTTTCATTCCAGAGATGCCAACTGTCGTAGTTTTTTTTTCTTCTTCCTCCTCCTCCCTCCTCCCTCCTCCCCCTCCCAAAATACGTACGTCCAGGAAATGGTCTTCTACATAGACACTTCTCTCTGAGGTCCGCGATAACATATTAACCTGGTGGATGGCAATCAATCATCCTACTACCTCCTCCCTCCTCCTCCCTTCTCCCTCTTCCTCCTCCCTCTTCCTCCCTCCGCCTCCTCCCTCCTCCCACTCTCTACTCCTCCTTCCTCCTCCCTCCTACTTCTCCTCCCTCCTTCTCCCTCTTCCTCCTCCCTCTTCCTCCCTCTTCCTGCTCCCTCCGCCTACTCTCTCCTCCTCCTCCCTCCTCCTCCCTCTCCCTCCTCCTACTCCCTTCTCCTCCTCCTCCTCCTCTCTCCTCCTCCCTCCTTCTCCCTCTTCCTCCTCCCTCCTCCTCCCCCTCCTCCTCCACCCTACTCCTCCCTCCTCTTCCTAATCCCTCCTCCCCCCTCCTATTCCTCCTGTCTCCTCCTCCCTCCTCTTCCCTCCTCCACCTCCCTCTTCCTCCTCCCTCCTCCATTTACCCAAGACAGACAGACATACAGATAGTCGGGAACGGGATCTTATATGACTACTTATATGATTTAAATGAGATGCTCTCCACCATGGGCTGGCCGGGTCAGACAGACAGACAGACAGATAGATAGACAGACAGACAGACAGACAGTCGGGAACGGGAGCTTATATGACTACTTATATGAATTAAATGAGATGCTCCCCACCAGAGTCTGGCTCCTCCTTCCTCCACATCCCTCCTCCTCCTCTCCCCTCCTCCTC
>OY992891.1:3878587-3921857 GCA_963921405.1 Cepaea hortensis | reverse complement strand
CTGACTTGCTGCTATACAGACGGTGTCATCAGCATAATGTAAGATATTTATTTTATATCCACATACCAGGATCCCTGGTAGATTTTCTGTAGATCTCATTATATATTCACTGTACAATGAGAACAAATCAGGAGACATTACACAACCTTGTCTCACGCCCTTCGTTATACACTGAAATGTTCCTACAAGGTTGTTGATTTTTATGGCTGCTCTTTTCTGCCAGTAAATGTTCTTTATTATTGTCGCGAGTTGCCCAAACACGTTGGTCTTCGCGGAAAGGAATTCCCCGTAGGAGGAGCTTCGCGGAGTATTTAGGTCTCGGGTAAATTGTAACTACTGGGAAGTCGGCTAGATTGACAGGTCCAGAATGTGCCCGAACTTGCTCGAGTCGAAAGTTCGAGTTAGCGTTGTGCACTCAAACACTCGGTGAACTGACTAGGAATGATTTTCACGTGGATTGAATCCATGATCCACGCAGAAAGTGAATTTGTTCGAGATAAGCAACTTCTGCGTGAATCGAGACTAGTACACAATTCAGCAACTAGCCATTTTGTGGGCAGTTTCACTCAATCCACCCAGCAGAGCAGACGCTCGAACAGCAGCCCACATTGTCTATAAGGGGCAGTCCTGCACCCGACAATAATCATGGCTGAACGCGGAAATGGCGTCTGTTATATGTTAATAACATTTTAAATTCTTTTTATGTCTTGATAAAGAGAATTACTCGACTGTAAACACCGCTAATTGTGCTGTGAGTATGACGACTCATGAATACTTATTAGGTCGGGCGATCTATACTGAGCGGAAAACTGGGACGCGGCTTGTTTATTTATTTCGTCATTGTAACAATTATTCTGTGAATATAGGGTAGAACTAAGGATGTAATCAAGTCGTTTAACATGGGCAAATGTTATAAGACCGATATAAAGTTTGTGTGCTTTAAGAACTCTCAGTTATTTAGAGGAACATTACAATTGTTGTGAACTTATTACTGCTATTACCGAGTGTCCCTTTTGAGGACAGTTTAAGATTCAGTTAAGCATGTACTGTGTTACTTATAATTATGGATTAATCAGTTAGGCTGACGTGGTACGGAATTCTTCCAAATATGTGGTACTGCTGGTTAGTTCTGAGAATGTGGGAGATAGCTGTGTGTTTACGTCGGGATTTTGGGGGGAACGATCGGTGATATACTCTACACTTTCCAATGCGCAATCCTTATGGTCTGGGGACACTTAGACTAGGGTTAGGCTGAGGAGAGGAACAATTCTTGGATACTTAGAGAGACACGGGGAAGTATGGAATAGGAGACTTGTTGCATTCTAAAGTTGATATGACTGGCCAACCATGCCTTTTGAACCGTTCACACTTTGCCTAAGGTTAATCCACGGGGTATGGGAACGGGGATTGAACTCACACCTTCGACATGGGGTGGAAAACACATGTATTAAAATGAGACTTCTTGCCCTCTGGAAAAGAGGGGGTATCAAGGAGGGTTTCTCCATGGTGTGGGAGGGAGATCCCAGAAGAGAAACTGATGGATGGATTGACTTATTGATTGACTTATTAATTAACTGATTGATTAATTAAATGATTAATGAGAATGATTATGTTGATAATGATGGGGAGTTTTCCAGACGGACAATTCTACCGGAGAGATATTTTCTACATTTAAAGTAGATTTAGGAACTGTACTTATTGAAATAATAGGAGAAACAAAGAGAGGGATCGAAGGAGGTACCAGGATGAGGGGACTGAAGTGCTAGACGACCAGAGCAGTATTTATTGGAACCGTGCCTCTCAGACGAGCAATTCAATGTGCAACCTGACAACGGAATCACACGCATGCCTGAACATCTTTCTTGGTAGAGAAGATCCTGTAACCTCTTTAAGATAGGTTATAAATTAGCTGAAGGCATGTTGTTTTGATGTTGTGCATGTAGGTCCGTGTTGATGCTGAATGCTCTCACCTACAACTCTCTTTGCGGGGTTTTTCTTCTATATATTACCAACGAGGCTGATATGCAGATGGAACGATTTGGCTGCACTCTCATTCCAGGGAGACTGCCCAGGCTTAGGTGAAGTCATGGCTCTGGGAGCACGTCAATGCCATCTTTTTCGTTGAAAGCAACCTTATCTTATGCATACCAGGTAGTACATTCAGAAGTACACGGTTTATCACCCGTTGAGGTGGCATTTGACGATTATCACATTGCCAGATCACGATTTGATCTAACAGACTGATCGTCTATTGAGACTTACGTGCTTGTGTATACCTGAATCATCAAAATGACCACAATTCTATGTGACCAGACTCAGTTGGGGTCAGGCAATTCATAGTGCTAGACAACCTACTCTGACACTTATCTGCTACAGTCGATTAGAGTTTATGAGAACTTCTACGCCCAGTCAGGGTTACACAGACTTTTGAATTATTGTTGAACTGCTAGGTTCTAACATGGATGCAGCACTTAGCGATCGTCACTGGGGGACGTCTCAGGTCAGAGGGTCGCCCCAGCCAGACTGTTTATGTAAACCAGTTGTAGTGACTACGTCAGTGAGTGACACTTATGCAACTATTTGTGGTGTTAGTCCAGTCCAGTCAAAGAGTTTCAAAATGGCCAATCTCATTTCGTATTCATCGGGGACTTGATTGAGGCCGGGAGAGTCCACAAGTGTCCATACCGCATTGCTTGGAGAGAACTCGGTGAGTCTCAGAGACCGACTCGACGGATACACACAACAGATCTTCTTGTGCCTCATGATGATCATGGCATCATCTCTTACTCTACTATGCTCTTATCTAAATTGAACATAGACATCCTTCCTATCAGGCTCTTCAACGTTATATTCTGAACTCTAGTGTATAATACACTTCTCGTTTTGGTTACCATGTCTTTGCTGAAGTCTATGTGTGAAGTCTTGGATGAGTCCCCAGGGGTAAGGGTCCCTAGGTAGTGAGGGGAGGATAGAGCGAGTCCCGAATCTGGTAGAGGCCTTGTAGACTGAAAATACTTGTAATACTTGTGAGGTGGTCAGTGCAGGGTGGGAAGGTCAAGTGTATATACCTGTCTAGCCCCAGGGGTCAGTATACACGGTAACAGTGATACGTCGGCTGGGTACGACGACGGTCATCGTTACAATTATTCGCAGATATTTGCCGTCAGTGATTAGCTGCTCTAGTAGTTTGATTAATTTATGATCTTTCACATTGTAAAATGCTTTTGTGTAGTCTCTGAAGCATAAATACACATCTGTTTTTACTGACATAGCTTTTTCTAATAGTGTCCTGAGAATATATATATATATATATATATATATATATATATATATATATATATATATATATATATATATATATATATATATATATATATATATATATATATATATATATATTTGTGTGCCTTTCTCTCTACAAATTCACGCTGTTCATCACTAATTTCTGATTTTATTGTGGACTAAGTATATTGATGAGTTAGTTGCGTGTTATTTACAGGACATTACAATCAACCTCATCATTTATTTGTACTTTTTGCGTTTTACTAAGCAATGTTTATGTTTTCTAAATAAATAGTAGGGATAGTTAGAAGTAGGTGTTATAATTACAGACTATAGGACACACTAAACAACATACAAATTGCAAGCTATAGTTACAGACGGGGAGTCAAACCTATCACCTCCAAATGACGACAGTGCCTCGCGGCAGGACCCGTTCACTTCAATCCATACCCAACTAGACACCCTAATTATCAGAATCACCATCATCAGTCTCTAGTCACTCTTTGACTCTAATTCTTACACCTGCTTCTGTGAGCGCCAAACAACACGTGTGTATTTATTTATGAACATGATGAGCTAGTCATTGCAAGAAGGCAACATGGCTGCAATAACGTCTTTCGGGTCATAGCTAGGCATGGGTTGCATGTGAGGACAGATTCAGAAAGCGGCCAGGGAAAGAAGCTGGCTTTCGCTCGGCCAGTTACGGTCCAGTGATAATTTTGGCACATTCTCCACTGCCTGTCTTCTCACGACATGACCAATGAATCAGTCAACCAGGTGCCGTCTCCACAATGAAGGTTGGCTTCAATGGATCACCAACACTGTCTGTCTCTTGCCGTGACTGCACATTCTGTCAGACTGCTGTTCGTCCATCTCTTAATGTTATCTTCCCGCTGTTTGAATAAAGATATGTGAAATAATTTTCCTGTTAGCACAGAAACACACTTACTTAACACACTCGTCCAGATAGATGTTTTTGTCTTTGCCGGAATCTTGAACGCTGTGACACTTTTTAAAAACTTTACTGACCAGCGTGTTGGTGGGCGTGTCTTCAAAGATGGATATTTGTATGTGGTTACTAACTGATGCACTATTAATGACGCCACATGAAATCCTTAAAACATTGCCTTCTAAATGCTGGATGTCGTTGTCTGAAATGATACAAGTGTTCATAGGGAATGTAAGACCTGTTGTATCAATCATAGAACCTCGTATAATCGTCATCACATCATCATCACCATAATCATCATAATCACTATGATTATGAGAGTGATGCCGATCATGATGATGTTAGTGATGAAAATGATAGTAATGATGATGATGGTGATGATATTGATGATGAATATTATTATTATGATAGAGATGATAATGACGATGATGATAGTGATGATAATGATATTGATGATGGTAGTGATATTGATGATGATCATGTTATTGATGATGATGATATTAGTGATGATCATGATGGTGATGATGGTATTTCTGTTCACGATCATGTTAGTGACGATGGTAGTGATATTGATGTTCATGATAACTATGATGATGATGATGATAGTGATGATGATGATGATGATGATAGTGATGATGATGATGATGATAGTGATGATGATAGTGATGATGATGATAGTGATGATGATGATAGCGATGATGATGATAGTGATGATGTGATAGTGATGATGGTAGTGATATTGATGGTGATAGTTATGATGGTATGGGATCATGATGATGATGATAGTGATGATGATGTCAGTGATGCTGATGGTTATATTGATGATGATAGTGACACAATGTTGGTGATGATGATGATGATGATGATGATGATGATGATGATGATGATGATGATGATGATGATGATGATGATGATGATGATGATGATACTAATCACGATGGTGATGACGATGATGATAATGATGTTGGTGATAATGATGATATTGATGATGATGGTGATAATTATGTTAATGATGTGGGTTATGATTATGAAAGTAATAATGACAGTGATGATGATTATGATGATGATGAAAGTAATGATAATAGTGATGAAGCTGACGGTGATCATGAAGATGATGATGCTGACTATGATCACGACTATTTTGTTAACTTACTATCGATAAATAGGTAAAATATTAACTCTGTAAAGCACTGTTTGTGTTACCTGGCCCAGAATAGAAGAGTATCACTAACCTACTATCCATGCCGCAAGATGCTATTGAGGACTGTTTTATTTCGTTGAAAGCTTCAGCTGCATAATTCAGCCATGAAAATGTTTGCAAAGGGCTTGGCATGAACAACAAATTAAAAAACAATATCCCTGGAGGTTTCAGAGATGTGGTTTTATTCAAGAATGTTAAAATTTCATTGGATAGCCAAAGTGATCAATCTGGACATTTTGATAGAGGTTAATTGACGACTTCTAACAAACATCAGACAGAGGTCTTAATTTGTTTGGCCAGATTATGAGAAGACAAAAACTGGAAACTGTGACAACTGGAAACATTTGTGGAAAGAGAACAAATTTTATTTTCAAAGGATCACAAATTGGGCACGCAGGCCCGTCTTACATTCGGCAATTCTACATACCGTATTTTACGGAGTATAAGACGCACTTTTTTCTTCAAAAAATTGCCTCCAAAATTCACGTGCGTCTTATACTCGAAATTAATATAAAAATGTCCAGTGTTTGATTTAAAATTCCCACCAGTCTTAAAAATGGCCATATATTCGATGCAGCGGGAAATCTATCTCTATATGGGAGAGAAGGAAAGGTGCTTTATTGAAGAAGAGTTCTCTTCTTGTGCTAGATCAGTTTAGTAGTCATTTGAAACATTCTGTGAAAAAGAAATTGAGACAGGGAAATACAGAGCTTGTTGTAATTCCGGGAGGACTTACTTCACAATTGCAACCTCTTGATGTCTCCATAAATAAACCATTTAAAGTGTATATGAGAAAGGAATGGAACAAATGGATGATGGATGAAACCCAACATGAATTCACGCCGTAGGGAGCTTTAAAACGACCTACAATCAAACAAGTGTGTCAGTGGATAAAACAGTCGTGGTCTAGAGTGAGAGAAGATATTATTGTACATATATTTCGCACATCAATTGTCTACCGTGCATGTTACATTCGCATAGAAAAAACATTGTCAAATGAATGAGGCGAACATAAACAATGGATATTACTATTTTTGTGAGATAGGCAGGAGGCTGACACGAAAACACACACACACACACACACACACACACACATACACACACACAGACGGACGGACGGACATGATGTACAAACATCAACAGTTATACACTCACTCAATATCACACGAACACACTCCGTCACACGTACATGCGAGATAGAGGAAGAAAACGAGAGACAACTCTAGAGAGCCTTGTGTCACGGCACAGAAGAGAATCAGTGTACACATGAATTGTGTCACGGCACGGAAGGGAATCAGTCTACACATGAATTGTGTCACGGCACAGAAGAGAATCAGTCTACACATGAATTGTGTCACGGCACGGAAGGGAATCAGTCTACACATGAATTGTGTCAAGCCACGGAAGGGAATCAGTCTACACATGAATTGTGTCACGGCACAAAAGAGAATCAGTCTACACATGAATTGTGTCACGGCACGGAAGGGAATCAGTCTATACATGAATTGTGTGACAGCACGGAAGGGAATCAGTCAGCACATGAATTGTGTCACGGCGCGGAAGGGAATCAGTCTACACATGAATTGTGTCACGGCACAAAAGAGAATCAGTCCACACATGAATTGTGTCACGGCACAAAAGAGAATCAGTCTACACATGAATTGTGTCACGGCACGGAAGGGAATCAGTCCACACATGAATTGTGTCACGGCACGGAAGGGAATCAGTCTACACATGAATTGTGTCACGGCGCGGAAGGGAATCAGTCTACACATGAATTGTGTCACGGCACGGAAGGGAATCAGTCTACACATGAATTGTGTGACAGCACGGAAGGGAATCAGTCCACACATGAATTGTGTCACGGCACGGAAGGGAATCAGTCTACACATGAATTGTGTCACGGCACAGAAGGGAATCAGTCCACACATGAATTGTGTCACGGCACGGAAGGGAATCAGTCTACACATGAATTGTGTCACGGCACACCAGGGGATCAGTCAACTCATGAATTGATCGAAGGACTTTGAAGAAGATGGGGGTAAGTTTGGCGGAATGAATAAGAGCGCTTGTTCATAAACATCCGGTGTGCTGATGTCAGGGTAGCGGGTTCAACCCCTACACCGGTCAGTTGGACTAAAATGTTAACTTCTGGTCTGTGACTTGGGGACGTACATTTCACGTGCATATGAAGTCGGAGTGAGTTCGCCTGATGACAAAGGAAACTGGTTAAAGTTTAGTTTAGTTTAGTTGATGGATCAACATCACGGCACACGGGTGCAACCCATAAGTGCTCCGTTCTCCTTCTAACTCAAACTTGAGTCTGGAAAACTCAGCTCAGTACACGAACTCCGTAGCACCGGCGAGGATCCTGAAAAACTTTGGGTAGATTTTTGACTCTAAATTTTGCCCGGGCAGCGCCGTTAGGCTACTCTTTTTCGATTTCCAACTGCCAACGTGCGCAACAATACACACGGACGTCCAATCTCACTACCCAGAGACCAGGGGAAATTTTATTACTGGAGGTCCACGAGAAAAAATCCCGGTCCTAGCCGGGGCTTGAACCCGGGACCTCCAGTACTCGAGGCGGACACCATACCTCGAGACCACGCAGCTCCCCGCTGGTTAAAAAAAAAAAAAATGTTTTGCGTATCCTTTTACAGGACTTAGCTGTCAACAACAGCATCTTTCAGCTGTCTGTTGATCTCTTGGCAAGATTACGCTCAGTAGTTTGCCATTGCTTTCTGCCGCTGGTTAAAGGAAAGCTAATTCACCTGCAAAACTCGGTCGATTGCACTAGAAGTAGTAAAAAGTCTATGGACTAAGCTTGAGTTAAAAGCGAGCGGTCGCTGAACGTATAAACAAAACAAAAAAACACTAAGAACGATGATTGTACATACCACTCGACAAGCAATCATGATGATAATAAGAAAGCAATACTTTACCATTGATGTTATGCGAAGTCATAGTCAGGCTCCAGCAAATATTTAGAAACAGTAACCGTTTATAGCTTGCGAAAGCCATGTTTCAGTGGCTCTTTGAAGTATTAGCTCACCAGTAGAGGTCCAAACGTTGACGAATATTTACATTGTATACAACTTCTTGTCTAATGTTGTGAACTGATGGGAGCCGTTCCTTTCATCTGTAATGTCTAGAAATTATGTTAATTTATTTAGAAACGCTCCAAATGTTCCGCGCTCTGACATTTAGAATTGCCGGGATTCCTCCAGCTGAGAGGGAACTTCCGAAACTTGTCCAGCGTCACAAGCGTTCAAGTGTGATATTATCTAGACTGTTCTCTAATCGCTATTTCTTTTCTTATCTCACTGTGACTGCCTATCAATACCTATCAATGTGCTCTTTATCAGTTTACTCCGATGTGTTATTAACAGACGTTTTGTTCAGTTGTCAACAGTAACAAGTGAAGGAATACAAACTGGAGTTTCTGTTGAACGGATTTCTCCCTTCCTATACACTACACCATTGTGTAATAACATGACGTGTCCAATTCTATTCGTTTAAAAATTTATTGTCTCCAATATTGACCAATTTCGGTAAAACTACATTCGCGTAACACGTTGCCTTTGACGTGTAAAGTGTGAACCCTTCCCACAACATTCCACACCACGGCATAATGGGGTGAGATAGCTAGTGACTTTCCTCACCACCTTCCATACTCAGATATTTCCTACAGAGGTCTGAGAATTATCCGGTGAGCATACATGATTGTGGGTGGACCCAGGATCCCTACATATTCCCGAAACTGTCGAGCTTACTGCAGTAACGACTATATCGTTAGTGAAGTAGCCAATATTCAAGTGAACTGTAACGGATATATGGTGCTAGCCCCACATTGATAGTCCCACCGACAGTTCGAGACCCCGGCCCCTGGGTCATGGGTTACAGACGCATCGGGTAGGGGGTGGGAGGAGGGGTACAGGGTCAATGTGAATGTTAAAATTTGGCTTCCTGGTCGACCCAGTCAAACATGGTACCCATAAAATATCATGGGAAGTGAAAGCGTCCGGCCTGATAGAGACCACATCAGCCAGCGCGTGTCGATTGTTCTATACAGATATGGGCCCAACACTATATTGCCAATATACTTAGGGCGTGTATGGGCACTTTACTGTTTCTGTAAGTAGTCAGTCTCCGGGCCTCACTGCTCTGCTTGTGTGCACATAAAGTATATTAAGTAAATCACATTTAATGTGGCTCTTTTCCTTAGAATTTCAATTCTCTTAGATTTCTGGGACATATAATTCAGGGACATAATTTGGGATATATGTTTGGGACATATATTTCTGAGACATATTTCTGGGACATATATTTCTCTGACAGATATTTCTGGGAGAAATTTATGGGACATATTTTTGGACAGATAATTCTGAGCCGTATTTCTGGGACAGATATTTCTTGTCGAGATATTTCTCTGAAAGATATTTATGGGACATATATTTCTGGGACAGGTATTTTTTGCACACATATATCTGGGGCATAAATTTCTGGGTCATATATTTTTGGGACATATATTTCTCTGACAGACATTTCTGAGACATATATTTCTGGGACAGATTTTATTTGGACGCACATATCTGGGACATATATTTTTGGACATATTTCTTTGACATATATTTCTCGTCATCTATAAGTACTGGAGCGTTTTGACCATCATATACCATGT
This sequence comes from Cepaea hortensis, assembly GCA_963921405.1. NCBI lineage: Eukaryota > Metazoa > Mollusca > Gastropoda > Stylommatophora > Helicidae > Cepaea > Cepaea hortensis. The sequence continues at coordinate 3,911,741 of OY992891.1, read as the reverse complement.
CTTTAGATAGGGAAAATCCCAACTGCACCTCCCAGTGATAGAGTACGGAAAACATACAAAGTGTGGCAAACACAGTCCTGGGGGCCGAGTATCCACCGGGATAAGTGGACAACTCTGCAGATAAACAGAGCAGTTCACTCCCTTGTCCTTACAGTAGGAAATGGCTATCAAAGGCAGAGGTTAAAGACTCCCATGTGTATGTGGAAAGCAAAATGAAACCACAAGTTACCATCCTAAAATGTCATGACTAACCATATACCAGAGGCATATGATTAGTCATGACATTTTAGGATGGTAACTTGATCCTCTCAGTGATTGATTATGGACTAGGACTGCTCACTGTCTCAAAGAGTCAGCTGGTGAAATTAGAGCGAATACAGCGAAATCTATGCGGGTCATTCTGGGATGCACCAGAGACACACCAGTAGTGTCTATGCGTTACATCCTTGGTCTGCCTACTGTTGCTGTTAGGCACAAGGTGATGCAAGCGAAGGCATACCTCAGAGTAGCTGCAGACACAGATCACCCGTTGCATGAGGCGCTGGACGTAGTTAAGGGTCAGAGACTGATAAGAGGGAAGTCATGGATGGCTCAGGCGGAGGATACGATCAGACAGGTGTGCCCCTTGGAGAACATTAGGCGAGGGGAGGAGTGGGTCAGAGTGCCAGCCGTGCAGTCAGACATGTGCAGAGTTATAATCACATTGAGCCGGGAGTGCAGGGAGTGGCCAGCAGGGGCCACGGAAGTGGAAATTCAGCAATTAATTCAGGAAAATTCTCGCCCGGGTGATGTGATTATCTACACGGATGGGTCGGTGTTGAGAGGTAGGAGAAGTGCCTGGGGGTTCTTGGCAAAAACTAATGGTCGGCGTTTGGTGCAGGAGAGCCTGGCGTTTGATGACACTACATCTAGCTTAAGAATGGAGGTGGAGGCGGTCAGTGCAGCTTTCCGCTGGATAGAAAACACGATACATACACATATTATGATTGTAACTGACTCAGAAAGCATGCTGAGAAAGGTGAGAACAGGCAAGCTTCGTGCAGAGTGGCTTGCCCCGCTTCGGAGGTCACGGGTAGCAAGCATCACCTGGATCTTTTATCCTGGGCATGCCGGTGTGCTGGGGAATGAACAGGCGGACAGATTGGCTGGCTTGGCAGAACTTGGTGGAGTATTGATGCATGACAAGGCAGATGTGGTTGCGGCCTTGTGGGAGCGCGTGTACACCTCGGAGGAGCAAATGGATCACCACAGTCTGGTTAGAATGAGGCAGCGAGGAGTGACGAGGGGATCTGGCCGACGCTCGACGCTCAGAGGAAAGGCGAGACGAACATATAATCAGATTGCTACTGGAACTATTAGTGTTGGAACTCTTCGCTGGTTGCTGAGGATGGGGACGGAGCGCTTATGGGAATGTCCCGAATGCTGTGATGTCGGTTCCTAGATCAATCAATCAATCAATCAATCAACCATACCAGAGGCAGTGAACGGCGTTAATTGCTGTCTTAGGACATCCTCATCCGGTAGGGACAGTCATTAGCACAGGTGACACCCGTCATCCATCTACAAATGGCAAAATTATAACAAATAAATTTAAAATAGGGAATACATTTAAAATATGAAATAAATTTAAAATAGGAACATGGAATTTTATGGCATTAAATTAGCTAGGAAAATTTAACAATGTGATAAGAGAAATTGAATGCACAAAAATGAATATCCTAGAAATAAGTGGGATGAGGTGGAATGGATCGGGCAAAATTGTAACCGACAAACACACAATACTTTATTATGGAGGGAACTCACACGAAAAGGAGTAGGACTATTATTTGAATTTCTTTTAAAACGCCAAGTCAATTAATGGTTGCTGGTATATTTCAGATAGAGTTATTATGGTGAAAATCAAAGGCATACAGATATAAATATTATACAAGTATACGCACCAACAACAAGTAGTAGTGACGAAGAAATACAACAATTTTACGGTGAGGTCTTGGCAGAGCAGATTCTGAACATTTAGACCTTTTTACTCCAGTTGAAACAAGTGATCCACAGGAAATAAATGAACTTCTATTTGCAGACGATCAGAGCCTGTTTTACAGCGATGAAGGCAGATTACAAAATCATATTAATAATCTGAGTTCACCATGCAGCAGATACAATATGAGCATAAATACAGCCAAAACCGAAGTAATGCTGGTTAGCAGATCGCCAGGCCCACTAAGTATACAGTTAAATAGCACAACTCTGAAACACATTAAACAATTAAAATATCTTGAAAGTATGATCACAGAAGATGGCAGATTTTACAGAAAATCGAAATCAGATATCAAAAAGCTAGTGCACTTTCATATCAACTATCACCCTTACTGAAACATCCAAATATACCCATGTCCGCAAAACGACATATAATAAACAGCATATTCACACCAACCCTATGCTACCAATCTCAAACCTGGACTGTATCCAAATTACATTGGCACCTTGCCGTCTTGACAGACGATAGTTTGTGCTTTAAAAAGGCATAATAACTTTTACCCATGGCGGTAGCGAGTGTGACTTATAAGGCCAATTCGCGCTGTAAATGTCCGTTCACAGTGGGTGCATGGAACACGTGGTCATTTCCACCATCATGCACCATCTTACGTCTCACACGCTCGGTGTGTGACTTATCTGCAATAATTTTCTCCTTTGTCATTATTCCATTTCTGATAGTTGCCCTCCATGCAACACGCTCAGCGGCAACTTGCTCCCAGTGTGCATTAGCAATGCCTGTATAAATCATGTCCCGCTTACACACATCTTTGTATCGTAGTAGAGGCCGACCCTGAGTTCTCTTACCCATCTGTAATTCACCAAAAAAGATGTCCTTTGGTATTATACCATCATCCATACTCCTAAGATGTCCTATTCATCTCAGTCTACGAAGACTGAGCATGGAATAAACCGTCACACAACCTGATCTTTCCAATACTTCAGTATTTGTGATTTTGTCTTGCCACTTAATACCAAGAATTCTTCGCAGACACTTATCCAAATTACACCTTCGCGAAATCAACACCTGCGAGATAAGATGCATGAGGAGATCAGCCAACTTAACAATCCGAGACCGAGTAAGAAATGCTGTTATCAGATAGACAGTGGGATCAACACCTTGCGCCAAATTTATTGAAAGACAGAAGATCAAGTGGTTTGGCCATGACGTTAGAATGCAACACCAGCAACTACCATCACTAGCCTTACATCAAAGATCATCTGCGACGAGACCACGAGGACGTCCAAGAAGAAAATGGATTGACAACATCAAAGACATTGTACAATCACACGGAATGACACTATCCAGTGCCGCCCACCGCGCGCTGGGCGCAAATTATTCCTCCCCACGACGCTTGACGGCAGAATTGGAAAATGATGATGATGATGATGATGATGATGATGATGATGATGATGATGATGATGATGATGATGATGATGATGATGATGATGATGATGATGATGATGATGATGATGAAGTAGAAATGGTGATGTCTCAAATTAAATCACAAGAAATAAACAAAATACTATTTAATGTTAAATCAAAAGTAGGAAATGGAAAAATGGAGGGTGTATTGGGGAGTTATGGTTTAGGTACAAGAAATGAAAGAGGAGAAAAACTAATAGAATTGGCAAATATCAATGCTATGTGACATAAGCCTGGGTCATTGACAGTGAATTGAGTGACCGGGCATGAGAAAGAATGGATGAAAGTGGGAGACAGTAAAGTGACTGACCTGGCTATGAGAAAAACAATCAACCCTGAGAAATAATGGGGCGGGTGTGAGTGGAAACCCCCAGGTGATGGATGGGGAGGAAGACAGTTTTAGGCTGGGGTGTAATGTTGTTGGGAGCCCAGGGAGGGGCTGCACAGCAGGGTAAAAAGGACAGTGGAAAACTTTGACTGGTGAGTGAGAGAAGAGACCGACTGCGGGTCAGGTCGTTCAAGGGAGTTGAGTTTTAGACACCGAACGAGTCGGTAGTCGACGGAGAACTGTGTTGTGTGATTCTCCGAGCTGTGAATGCAGGCCTAAAACCCAGAGTGGGTGGCATAGTGAGCAGAGGCTCCGACCCAATGTGTGGGTCGTATTGTGTGAGATCCAGCCGTGGATAGTAGCTGGACTAAATGTCTATGAATTTGAGATTCAGCAGGCCTTGAGAAGGCATTGATGTGTGCGTGTAGAGTTGTGAGGAATATATATCTCTTCGGTGGATTACATTGTGTTCTGGATTTATAAATATGTTCCGTTTGTCCGTGGGTATGTGTTATTTCTGTATTAAAGGATGATGTGCGCCAAAATCGATCTTGTTTACTGACTGGTGAATGTGCACTACGGGGGTGAGTCATAGTGTAAGACAGTGAGAGAGCTCAATTGACACACCAGGAGTATCGTTACCTAGACAACGACATATCACGCAATTATCATCAACAACATCGTGATACTATGATACAAATGCTATGATGATCCGGGGCTTGTTTCCGGATCCGGTCAGGGATATGCACTACTGACGAGCTCAAACGAGAGCGAAACTCGAGTATAGTGCTTCCATATTGACGTGGATAGACCTTGGGTTCATACCAGAATACGATCAGCGTTGCCAGTGGTGGGTTGTGCTCAATATTTAAATTTCAAATCCCGAAACAACCAAATAATCAATGCTATGATAATTAGAAACACCTAGTTTAACCACTATAAAAGACGACTTTACACATGAAAAGAAATGTTAAAACCAAATTGACTATATACTTATTTTTTTTTTTTTTAACATTTAGAAATGTGTTAATTAATGTAAAGACAAAGCCTGGTGTTGATTGTAATTGTGATCAAGTACCACTATGTGGACTAATAAAAGTCAGACTGAAGAGAGGAAAAAAGTGGTTAAGAACATGAGACATAATAACGAGGATTTGAAGGTAGATAAAGCAATTTAAGAGTAATGCAGAGTGACTGTGAAAAATAGCCAAAATACAAAGTATAAACGAACAATGGGAAATGTTAAGGGACTCAGTTCATCAAAATAACAAAGAAATATTACAGAAGAAAAGCCAAAAGATAAGTAAAAATGGATGAATGAAGAAATCATAAGTTGATGGACAAAAGAAAACAGAGTAAAAATGACAAAGAAATATATGCTAAGATAAATTAAGAAATAAGAGATAAACGTGTGAAGGCAAAAGAAAGTTGGTTAAACGAACAGTGCAAGAAAATTTAATTAAATTCTATTAAAGATACAAAAACTATGCACGGACAAATCAGTGACCTCATGGGAAGAACAGTAAGATTAAATACAGGGTGTTTAAAACCAATAACAGGAAATATTATAGGAAGAAGGTGCTGTAATGATAATGTGGAATACGTTTATAAGAGAAATATATGATGTAGGAAGGGAAGATTTAACTGAAGAAAGTAATTTAGAAGGTCCAGCTATTCTAAAAGAAGAAGTCGCTGACGCTGTCAAACATATGGAGAAAGGAAAAACAGCTGGGCCAGATGAAATCACAATAGAAGAATTAGAAGTATTGGGAGAATTTGGAGTAGATATGTTAAAGAAAATGATGAATGATATTTACAACAGTGGATATTTACCGAGCGATATGCTGAAATCTGTATTTATAGCAATACCAAAGGAACCAGGAGCAATAGAATGCGAAGATTTTCGTACACAACACCTCATAAACCATATCACTAAACTTCTATTCAGAATTGTAATGAGAAGAATAAGAAAGAAAATATAACTGGAAATTGGTGAAGAACAGTATGGATTTGTGGAAGGAAAGGGTACAAACAATGCCTGTTGTTTGTCCATCAAGAATGATGATGACCATTCATTTCATCCAGTGGGGTTGAAGGTATGGAGCCGTGGGTTCTAAGATGGCTGATAAGGCCTATTTTGGCTCGAAATGTTCTTTGACAATGTGGGCAAGGAATGCTTGACGTTTCTGGAGGAGGATTTCCTGCAAGTTTTTTTCTGTCCTGCCTTTTCTTCACAGCTCTTGCAGTCCTGGTTGCCTCACATATGACTGCACCCTTGCGTAATGATGCACGCCACGAATTTCGGTCTCTGGCTGCAGCCTATAGAAAGATCAATAGAGACACACAGAGACATATATTTGTGCTTCATAGATTATACTAAAGCAATTGATCAAGTAGAACATTATGAGCTGATTAAAATGTTGGAAGATATCAACATTGATGGGAAAGATTTAAGAATAATAAAGAATATATACTGGAACCAAGTAGCAGCAATTAAAATGGGAAATAAAGAGGGTAGTTACGAACAGATAAAGCTAGGAGAACGACAGGGGTGTGTCTTGTCATCAGATCTCTTCTCCCTATATAGCGAAGTAATAATGAGATAGATCAAAGAGAATCTGGGAATACTAATCAGAGGTTATAATATAAACAATATACGCTATTCAGCTGACACAGTATTGGTGGCGGATAATACAAATGATCTACAACAATTGTTGTACATTTGTAGTAACAGAGTGTGCAAAGAAAGTACTCTACTTAAATACCAAGAAAACAGTAACAATTGTGATATCAAAGAAAATGATAATACCAAAATGTGACATAGAAAAAGAAAGGACAATTCTTAACCACGTGAATAATTGTAAACTCCTAGTGGCATTTATAACATCAGATTGAAGGTGGAAAACAGGGATTAAGAGCAGAATACATTGGCACCTTGCCGTCTTGACAGACGATAGTTTGTGCTTTAAAAAGGCATAATAACTTTTAACTATGGCGGTAGCGAGTGTGACTGATAAGGCCAATTTGCGCTGTAAATGTCCGTTCACAGTGGGTGCATTTGAACACGTGGTCATTTCCACCATCATGCACCATCTTACGTCTCAAACGCTTGGTGTGTGACTTTTCTGCAATAATTTTCTCCTTTGACTTTATTCCATTTCTGATATTTGCCCTCCATGCAACACGTTCAGCGGCGACTTGCTCCCAATGTGCATTATCAATGCCTGTATCAATCATGTCCCGCTTACACACATCTTTGTATCGTAGTAGAGGCCGACCCTGAGATCTCTTACCCATCTGTAATTCACCAAAAAAGATATCCTTTGGTATTCTACCATCATCCATCCGCCTAAGATGTCCTATCCATCTAAGTCTACGAAGACTGAGCATGGAATAAACTGTCACACAACCTGATCTTTCCAATACTTCAGTATTTGTGATTTTGTCTTGCCACTTAATACCAAGAATTCTTCGCAGACACCGCATATGAAAGCTGTTTAAATTTTTCTCTTGGTGTGAGTAAGTTGTCCAGGTTTCACTGCCATAGAGAAGAGTACTAAGGACACAGGCTTGATAGACAAGGACTTTTGTTTTGGCAGTAAGCTTCCTGTTCTCCCAGACTCTTTTTCTTAACCTGTTCATTGTTGTTGCTGCCTTACCAATCCGGATGTTGATTTCCTGATCTAGGGATAATTTGCTATTTACCACCGATCCTAGATATGTAAAATGGTCTACTATCTCTAGTTCGGCGTCGTCAATAAAGATTGATGGTACACCATGTGCACCTTGTGACATAATCTGTGTCTTCTTTTTGCTAATTGTTAAACCAAATTCAGAACAAGCATTGGAGAATGCAGATAGTAGACATTGCAATTCTTCCTCAGAGTGGGTCGTAACTGCAGCATCATCTGCAAAAAGCAACTCTCTGATCAGTACCCTCCTAATTTTGGTCTTAGCCTTCAATCTCTGAGCATTGTAGAGGCCGCCATCTGAGCGTGAGTGAATGTATATACCACCATCCTGATCACGAAATGCATATTTCAGTAGAAGTGAAAAGTATATTCCAAAGAGGGTGGGAGCTAGTACACAACCTTGCTTAACTCCACTCTTGATTTCAAATTCTTCTGAAGTTGCACCATCAAACTTGATTATACCCTTCATGCCTGTGTGGAACGATTCTACAATGGACAGAAGAGTTGGTGGGCAGCCAATCTTCTTTAGTGCCTTGAACAGACCCTCACGACTGACCAAATCAAATGCCTTTGTGAGGTCGATGAAGGCAATAAACAGTGGTTGATTCTGTTCACGGCATTTTTCTTGCATTTGTCGCAATGAGAATATCATATCAGTGGTAGACCGGTTCTGTCGAAAGCCACACTGTGATTCGGGGTAGACTTGATCTCCTAGGACTTGAAGTCTGCGCAGAACAATTCTGGCAAATACTTTTCCAACAATACACAGAAGTGAGATACCCCTATAGTTGTTGCAGTCGCTCCGATCGCCCTTGTTCTTGTACAGTGTTATGATGCTTGAATCTTTGAAATCCTGTGGGACTTGTCCTTCACGCCAGCATAGCTCTATTAGCTGGTGGATCTGTATAGTGAGTGTGTCTTGCCCACTCCTGATAACCTCTATTGGAATCCCATCCTTACCTGGAGCCTTGCCAGATGCAAGTTCATTTATAGCACACTTAACTTCTGTTATGGTGGGAAGTGTGTCCAGGTGGTCAAGAGTTGGTAGAGCCTCTATGGCGTTGAGGGCATTATCCGCTAGTTTGGTCTCACTTGAGTAAAGCTCCAAATAGTGCTCTACCCATCTGTCCATCTGCTGTTTCTTATCAGTGATGACTTCTCCAGTCAAGGTTTTCAATGGTGCACTTCTTTTGATCACTGGACCACAGGCTTTCTTTATTCCTTCATACATGCTTCTTATGTCTCCCTTATCACTTGCGATTTGAATGGACTCACATAACTTGATCCAATAATCATTTGCACACTGCCTGGCAGCCTTTTGCACATCCTTCCTAGCTTGCCTTAGCTCACTCAGAGTGTTTCGAGTTGGTCTTTCCTTGTTTCTTAAGAGAGCTTTCTTCTTCTTATCAATCAAGGGCTGCAGAGTCTCGCTGTTGGCCGCAAACCAGTCCTGCCTCTTATGATCCACAGTGCCGTAAACCTTTACGGCAGTTTTACAAAGAGTTTCCTTAAGTTTATTCCATTTATCATTTACTGTACAATTTTCTGGTGTATCAGTGAAAGCGTCTTCAAGTTGCTAAGAGCAGAATAGGGCAAGCAAAAGCCGTATTTAAGAAAATGAAGAGTATCTTATGCAATAAGTCGCTATTATTGAATGTAAGAAAGAGATTGCTGGAGAGCAACATAGAACCCTTTTTGCTGTATGGCAGAGAATCTTGGAATGTAAATGAACAAATTATGAAGAACTTGGAAGCAACAGAGATGTTGCGAATTCCTTGGACAGTCAGGGTAACTAAACACTATTGCCTGAAAGAGGCTAATGAAGCTAGAACATTATATATACTATACAACAATAAGAAAGAGACAAACCGCTCTCTTTGGTCATGTGATCAGAAGACAGGCATCGGAGAACATCGTAACAACTGGAAAGATTAAGGGGAAGAGAGGCAGAGGCCGACGAAGAGAAATGATGTTGGATGGATTGAGACGGTGGCATGGAGGAATATCATCAGCAGAGGTGATCTAGAAAACCAAAGACCGAGGTATGTGAAGAGACATGAACGCCTACTCAAGCCGGCAGGGCACTTTATGATGATGATGATGGTGATGATGATCAGTGGCGTCACTGGGGTTGGTGTCACCCAGTGCGGTAAACTCTTGGTGTCACCCCTCTAGACTTTCACCATGGTCTTCTTCCGAGTGTTCCTGTACCATATATAATCGCATATAGTAATGTTTGTAAAATAAGTCAAAAAGTTAATAAGGTCATAAGAAAGAAAACAAATTGAACAATATAACTTCAATACTTCAGGTAAAACATAAATAAAGAACTTCGACAAACTCGGACAAAGTTAAATTTTTGTTATTTTGCTATGTCTGCTTTGTCAAATTTGCAATTTTTTTATTTTGGTGGCACCCCTTGATGGTGTCACCCGGTGCGGCCCGCACCCCCCCCCCCCCCCCCCCGCTCCCCCTAGTGACGCCCCTGATGATGATGTGTATTAACATTAACCTAGGCAAGAAATCATCGAACTATTCAAGTGTGTTTCCATTTACTGCGCAATTCACAGCTGGCTTTGTACTATATTTGCTGATAATCATTCGTTTCACGACAACCTGGTGCAATGGAGTCCATCAGTTTGTTTTCACATTTTCAAGATCGGGAATACCCGCTTCGTGACGTTTAGTAGATCCCACTATAAAACAATTCTGTGGAACTTTTGAGGTCATTGAAATGTCATTTCTATAAAAGGAAAGAAGTAGAGGCCATAGAACACACTAAAGAAATACAAACTTGAAGCTATAGTATGATCAATGCGGAATTCTTAGGGCAAACAAGTTTCCACATTCGTATATATATCAGTTTCGGAAAATCCCTTTGTACACGTAATTCTTTTCCTAGTAGATTACAAATCTGGGCACTCTTCCGAACTTCGCCCCCAAATTATTTAGTGTAAATTGCATCTCTTATAGGGCCTAATGTCATTTCCGGGACGAAGTGTTTTCAATCACTTACGTTTGAGTGTCAACTGCTCTAGGCCGACGTTTGAGTGTATCCTCGTCTGCTAGACCGATCGATGTTCACAATAAAGGTTTATGGGCCCGGAAGGCCCTCGCTGTCATGGGAGTGTATATCCATATCTTGTAGTACCGACGGCAGTGAGGGCCCTCGGAGCCCACAAACTTTAATTGTATCCATCGATACGTCCGCTACACACTGAACCGGAAGTGATCGACAACATGTTCAATGCTCGTTCCCATATGTATATCCCCCCCCCCCCCCCCCCCCACTGATATACCGATACAAGAGTTTAAATCATGTTTTCCGACAGTATTTGCAGCTTTTGTGCCATATTTTCCACATATAACTGTGAAATATTATTGGTACGTATTTCCATTTTCTCAGTTCTATATTTTAGTTCGTAGTTCGTACTTTTTAAATTATATCAGCTGTTGTTGTTGTTTGTCCATCAAGAATGATGATGACCATTCATTTCATCCAGTGGAGTTGAAAGTATGGAGCCGTGAGTTCTAAGATAGCTAATAAGGCTATTTTGGCTCGAAATGTTCTTTGACAATGTGGACAAAGAATGCTTGACGTTTCTGGGGGAGGATTTTCTGCAGTGGTTTTTCTGTTCTGTCTTTTCTTCACAGCTCTTGCAGTCCTGGTTGCCTCACAAGTGACTGCACCCTTGCGTAATGATGCACGCCACGAATTTCGGTCTCTGGCTGCAGTCTCCCAGGTGTCATGACGAATTCCAAAAGCATTCAGTGAGATTGTCAGTGTCTTTAAAGCGTTTCCTCTGGCCACCTTGGGAGCGTTTACCACAACGCAACTCGCCGTAAAAAAATCTTTTAGGGAGCCTGTGATCTGGCATGCGAGTCAAGTGACCAGCCCAGTGAATGTGTTTCTTCATTAGTAGATTGTGAATACTGGGCATGGACGCTCTTTCTAGGACTTCAGTGTCTGGGATTTGTCTTGTCATTTAATCTTCAGTAACTTCTTAGGGCAGACTGTGTGGAAGTGGTTTAATTTCCTTGTGTGTCGCTCATAAACAGTCCACGTTTCACAAGCATATAACAGTGTGGATAATACACTGCTTTGTAGACTTTTAGCTTTGTTTGCAGGCTTATTCCATTTCTGTCTCATACATTCTTGTACAGTTTGCCAAAAGCCGCGCTGGCCTTGGAGATTCTTGCATTCACTACTCGTGCTCCGAAGGTTGTGGGTTCGATTCCGGGCCGCGTCCTTCGGTTTACGAGTTAAATGTTTCGGAGACTCCTGTGGGTCGTCGCTACGGAGTTCGTGCTTTGTGCGACGCTTTCCGCGCTGCGGAAAGAGACCGAGCCATATGGGATAAAACCCAGTGCAATGAAGTTGACCCTGTCGACTTTTAAGCGACTTTTAAGCATTCACTTCATCATCAATTGTGGCAGCTTGTGACACAGTGCTGCCAAGATAGGTGAATTTGTCCACAACACTTAGACTATGACCATTCACTTTGATATTCGGCACAGTGTGATTATTCCCTGGAGCTGACTGGTACATAACTACAGTCTTCTCCAAATTGATATTTAGCCCAAAGTTGGCACAGGCATGTGAGAAAGCGGAAACATTATGTTGCATGTCCGCCTCTGAGTTGGCGTATAAAGCGCAATCATCAGCAAACAGGAGCTCTCTGACGGTGTCGCTGTTAATTTTGGTTTTAGCTTTCAGCCTTCTGAGATTAAATAACTTTCCATCCTTGCGGTAGTTGATGTCTATTCCAATGTCGTTGTTCTCGAAGGCATTCGTCAACATAGCTGAAAACATGAGGCTCAACAGTGTTGGTGCCAGGACACATCCTTGTTTCACTCCATTGGTGACAGGAAAGGGCTCAGACAGTTCACCATTTTCCTGTACTCTTGCCTGCCTGCCGTCATGAAATAGCTGCACTATTTGGACAAACTTTCGTGGACAGCCATATTTTGCCATAATCTGCCACAGTCCTTCTCTACGGACTTTATCAAAAGCCTTGGTAAGGTCTATATCAGCTAATGAGGCCCTGTAAGGGATGCATTTGACACTAAATAATTTGGGGCCGAAGTTCGGAAGATTGCCCAAATCTGAAAGCAAGCATTCCAGAAACTCCGTATTATAAGCAATATGACGAATAATGACAACAGACGTAAACATCAAGCTGTTATAATTGTTCAGTGTGTGTTTTACTGGCATTAATTTCAGTGTTAGACAAGCAAAAACAACAAAACATGTACGAGGGTAAGTTAATAAGTCGGTCACAAATGGCTGTAGAAAAATAACTAACTATGATAACAACCTCAAACCAGTTTTTTGTTATACATACATTGTCCCTTTATTTCTCAACATAATTTCCACCAACAGTGATGCACATATCCCATCGTTTTATCATTCCTCCCAAACCGACTGCATAGAACCGCATGCCCTGTTTTCATTTACCTACGATCCAACAGAACTGTGTGACTTATTTATTGACTCGCCGTCGTAACGTTTACTACCAAACTGTGAATAAAATTTGGTGGAACTGCGGTAAAGCTGTGAAAATGTAAACAATATAAAATAACACAAAGCGAAGCAGCTTTACATAACAGAATTACGACACTTACATGACGTTGCGGCGACTAGCCTTCATCAGCAAACAAATACATATACAAAACACAGCACATAGTCACGGAGAAGACGCTTCGGTAACTACATAGAGGCGATACCACGGGATGAGAAGAATAAAATGATGACAAAATGAAAGCAATGAATGAACAAAATTGAAAAAAAAAACAGAAACGTTCCTACTTACCTCGGAATCCGAGGATGCGTATGGCCAAGTATATCACTGTTATCCTCTTTTATACCCAGCCGAGGGAATGGGGTGTGGGATGATGTCGGGGTGGTGAGTGTAACGGTTCAGTGAGCATCCCAGGTACATGAGTGGACGTGGTACATGAACAACAGAAAATGGGGGTGGGGGGGGGGGCAGGAATGTAGGAAGGGAAACTAGCAGCAATAGAGATGTGATGGAACCTGAGGAGTCCCAGTGGAAATACTTACAAAGCATGAGTTGATACCAGTGAATGGGTTGGCCCCAGTGGACGAATATTAGAGAGTAATGAAGTGTGTACCCAAGTATGATGGTTATACTAACAAACTCCAAATTACGTGCTCATGTATGTTGTTATGGGGCGGTCCTAAAGCCTGGGTGGACGTAGCGAGAGATCAACAGCAACGAGAGAAGCTGAGGGCCTGGCACTCTCAGTATATCCATTATCCCTGCTGTCTCTCATTCACACGTATCTGTCCTTTTCTCTTACAATGAATAGCACCGGGAGAAGCTGTGGTGGATATAGCCACGGTATATCCATTATCCGGCTGTCTAGCACATGTCGTTAGTTGATTCCAATTATGGGATGTGCGCTCACACACAGCAAGAGAAAACCTGTGGGTCAAGCACCAGTACCACACAGCTAAATAATCTTGCTTCTCTGGGCCTACCCATAACATGTGTATTACCGGTGGTCTGATCTTACACAATCACAATAACATAACCATTGGGCGATTTGATCCTATAATACGTGGTATAACGATAAACCTTATTGACTCTATTTCATAGGGAACAGTATGAGTGAAGCCTCGTATTTGTAGACCGACCTACTCCTCATACCCCATTTGACATATCACAGGAACGTTACTAACCTCTCTCTCTCTCTCTCTCTCTCTCTCTCTCTCTCTCTCTCTCTTTCTCTCTCTCTCTCTCTCTCTCTGTTCTGTGTGAGTGCGTGGAGGTATGTGTGGGTGGGTGGGGGAGGTTTGGTGGGTGGGGGATGTGTTGGTGGCTGCGGGATATGAGGCTGGATGGGGGATGTGTCTCACAACATTGCAATATGCACTGTTTATGTTTACAACTTTCATTTGATAATGTTTTTTGTTTTTTTGTTTTCTCATGTGAATGTGTCATGCGTAATATGCATTGTTTATGCTTACAAAATCCATTTGACATTGTTTTTTCCCCTATGTTAATGTAACATGCACATTTGATGAATGAAAGATGAGTGATTGAAAGGGCCGAATATAAGACGGGCCTGCGTGCCCAATTTTTTATCCTTTTAAAATAAAATTTGTTCGTTCATTCGTTCGTTCGTTCTCTCTCTCTCTCTCTCTCTCTCTCTCTCTGTCTCTCTCTCTCTCTCTCTCTCTCTCTCTCTCTCTCTCTCTCTCTCTCTCTCTCTGTATGTGTGTGTCCTTTCTCATATATACCGTGCACATGTGCATGTATACTATTGGATGAATTTTTACTAATGTGTGCAGATGTATTTAAATGCGCACACACATACCAGTCCACCCAGGCTTTAAGACCGCCCCATAACAACATACATGAGCACGTAATTTGGATTTTGTTAGTATCACCATCATACTTGGGTACACACTTCATTGCTCTCTAATATTCGTCCACTGGGGCCAACCCATTCACTGGCATCAACTCATGCTTTGTAAGTGTTTCCACTGGGACTCCTCAGGTTCCATCACATCTCTGTTGCTGCTAGTTTCTCGACCTACCTTCCTGTCCCCTCCCCCCCCCCCCCGTTTATGTACCACGTCCACTCATGTACCTGGGATGCTCACTGAACCGTTACACCCACCACCCTGACATCATCCCAAACCCCACTCCCTCGGCTGGGTATAGAAGAGAATAACAGTGATATACTTGGCCATACGCATCCTCGGGTTCCAAGATAAGTAGGAACGTTTTTATTTTCTCAATTTTGTTCATTAATTGTTTTCATTTTGTCATCATTTTATTCTTCTCATCCCGTGGTATCGCCTCTATGTAGTTACCTGAGCGTCTAATCCGTGACCATATGCTGTGTTTTGTAGATATGTTTGTTTACCGATGAAGGCTAGTCGCCACAACGTCCTGTAAGTGTCGTAACTCTGTTATGTAAAGATGCTTTACTTTGTGTTATTTTATATTGTTTACTACCAAACTATGCATGCTTTACGGGAAATCGCTAGGGGCTATGTCCACCGATATCTCACCTTGGCTGGAGACATTTTGCGAGTTACGCCGAAGTTGAATGTGAAGTGAAAACTTGGTCTAGAAAACAGATCACGCAGTTCTATGCAGCGGGTTTGGGAGGACTGATAAAACGATGGGATAAGTGCATCAATGTTGGTGAAAATTAGGTTGAGAAATAAAAGGACAATGTATGTATAAAAATAAACTGGTTTCAAATTGTTATCGTATTTAGTTATTTTTCTACAGCCATTTGTGACTTACTTATTGATTTCCCCTTGTATATCATGAAAAAGGCAAAACACATAATGCACAATGTGTGCATATCCATATTTCGGTGTTTCGGGTACGCAACGAATTATTTCAAGCAACATAATTGCTTGAAATGGTTCGTTACCTACCCGATATAAAATGCACAACAATTGTGTAAGCAAAATCGCAAAGTACTAATGATACTACTACTACTACTACTATTACTACTACTACTACTAGTACTACTACTACTACTACTACTACTACTACTACTACTACTACTACTACTACTACTACTACAGTTACGAGTGTGTGTGTGCGTGTGTGTGTGTGTGTGTGTGTGTGTGTGTGTGTGTGTGTGTGTGTGTGTGTGTGTGTGTGTGTGTGGAATGGCGGATGTGTGTATTGTTGTGACGAAACGCCTGCAGATCGTCTGATCTCTAAGTAATATCCCTTTGATGGGAAGGCGAAGGGTTAGTCTCCCTGGAATTAATAACAATAAATAGGAGGGTTTCCCCACGAAAGTAGTGTCTGACGTCACTAGTCTGGTTATTTATAGAGAAGTCTAGAATCTCCCCCAATAAGTGCGTACGTGGTCAAGATCACGCTAGACTCACAATTGCCTCATGGAACACGAGAAGGTCGAACAATCCGTGATGCAGGACTTCTCCGTGGATCATGAAATTCACTCGAGCAGTGAAGGCATTGTGACGACGCATTTAGCTGGGTGTGATGAGTCACTGTCATGGAACTGCTGAGAATTCACCTAGCAAAACTCCCAAAAGTCCAATTCCCCTTTTCAGTCGGCCTAGAACAGCCGATCTAGTCGAAGGGATACAACTGAGGTATTAATGTACCCCACGCAAGAGATATTGGTGGCCCTTGACTTCTGGACTATTTGGGTGAGTGATACTCAACCCAACCAGATCCGCTAACGCATGCGCAATAACCTTTTCAGAACAAAGACGGGCTCAGTTGAGATCCGGCCTGGCTTGAACAAAGCTGTGTTTGGACGACTGTGTTAATTCGTAAATGGGAAAGAGGAAGCCAGTGTCTTGCTGTTTGTCGAATAAAACGGACAGAACGTCCAGTGTTGGGACGGGAGCTCCTCAATTCTGAATGCACAGTTTGTCGTAAGGTTCTACTTTCTGAGAGACTTACGTGACGGGACCAGAGGAAAATGACTTGGTGAAGGCTGCTAAATGGCTGGCTGACCTATGTGCCGGGAAGTGCTGCTTCTACACTACACCACGTGCCGGAAAGTGCTGATTCTACACTACACCACGTGCCGGGAAGTGCTGCTTCTACACTACACCACGTGCCGGGAAGTGCTGCTTCTACACTACACCACGTGCCGGAAAGTGCTGATTCTACACTACACCACGTGCCGGGAAGTGCTGCTTCTACACTACACCACGTGCCGGGAAGTGCTGCTTCTACACTACACCACGTGCCGGAAAGTGCTGCTTCTACACTACACCACGTGCCGGAAAGTGCTGCTTCTACACTACACCACGTGCCGGGAAGTGCTGCTTCTACACTACACCACGTGCCGGAAAGTGCTGCTTCTACACTACACCACGTGCCGGGAAGTGCTGCTTCTACACTACACCACGTGCCGGAAAGTGCTGCTTCTACACTACACCACGTGCCGGAAAGTGCTGCTTCTACACTACACCACGTGCCGGGAAGTGCTGCTTCTACACTACACCACGTGCCGGAAAGTGCTGCTTCTACACTACACCACGTGCCGGAAAGTGCTGATTCTACACTACACCACGTGCCGGGAAGTGCTGCTTCTACACTACACCACGTGCCGGGAAGTGCTGCTTCTACACTACACCACGTGCCGGAAAGTGCTGCTTCTACACTACACCACGTGCCGGAAAGTGCTGCTTCTACACTACACCACGTGCCGGGAAGTGCTGCTTCTACACTACACCACGTGCCGGAAAGTGCTGCTTCTACACTACACCACGTGCCGGGAAGTCATTCCACCACAGTCCAGTCCCGTCGCAACCGCTAAATGATCTTCAGTCAGTCCAACAAGTTTTATGATGGCTACTCACGGGCGAGTATCGTGTCCTCTTGTCTGTGATCATTGTTGACATGGTGACCCACTAGCCAAACGGGTAGAGAGGAACTACCTTACCCTTTATTTCAGGATGGCCTGCTGTTCCGGGAAGAGTTTACCCGTTCGTACTAGGAACATTGGTGACCTTCATTACAGGGTCACGAGCTACCAGTACTGACTTTGAGGGACAGAGTCAACTTGAACTGTGCCAACTTTCTGTGCTTATAGGCCCAGTTATACCCATCCTGATCCCATTAGAGACCACCATCTATTTCCAGACTTTGACATTGTTAAATGTGTGTTAAATGTTATGGTGGCTTCTTAGGACCATTGTCTAGCACAGGCCTTACCAGTGAAGCTGGAAGGACAGGCCTTCAGAACTTCTACAGGGATGTTAGTCCGGAGTCATCACGTACCACCGCAACTTGGAGTCACCACATTGACGTGCTAGTCATTTCAGTTGAGACTACCCCTCGGCAGAGACAGTCCACGCTACGTGTGCAGATGAGTGACCTCTATAACCTTGTGGTATCGTAACCAGTGTACAGTGATGAGTGAGACGGCCTGAGGCTAATCCAGACAGCCATTTCTTCTATCACCTGGCGGTGGCCAGGATTCTCTCATGAACATTCCCCTTGTTGATAATCCTCTTGTACATTATATCATCTAGTCATTATGTGTAGACACCAGTGTCGTGTCATCTGTTCTGGATGAGAGGTGAAAAAGGTATTGTCCAGCGGTTGATAGTGAGAGAGACAGGAATCCAAGGGCTGGTGGGGTCTGTAGACTGAGATTTATTGTATTCCCAGAGTGCCTCTATCCCGTTATTAAGGTGTAATAGTATGCTTCACTCACCCCAGGAAATACTACGACAGTCACCAGTCGGAACTCATCGTAGAACGATCACAGAATTGAGCTGCTGAAAGTTGATGTCAGTGTGCGCGGCCAGAGCAGGACATCAGCAGTCAAGATTGTGATTGAATATCACAGGATTTGTTATTGCTATACTAAAGAAGATTCAAGAGTTTAACCATGAGCTCTAGAGGACCGGCTCACTCCAGTGCCGATCAAGATGATGAGTAAGGCATTACTGGGAGCGGTCATCGGAATCTGTCGAGATCAACGATTGAAATGTCTGAGTACAGAATGTGTCGGTAGGTCTATGCTTTGACCACCGGAGAGAGTCCGACGAGTGTCAACAGATCCCGATAGGATCCAAGACAACAACGTCTGTTGATTCTAGCCAGTGAAGCACTGCTGGAATTCGAACTCAGTGAGAACCTTGAGGATTGCAAGGTATTAACTTTCAAAGTTGACGGAAGTAATCTCTGTTACCAGTCACCATGGCCTGTTTGTTATGCTTCCGGCCCGGCTTGGTCGTCATGGGACACCTTGTATATTATCATGCTTGTGTGGTGTGTACCTACAATGGTATACCTTTGTGAAGCCGAAACTTGGTCCAGTGACCTAAGACATTGATTTACTGATTGGTGTGAACACCGGAGTGATATGCTTGATAGGGTAGGGATCTACCCCATTCCGAGGTGTTGAACATTGACAGTGATGGTTAGGATGTGATTGATACCCTTCGACCAGGGTAGTTACTTGTTAATTTGTGAAGATCTATTATTCCAAGAGACATGGGAATAGGTGAAGTGTTGTAGTCACCAGATACACTTTGCAAGTGACATTGTGTTTATGTGGAATAGGTGAAGGGTGGTATTCACCTGATAGACTTTGCCAGTGACATTGTGTTTATGTGGAATAGGTGAAGGGTGGTATTCACCTGTTGATTTTGCAAGTGACATTGTGTTTATGTGGAGCGAACGCTCAGGTTATAGGTGACGTATCTGTGTGTCAGTCACTTATGAGACAGGAGAGCATCCCGGCTCTTGAACTTTAGGGTACGGTGCTACACGTACTTGTCTGCAGTTGGGAGACACCTAGTAGTCTAGAGTCGGCCCAGACTTTATCCGTAGAGTGTGACGGTGATTTAGTACTACATCAAGGGAGGATCCTTGATCACCTGTGCAGTGTCAGTCAGGCAGTGGTACTTCGCTTGATCATCCCGGGAGTTGGAACACTGAAGTGGGAGGAGGGAACTTTGGAGAGGCATCAGACCTTGGAGTTCCTGTCCACTGGAGGTTCCTGGGTGAGTCGTGACCACGACAGGACGACCGCACGAACTATAGTCACAGTCTCTATGATGAAGAAGAATCATCTGTAGATTTGCTCTTGTACATATTATCTTATAGTCCGGCTTTCAGCCATGTTTCTCTGTGTTGCATTTGACGTAGTAATGAATTAAATTTTGTTATGTTAGCTTTGACTTTGTGCTGTGGTATGACTTGTGTTTTGTCCGAACCCCCTTGGGGTAGGAAACCCTAGGTTGGGGAGGGGGAGGTACAGCTGTCCCGGCTTGTGTGGGGCCTGGTAGATGTGAAGTGCTAGTGAGGTGGTTGGAGCAAAGGCGGGGGATATTGTCTATAGTAGCAAACCAGTCCAAGCCCCGGCGGTCTTGTTACAATTGTGTCTATGTGTGAGTATGTGTGTTTATATGGGTGCATATGTGTATGTGTGTGTATGTGTTTGCATATGTGTGTATGTGTGTGCATGAGTGTGTATGTGTGTGTATTGCGTATGTGTGTACGTTTGTGTGTATGTGTGTGTATTGCGTATGTGTGTACGTTTGTGTGTATGTGTGTGTAAGTATCTATGCATATATGTATATATTTGTGTGTCTTTGTATGTGCGTTTATGTGTGTACATGTGTGTGTTTGTGTGTATGTTCGTGTGCTTGTGTGTGTGTGCGATGTGTAAGTGTTTTTATGTGTGTATGTGTGTATGTATATGTGTGTATATGTGTTATGTGCATGTGTGTGTACGTGTGTGTATATGTGTGTGTATGTTCTTGTATGTATGTGTATAGGTGTGTGTGTATGTGTGCATGCATGCAGTTTATGCGAGGGAGTGTGTATTTGTATGTTATTGAGTGTGTACATTACAATGAGAGTGTGCAAATGATGTAAATATGTATGCAGGTATGTATGAGCGCGCGTGTGTTTATGAATGTACGCGTGTATCTGTGTCTGTCTGTCTCATAACATAGTAATATGCACTGTTTATGTTTTTTTCCGGTTTCAAGATGGCGACGGACGGTAGTGTTGTTTTGTGTTCGTTAACTTTTTCGCGTAGGGGATGGATTTATTCATCTCTTGCGTGTAATTGGTGTGCCAGGATGTAAAACCAGGAGTTTCTACTCAAGATCTGCGCGGGTGCTACGGAGTTCGTGCATCGAGCGAAGCCATCCTTGAGTGAATTTTCAGCAGCGTGTGTGGTTCTCAGCAGTCTGTGTTTACGTTTTTTCAACATGGCGGAACAACGTGTGTTTTCCGAGCGGTCAGCAGTCAACATAATGAAGCGGCGTGGAAGCCGCGCAGGGAGAAAGAAGCAAGGTAAGCGCGGTGGTTTGAGACGTTTTAGACTCAAGTGTCACCGTCTAGGACTCAGGAACATCTGTATTCTATATTGGAACTGTGCCAGTGTAAAACAACGGGGCTCTATTTTAGAAACCCTAGTTTATAGGAACGACATTGTAGCACTCCAGGAGACGAGACTGGGCGATCAGCTACTCCGAATTGCCGGCTTCAAATGTTTCTACAACAGACGACATCTGGGAACGGCGATTCTCGTTCGCGACAGCATGGTGGCGTCAGAGCTAGACATGTCCAGTTGGGACAGTGACGATATACAAATACAGGCGTTGAGAGTTCATTCCAGTATACCATTCGTGTTGGTTAATGTTTATGCCCGCAATGCGAGTGTGGACGCCCAGAAGTGGCAGTGCTTAAGTGGCATATTAGGCCACGAGAGAAATGTTATTTTCTGTGGTGACTTCAACGCTAAAGGCAGATCATGGGGAAACACTTCCTCCAATACACAAGGGGAGGAGCTCGAGACTGCACTGGAAACCATCGACCTGGTTTGTATCAACAGTGGCTGTGTCACCAGGACAGCAAGCCGTCCAGGCGATGAGGACAGTGCTATTGATCTGGCGCTAGTTTCACCTTCACTCACTACAGTGTGTAGATGGGGTGTCCTAGGACACCATGGCAGCGACAACCACCCTTGCAGCATATTGGTGGACAAAGGCAGAACCAGGCAGCACAAGCTAAAGGTAAAGACGTTCCAGTATGACAGTACAGGGCAAGATGTGGTGAGTAAAATAAGACGTGACAAGCGCAGAACGTTTCAGGGCAGGAAAAAAAGCTGTGAGCAGCCACCGTGGTGGAGTTTCGAGGTGGAGAAGGTTTGGGTGGATAAGCGTAGTGCTGTAAGAAGATGGCAAAATGCCAAGAAGAACAGAGCTGGTCATCCTAGTCCCTGCTTGCACTTAGAAAGAGAGATGCACACAAAAGTAAGCTATTTCAAAAATCTGGTCAAGGTAGTTAAAAGCGAAAAATGGGCAGAGGTGTGTCAAAGAGTAAGCACAGACAAGTCACTGAAATTGTTCTGGCGACTACATAAAAGCATGAGTGGTGTAGTCAAGAATAAGAGCATTTCTGACTTCCAAGATTCTGACCTCATCTGGCAGAGGACTGACGAGGACAAGGGCAAAGCCCTCTTTGAACGCTACATTGAGCAGAGCAACCAGACAGACATGGGAGGCCGAAATCTAGCCAAGGAGGTCACTTCAGACAGATGCAAGGCCCAGAACACTTCGGATGAAGACACAGTGACAGTGAAAGAAATCAAGGCTGTGCTTTGACGATCAAAAAACAGTGCTCCAGGTCCTGATGGCATAAGATACGACGACATAAATAGGTGTACCGACAATGAGCTAGAGAAACTAGCAGACATGTACAACAACAGTATAGGGAATGCTAGTATCAAGGAGGAATGGTTACACAGCTATCTGATTCCCTTGCCGAAGCCTGACAAAGACCACAAAAAAATTCAGGGATATCGAATTATAACCATGCAGAATACAATAGGCAAGCTGCTGGAGAAGGTAATTGCCAGGAAAATATCAAGCCAACTAGAGAGGCAAGGTGTTTTCCCACCTACCCTGGGTGGGTACCGTCCAAAAAGAGAAACCTGGACCAATGCAGCAGTCTTTGCCCATGATGTCTATGAAGGTTTCCACTCAGGCACTGAAACCGTTGCTGCAGCGATTGATCTTGAGGACGCATACAACAGAGTACCACTGGATTTTTTAATGTTTCAGCTTCTTGAACTAAACGTAAGTCCATTCCTCCTTAGTTGGATCGCTGCAGCCCTCTTCCAACGGAAAGTAGTTTTTAGATGTGGCAGTTGGACTTCGGAACCAACAACAATATATCCTGGCCTACCACAGGGATCACCATTATCTCCGGTACTGTTCAACGCCTACACAGTGAGAATCACCAGTGAGCAGATCACTGGACCTGGCAGGACATTGTCATATGCCGATGATGTTTTAGTGTATCGTCAGGGTAAGGATAGAGAGGAGGTTGCTGTGGAACTACAAACCGAACTCAATCGCATAAGTACTTGGTGTGATGAAGCTGGGGCAATGGTCAACCCAACAAAGGCAACAGTGACTTGGTTCTCGTTGAATAATCATATTGTCGACAATCCAACACCAACTGTAATGCTGTGTTCAGAGACGGTGGAAAGAACGCAGGCAATGAATTACCTGGGGATACGGTTTGATCGAAGTCTTGCTTATAATGTGCACATAGACCAGGTGATAACAAAGGCCAAGCGGGGTTTGGCAGCGATGCGGGTGATGGCGGCAGCAAATTGTGAGCAGCGCCATCTATGTCTTCTGTACGAGGGGCTGGTCATGTCTGTTTTGGAGTATGCAATGGCAATCCTGACTCTCAGCCATAAGCAGATAGAAAGGATGGAAAGGATACAGAATGAAGCTATGCGCATTATTCTTGGATGTACAAGAGATACAGCATGCAGGGCGATGCGCTACCTTCTTGATTTTCCAACCATTGAAGAGAGAATACAAGTTTGCAGGGCACGCGCCTACCTCAGAATTAACGCAAACACACAACATCCACTGCATAGTGAAATTAGGAAGGTGAAGGGCAGCAGGTTAAAAAGAGGACGGTCGTGGATGGGTCAAGCCGAAGACATTCTTCAACAGGTGTGTTCACTTGAGGACTTAGAACCTGGCGAGGAGTGGGTGCAAGTGCCAACAGACTTCTGCACATCCTTTTCAGTTTGCATCCAACTAGATAGAAAATGCAGACAAGAAAATCCGGCTGCTGTTGAGGCTGAAGTACAAGCGTTGATTTTTGAGAATTCGCTAGACGGTGACGCGGTCATCTACACAGATGGGTCGGTCGTCCGACATGTGAGAAGCTCATGGGCCTTTACAGCTCGGGCCGGAGGGAGAATTGTGAAGGAGGACTCTGGTGCTTTCACTGAAACCACAAGTAGTCTGACCATGGAAGTCATGGCAGTAAGTAAAGCAATAACATGGCTCGAGACACAGACATTCACTAGGGCTTGTTTCCTTAGCGACTCAATGAACATGATCAAGAGGATAGAGGAGGGGTCGATCCGAAGAGAATGGTTGCTGCCTCTGAAGCGGTCTCGGCTGGCAAAGATTAGTTTCATCTTCGTGCCAGGGCATGCGGGAGTACAAGGAAATGAGCGGGCTGACAAGCTCGCAGGTGAGGCTACTGTGGAGGGCGGACGCGCCATGGACCAGGCTGACATTCTGAATGCTCTACGAGAAGTAAGACTTTTGCGAGAACCAAGTGATGACTGTGAATCTACAACAATGGCCAGACTGCGAGAGCAGCAAATTAAAAGAGGAGTGGCCAAACAAGAACACTACGCAGGAAGCCAAAGAAAATTGATAAACCAACACAGAACTGGCGTCGTTAGCCGCTACACGCTGCGGGATTTGCTGAGGAGGGGATCCGAGCACTTATGGACTGAATGGTTCGATGTGCAACGAGGATAATCTGTCGACTAACTAACTAACTAACTAACTAACTGTTTATGTTTACAAAATCTATTTGACAATGTTTTGTTTTGTTTTCTATGTGAATGTAACATGCTTAAGTCACCGCTAATCACTGGAACGCTTAAGAAGAAGAAGAAGAAGAAGAAGAAGAAGAAGAAGAAGAAGAAGAAGAAGAAGAAGAAGAAGAAGAAGAAGAAGAAGAAGAAGAAGAAGAAGAAGAAGAAGAAGAAGAAGAAGAAGAAGAAGAAGAAGAAGAAGAAGAAGAAGAAGAAGAAGAATGTAACATGCTCATTTGATGAATGAAAGTAGAGTGATTGGATGGCCGAATGTAAAACAGGCCTGCGTGCCCAATTTGTGACCCTTTGAAAATAAAGTTCGTTCGTTCTTAAATCAAACTAATGGTAATGTGTCTGGTGGTAGTGGGGTTACTGTCACAGATAGGCAGAGATCCGAAACATCAATCGTGAAAAGATGATACACATGATAGTTTAGTTTACTCTCTCGTTTTATGAATCAGAAGATGGTGACATGACCAACCCTATAATGCTGATTCATTATCATCATATGTGACAAAACTCAAGCGGGTCACCGACGGATCAACTTATTTCCCACTTTCTCTTCCCTTAATGTGGCTTTACCACATCTTCGTGCATGTGTGTGTGTGTTCTACTGATCTATGATACGCTGAGACAGTAGTAGTGTAGACCGACATAACGAGGTGCATTGTTCAGGAGGTGGATGGCATTATATTATTACTAATTATAGATCCTGATCCTCAAAGGCTCATAACTCCCGTATAACAGTAATCGATATTTAGCTCTTATCGATTTATTTTCTGGCTGAACGTGGTCAAATGACTTGACGTGACTGAAAAACAAAAATTCCAAATTCGGCCTCGTTCAACCTGCTTCTTGAGCCTTGGTTAGAGTTGACGTCCGTGGTTTTTGTGGGTGTTTTCATGTTTTTGTCTGTGCGCTCTTATGACTGAGTCCTGACTCAGACTGGTTGTATAGGCTTTTGTGTCTGTGACGTCAGATAGGGGATTGGTCGGCGAGCTGTAGTTTGTGCTAGTCTCCTCTGGTGGTTTATTTGGTTCGTGAAGGCTCCTGGCTCCTCTGGCTTGAATGGTTGCAGTCCTTATAAGGACTATTTATTTAGTCTTTTTGTCTCCTTTTTTGTGTTTATTGTCTGCAGAAGCTTTTCGATGTTTTCATTTTCATCCTTGTGCCTTTTTTCTCTTTCGAGTTTGAGTTTCTGCTGCCTTTCGATTTATTCCTCTGTGGTCAACCACGGGACGATCTCTGTGCCATCATAATAGAACCCAGATTCGTATTCGGGATGTTCGTGATCATAGTATATATTTGGGTATTCTTCAGAGTCCTGACAGCACATTGGATTGATTACCCTTGAATTTCTTGGGCTTCTTGCTTTCCTTTTCTGTCTTGCGCCTTCTGAATTCCTTGCGCCTGAGTTCCTCTTTCCATTCGTATTCTGCGTTCTCCTTGAGGAGAATCTCCAATAGAATTACAAGTGTAAGCCACGGTGACTACGGGGTGTCCGCTGTGCCGTCGTCATGGTGCCCCTCTATGTTTTCTTCAGAGGCCTGGCGGGATATTGGTGTCCCCTTGAATTTCTTGGGCGTCGTGGTTGGGCTGTTGGCTTTAGCTTGCGGTTCAGGCTCGGTCTTTTGTTGGGTTTCATCTTGTAGCTTCTTTGTGTTCTTGTCCGTGTCTTCTGCTGGTTTGATTTGAGTTGGATCCCTTTTAGTTTTTAGCATTTCTATCTGTGCTTTGATTTCTCGTAGAATCTCTTCATTATTCTTTGTCGTCTGCACCATTTGCTCCATCTATTGTCTGATGTTTTGCTGGATCTTCTTTATTTCAGCAAGCAGTTTTTCATTGTCGCTTGTTGGTGCCGATGTTTGATGTAGCTTGATTTGTTTCTTTAACTCATCCATCTGGTCTTGCAATGGAGTGTAAATAAGGATTAGCTCCTGAGTGCACAAGAAGTCGAGCTACAGCCCAGCAAGACTGATTCCTCTGCAAGAAAGACTGACTGTTATGTTGTACGTAGACACTGCAGCGTAAGGAAAGAGATACAAAATATGCACTCAAAGATTACACGTTATAACACAGAGACAGTTTGCAGTTTATATGCATTTGATAGTAAGATATATTCTCAAAGCATATAGAAATTTTATCCATAGCAAAATGAGATTGTAAGCACTAGGAAAGCTGATCGGACAAAAATGGCGATTCTGCAGACTGCGGAACTCGGGCCAACTGTTCAAAGAAATGCTAACCTCACAGATTTCACAATCCACATCAACTATGATACTTATTGCATTTTTACATACCACATAATATAAGATATATTTCTGCTTACCCAAGGCACAGGGAGGTCAATGGGCAATAAATATACTTCCCTTAACCCAGGGAAGGACACGTTAACATGAAGATTCCATGGCCAGTGACCGGCTTCTCACTTACCCTAGATAATCACAACTTTTGCCGGAGAATCAGCCAATCAATGGGCTGGATTTGAAACAAAGTTCGTTTCAATTTATTTTCCCGTTATAATGTTGTATAGCCGGCCTGTCTCTACATAAATGGTATCATTCATGTCAACGTTTCCTGGAAAGTACTGCTGGATGACACCCAACATTTCACAACAACATAAAAGTACAACATAAAACATTGAAAGAACAAACAAACTATTAAAGAAGGTATATAATTTTAATAAAGGGAAAACATATAGACTGACAATGCGTATTGAACATTAAATATTGTAATGAGGAGAGGTGTGGTGGTGACGTTATATTGGATTAGAAAAGTTACCGCTATGGCTGTAAGAAGGACGGTAGCACAAAATATTTATATATGCATATATAAAAATATCGTGGCCTCAATGACTTAAGAGGGAAGGGGTGTCTTTGTAGGTGTTGTATAGTGACCGTGTTCTCTCTTCAAATGAAATCCGTAAAAAATTCAAAGATGGCTATTGTTACTGGTTGATGTGAGTAATCACTGTCATCATTACGGGTGTATGTTTACAGATTAGGGTACATGGGTGCGTGGATAAGGCTAATGGTTGGAATGATATAGGGTCAGTGGTTGGGAACGGGTGCAAAGGAGCTTCAATTAAAAACCGTAAAAAGCACAAAGACTGATGTTTAAAAAAATTAAGAAACATGTGGGGGGAGGGCTGGGGTTGATTGCGACGTACTGTAAACGACAAACAACTAACTTGTAACTCTCTGTGTAGTGTTAAAATAAATTACGCTAACAATGGCATGGGATATAGGTGGGATATCGATGAATTGACACTGTCTTCTTTTGGCGGGAAAACTCTTGTTTTGTGGGTTTGATTGTTTTTTTTTTTTGCATATCCTTTACAGGACATCGCTGTCAACATCATCGTCTTTCAGCTGACTGTTGATTTCTTGGCAAGATTACGCTCAGTATTTTGCCATTGCTTTCTGAGCGACCAGCTCACACAACCCGTAAGTTACCGACGCGAGAGAACCGCTATCAATTCTCGCGCACATTACGTTACTCACTAGAGTATATGGGATTACGGAGAAAGACGTTAACCCCTAGGCCAGGTTAGTGAGAACAATTGAATCTACCATTATAAATTCCGTTGCAAACCAAAGCATTATCATCCCTGTGACTGATTAGATATTATGTACTTGTAAATAGGCATTTGTCTATGTATTCTTTTGTCTTAGGTTTACGTAATTGTCGTTTAGCTATCTGTCAAAGCAATACCAGTAGTTATAATATTGATAGTAATAAAAGATCTAGTGACGTTAACATTAGCGGGTAAAAGTAGATGTAACAGCAGATGGTAATAGTTGAAGAAGTAGTAGTGATAATAGCATTGATGGTAATAGTACTAGCAGTAATATTATTAGTAATAATCATCATCATTAAGAGACTTGTCGTCTGGTGTGAGCGATCATGGCTCTCCATAAATTGCGATCTCTGAAGACATGGATAAATTCGTGTGTTGACTTACTCTACTAGACTCCTTATTATCGTCATTATCTTCACGTAGTAGTAGATGCAACAGATAACAAAGAAGTATTGTATCAGCAGTGGCGACAACAGCATTTGTATTATAGAAGTAGTACTAGTAGTAGGAGTTGTGTGACGAAATGGACCCCTTTCTGTCCTTATTCTGCATTATATCCCTTTGGTCGGGATGAGACGGATTGTCTCCCGTCGGATTCGCAAACAGAGCAGGGGAATCCCCTGCTAAAATAGGCCTGACGTCATGATTAGAGGGTGTTCTAGAAAAGGCTAGAAGGGAATAGGCAATGTGCGTACGTGATGTTTGCTGTCACGTTGGACACACAATTACATCGTACGTGATGTTTGCTGTCACGTTGGACACACAATTACATCGGGTAGCACGGGATTCTGGATTTCTCCGTGACCCATGGGATTCCCTAGGCCCGAGATGTAATTGTAACTGCGCACTGATCTATCCGCGGTTAGTCGCCTTTCAGATTTCGTCAGAGACGGCCGCAAATTACGGACTGCTACAAATTGATGTAAGTACACCCGTCAGCCAAAGCGGGACATCAAGTAGCCCAGTGATGTGGTGATAGAATGATCCAAGGTAATCTCTTAATACAATATTAGTTAGCTGTAGTCTTGAATCAAACGCTATCAGCAGAAATGATTGTCGCCGCGAAGCGAATGAATTTACTTCCATCAGTCGGCATTTAAAATTAGCTTTATCGATCGGCTAGGAAATATTTTTGTCAGACGTCTCCTAGAATGACAGGTTGTGTGCTTTAAAACATTAGGCTTGTGTAAATAGGCACATCTGATTAGCTGTGTAAATAGGCACATCTGATTAGATGTGTAAAATTGTTGTTAGTGTAGCAGATATCATTAAATATGTTATACTAACATTACATGCATTGTTAGTAAAAGATTTGCTATGAAGTTATTACTGCTAATGGTAAGTATGTTCGGGTAATTTAACAACTCTGTAGCTAATGTGTTAACTATTTTGTTTAGCGATGACATACGTAGGGCTGTGAGGAATTTTGACACGAGTTAAACTGTGTGATTTAGAGGCATTAATAGTGATGAGTTATTAGCAGGAGCTAGCCAGTGATGTGTTATTTGCTTAGCTAGCTGGAAACAAGGTGTTCTTATTTCATTGGGATATGAAGGTAAGTATTTGCTAAGTGAAGATGCCAGTACTATTCCACCTTTATGTAGAAATGTCTTATATTTATTTGATAGAGGTAGATAGGATGTGAAGCGTGGACAATGAGCAGTCAGGCTGAAAAACATCTGATGGCTGTAGAGATGTGGTTTCTGAGGAAAATGCAAAGAATACCATGGACAGCCAGAAAGACCAATGAACAAGTCCTTCAAGAAACAAATGAAGATCGTAAATTGATTAGAGAAATTAGACGTAGACAGTCAAAATTTTTTGGACATGTTATGAGAAGAAATGGATTGGAGAATTTGGTGACAACTGGTAAGATCGAGGGGAACAGACCAAGGGGAAGACCTAGAAGCAAGTACCTGGATGGCTTGGCCTTGTGGCATAGTCGAGACAGAAACACGGAGCTGATCCACGACTCTGGTGATCGGGTGAGATGGCAGAACATGACCGCCCACGCTTACCGGCATGGCACATGATGGATGGATGGAGATAGGAATTACCTGTGGATTTCTTTTGTAATTACTAGTTCATATGCCTGCCCGCATAAGTGAAAATGCATGCCTGATCGTGCTTATTATGTCGGCCAGACCGACTGGTGATTTGGCTGTACGGCTGAGTGTATTGTGCGTGGCCGCCTGTGTGTCTGTTGTGAGCGGAATGATGGTGTGCTGCCGGCCGACCTACTATTTATTTTGCCTACCCGGCCAAAGTGATTATGCGTGACCGAGTGTTGAATCAACATACCCGACCGAGAGCGATGCGGAACTCTGTAATCAAGGCCGTTGCGTTTATGACGATCCGAACTGTGGTTGCCTAGTCGTATGTCTGTTCTATAAACCTGACTCTGTTGGTGGGGTAACTTAATCACTAGGACGTGGTAGTTACATCCAAGCCATTTAGGCCCCACTTGAGGGGGGACTGGAGATTTAGTGGATGAGGGGCTGGATGCCACTCTACACTGGGCGGCTTGGCCTAACTCGCCTCGGAACCAAGGTGGTCTTTTCCCACCGCAGCTGGGGAGAGATTACTAGGTGGACGACCACCATATCTGTGATAGACCTGCACAGACTTGGCCGTCATGGGAGAAGGTCAAATAATAAAAGTCAAACCTTGTTCTGGGACAGAGATCCCAGAACAGAAGCTGTTGCTTTGTTTATGAGTTGGTTGATTCGTTATTAACAATTCATGATTTATAATTTGTTAATGCTATGTTAATGAATTATGATGTAGATAATTTATTAATGTTGTATAGTCATTAATGAGTTATATTGAATTAATTGATCAATGGGTGAAGTGATTAATTAATTGTTGAGTTGTGTGGATGAGGAGGATATGTCCGGCTGGACACCTCCTAGTAAATGTAGCCGCTACACTGAAAGATAAGTAGGTGTATTGTATGGTTGTTGGTTGATGAGAAGTGGAGGGTTGGAATACCACTAGGTAGAGGATACAATGACAGAGTCAAACAGTCTACTCTGGTGCTATCAGGCCAGCTTTGCCCAGACGAGTTACTTAACTATACACTTGCGTACTATTGCTTTCTCTTTCACCCTGATGCCTGTACATGGTAGTTAACCCTTTTACCGTGGAAAAAAAAATTTTTTTTTGTTATGCAAACTGTGTATTTTTTTTCTTTCATAATTTGATATGTTATGTTGTCCTGGCAAAATAAAATGTTTTTTTAAGTGAAAATGAGTTGTCTTTTAGAAATTGTGAGGAAAATAAGAAATGAATCAGATTTCTCTGATGCAGATGTAGTGGGTGGTAAGTCTTCGTTATTGGTAAAATGAAGGCATTTCAAAATTAGACTGAATCGCTGTTCACTCATAACTTTCCGAACATAAGGCGTTTCCAACAGAGGTTTAGTAGACCAATACATTTCTTGTTCCGGCTTATGTATCAAACTTTGAATAAGAATCACGGCTATAAAAACACGGACCTCGTTTGCATCCACATCCTTCCATTTCACCATCCTGGATCTTTTATGTGCTCTACATGCAGCTCTTGCCAGCTGATTGGCTCTCCTATTTGTTTCCAGAACAATAACATCAAGCATTCCTTCCGTAATAAACATGTTGAAATACGATACTGGATCAGTGTCGTTGTTTATGTTTACCTGCAAACCCGAGGTTCCCGTAAATACTTGCTGTGCTCGTCTCATAAAGTCATTCATGCACATACTCTGTAGATTCCAAGCTTGCTAATAAAAACTATGCAAATACATGCCCATAGGATACATGTATGTACGCATACATCTACACAAGCTATACTATGCATAAATTATAATCATACTACAAAGTTATAAATTATAATCATAATAAAATCACAATAAAAAGTTTTTTGTTCTTTCGTACCTTTTTTTTCTTGTTTACTGTCCACTTTCACTTTTGGCATCACGTGATGACCTACTTTTATCTTCCGCTGTTGAACTGGCTGTTGGATTAGCCGCCCTATGCATTTCCTATGCTATTTTTGTATTAGCACAAGTTTACTCGGGACGCACGGCACACAGAAGACTTTTACATCTGATGACGAGTTAACTCGTGATGCACGGTTAAAGCCAACAATTTTTATGACGAGTTAACTCGTGACACACGGTAAAGGGGTTAAGAGTTGACCTATGATGTTGATGATCTAATATAACATATATGATATATGTATATTACTCTGATGCATGTGTTAAGGTTGAGATGCAGATTAGTCCTAATTGTAGTTGAGTACTCACACCGACCTCCATGTTTCAGGATCTGTTATATATAGAATGGGGATTCATGAGTTAGTCCATAAACTCAAGAGGACCAGCTCACTCCAGTGCCAGTCAAGGTGATGTTTGAGGAGCGGTCATCTGAATCTGCCAAGGTCAACACTTGAGAGAATGTGAGTTTAGAATATACCGGTAGGTCTATGCTAAGACCGCCGCGACGAGTCCGACGAAGATTTAGTCAACCGATCCAGGTTGGGTCGAGGACTAAAGCGTCCCTTGATTCACACCAGTAAGGTACTGGTGCAGTTCTAATGTAACTCAGTGGTGAATTGTGTACTCTCAAGGAAATGAGTTCCAGATGTGTTGATGAGAGTGAACTCTGTTTAATCGTCACGACAATGGCCAGTTTATTATGTTTCAGGCCCGGCTGTGTCGTAATGAGGTCCATTGTATAATTCAT
>OY992891.1:3866087-3873587 GCA_963921405.1 Cepaea hortensis | reverse complement strand
ACTTAACAGCTGTCACGAATGTTCTCTTCATCCGTCTCTTTTGTCACCCATTCCTGCTATTACCACGTAGTTCAGATTTTTAAATAGTTTTTTGTTTTATTTTGTACCCACCATCCTTTTGCAAGATGGGAAACATACTGGCCAATAAAAAGATAGCATTTGCAACTAGAAAAAGAGTATGAAGTGCTACATAGAGCCTGTACTTGTGTAAGGATGTGAAGCGTGGACAATGACCAGACAAGCTGAAGAACAGCTGATGGCTGTGGAAATGTGGTTTTTGAGGAGAATGCAAAGAATGCCATGGACAGATAGAAAAACCAATGACCAAGTACTCATCATCATCATCATCAAGTGTCCTTCCTGCTGGCGTTGGCGTTCATGGCTCTCAACAGATCTCGGTCTTTGGTGTTCTGGATCAACTCTGCTGATGATATTCCTCCATGCCACCGTCTCAATCCAACCAGCATCATTTCTCTTGGTCTGCCTCTGCTTCTCTTCACCTCGATCTTTCCAGGTGTCACGATATTCTCCAATGCCTCTCTTCTCATCACATGACCAAAGAAAGATGTGTGTCTCTTTCTTATTGTTGTATATAGTGTTCTAGTTTCATTAGCCTCTTTCAGGCAATCGTTGTTAGTTACTCTGGCAGTCCAAGGAATTCGCAACATTCGTCTTAAAAACCACATCTCTGTTGCTTCTAAGTTCTTCCTAATTTGTTCATTTACATTCAAAGATTCGCTGCCATACAGCAAAACTGGTTCTAAATAGCATTTTAGCACGCTGTTTCTTACATTCATTGATAGCGACTTATTGCATAAGATACTCTTCATTTTCTGAAATGCGGCTTTTGCATGCCCTATTGTGCTCTTAATCTCTGATGTACAACTTCCATCTGATGTTATAAGTGCCCCTAGGTATTTAAAATTATCCACTTGGTTGAGAATTTCCCCTTCTATTTCTATGTCACATTTAGATGTTCCCATTTTCTTTGATATCACCATTGTTACTGTTTTCTTGATATTCAAGGAGAGTCATTTCTGTACACTCTCTGTTACAACAATTGTTGAATATTGTGTCATCTGTATAGCGTATATTGTTTATATTACATCCTCCGATTAGTATTCCTGGCTTCTCTTTGATCTCTCTCATTATTACTTCGCTATGTAGGGAGAAGAGATCGGGTGACAAGACACACCCTTGTCGTACTCCAACTTTATGTTTTCGTAACTACCCTCTTTATTTACCATTTTGATTGCTGCTACTTGGTTCTAGTATATATTCTATATTATTCTTAAATCTTGCCCATCAATGTTGATATCTTCCAACATTTTAATCAGCTCATCATGTTTTACTTTATCACATGCCTTAGTATAATCTATCAAACATAAATATATGTCCCTCTGTTTCTTTATTGACCTTTCTATTAGTGTTCGTAATATATATATATTGCATTGTTTGTACCCTTTCCTTCCATAAAACCATACTGTTCTTCACTAACTTCTATTTTTATTTTCTTTCTTGTTCTTCTCATTATAATTCTGACTAGAAGCTTGGTGACATGGTTTATGAGGATAATTGTACGAAAGAAAATCTTCGCATTCAATTACTCCTGGTCTCTTTGGTATTGCTATAAATACAGATTTCAGCATATCACTCGGTAAATATCCACTGCTGTAAATATCATTCAGCATTTTGGTTAATATATCTACCCCAAATTCTCCCAATACTTCTAATTCTTCTATTGTGATTTCATCTGGCCCAGCTGTTTTTCCTTTCTTCATACGTTTCATAGCGTCAGCGACTTCTTCTTTGAGATTAGGTGGGCCTTCTAAGTTACTTTCTTCTGTTAATTCTACCTTTTCTCCATTATATAATTCCCTTATATACTCATTCCACCTCTTCATTATGGCACATTCCTCCAATAATACCTTTCCTATTTTTGATTTCAATCACCCTGTATTTATTCATATTTTCCTTCCTGTGAGCTCACTGATTTGTCTGTGCATACTTTTTTGATCTTTAATGGAACTTATTTCAATTTTTTTGCATTGCTCGTTTAACCAACTTTATTTTGCCTTCACACATTTATCTCTTATTTCTTTATTTATCTTAGCATACTCGTGTTTGTCATTTTTATTCTGTTTCCTTTTGTCCATCAGCATTAAGATTTCTTTATTCATCCATTTTTTCTTAGCTATTTGGCTTCTCTCCGGTAATATTTATTTGCTTGTTTGATGAATGGAGTCCCTTAACATTTCCCATTGTTCATTTATACTCTGTATTTTAGCTATTGCGTTGTACTTATTTTTCACAGTCACTATGTATTGTTCTTGAATTTCTTTATCTACTTTCAGAACCTCTTTATTAAGTCTCCAGTTCTTAACCATTTTTTCCCTCTTTTTAATGTTATTTTTTTTTTTGTCCACATAGTGGTACATGATCACTATTACCGTCAGCACCAGGCATTGTCTTTACATTAATTAATGCATTTCTAAATCTTTTATTAGTAAATATGTAGTCAATGTGGTTGCGTATTTTCACATCAGGGCTTTTCCATGTGTATAGTCGTCTTTTATGGTTTTTAAACCATGTGTTTCCAATTATTGTGTTATCATTAATATTTTCCCATTCTATTAGTTTCTCTCCTCTTTCATTTCTTGTCCCTAAACCTTAATTTCCCACTATATCCTCTATTTTTCCCTTTCCTTCTTTTGCATTAAAATGTCCCATTATTATTTTTATTTGTTGTGATCCAATTTGAGCTATTGCCATTTCTCCTTCATCGTAAAAGTGTTGTATTTCTTCATCACTACTGCTTGTTGTTGGTGCATATACTTGTATAATATTTATATCTATTGGTTTGCCTTGATTTTGACCATTATAACTATATATGAAATACACCAGTATCCATTTAAAGATGTGGCTGTTTTTTTTTTAAATCAAATATTATTCCTACACCTTTTTCATGTGTGTCCCCTCCAGAATAAATTATTGTGTGGTTGTCGCTTATAATTTTAAATATTGAGCACAACCCACTACTGGCAACGCCGATCGCATTCTGGTATGAACCTAAGGCCTATCCACGTCAATATGGAAGCACTATACTCGAGTTTCGCTCTCGTTTGAGCTCGTCAGTAGTGCATATCCCTGACCGAATCCGGAAACAGTCCCGGATCACGCGTATGAAGCGGGTGTGTAACCACGCGGCACACACTGGACACACCAAATTATCACAACAGAACATCACAACGCTACCCATCGTAGGCTATGCTCAAGATTGCCCAATCGCCGCGACCGACGTCCGTCAATCGATGGGACCCGAACGATCAGGACTTCTCACTGGCAATCAACACCAGGCCTCCTAAATCCAGTGAGCAATAATCAATAGATTATGTGGTTGTTTCGGGATTTGAAATTTAAATATTGAGCACAACCCACTACTGACAACGCCGATCGCATTCTGGTATGAACCTAAGGCCTATCCACGTCAATATGGAAGCACTATACTCGAGTTTCGCCCTCATTTGAGCTCGTCAGTAGTGCATATCCCTGACCGAATCCGGAAACAGTCCCGGATCACGCGTATGAAGCGGGTGTGTAACCACGCGGCACACACTTGACACACCAAATTATCACAACAGAACATCACAACGCTACCCATCGTAGGCTATGCTCAAGATTGCCCAATCGCCGCGACCGACGTCCGCTTATAATTTTGCCAGATCCCTTCCATCTGGTATTGTTGAAACAAGAACACAGAGCTGATCCACGACTCTGGCGATAGTGTGATATGGCGAAACGTGAACTCTAGCGCTTCTTGGCACAACACATGATGATGATGATGATGACCATCCTTTACAGAAATCTTCATTTAACGAACCCACTCGTCAAATCTTTTCGCTTCTTATAGCCCAAGATGTCAGTTGAAACGAGAAAAAGAGTGTTGAGATGCTACATAGAACCTGTACTCTTATATGGATGTGAAGCTTGGACAATGAGCAGTCAGGCTGAAAAACATCTGATGGCAGTAGAAATGTGGTTTCTGAGGAAAATGCGAAGAATACCATGGACAGCCAGAAAGACCAATGAACAAGTCCTTCAAGAAACAAATGAAGATCGTAAACTGATTAGAGACATTAGACGCAGACAGTCACAATTTTTTAGGCATGTTCTGAGAAGAAATGATTTGGAGAACTTGGTGACAACTGGCAAGATCGAGGGGAACAGACCAAGGGGAAGACCTAGAAGCAAGTACCTGGATGGCTTGGCTTTGTGGCATGGTTGAGGCAGAAACACGGAGCATATCCACGACTCTGGTAACGAGTGAGATGGCAGAACATGACCGCCCACGCTTACCGGCATGGCACATGATGGATGGATGGATGTATAGCCCATGTTGTGTGGCGTTGATGACCATATCTGTCCGTAGCCTTCTGTCTCGTGTACTGCCAATCTTCCTATAGTCCATGCCGTGTGGTGTCAATGATTATGTCGCCAAAACACTTGATGATGATGATTAATTTCATATTTATATTATTAATATTAATCTAAGGAAGCAAACATTGTTGAAATATTCAATTGTGTTTGCATTTACTGCGCAATTCACAACTGGCTTGGTACTATCTTTGCTGATAACACTAGCTAACAAAACTCTAGCGTGTTTATGCTCGTAGCTACGGTTTACAATCGCATTTTCCTCGTGTTGGACTGGTAGTACATGGTTCCGTCGCTCCGATACTGAGTGAGTGCGTGGGCGACACTGTGAGCTGTGAAATTCGCGTGGAATGCTTTTACATCTGTCCTGCACAGTGAACTGCATGTTGGGAACAATGACTACCGGCGGTTGCTGAATTGACTGTTTTTCCCTTTCGGGTCACGAATGCATTTTTCAGGAGACTCCTGGGAGTCGGCGCTGACACTGCGGAGTTCGTGCTTTGTGCGGCACTTTCGGTGGGTCGCCCTGCGGTAAAAGACCGAGCCATGTGAGAAAACCGGGGTTAATGAGGTCTTTCTAATGACTACCGAGTCCATCGACGAGGAACTGTGGTATTCGTGGATGAATTTTGTGTTGATATTCTGGCGGCGGCATTATGTACAGTGTTCCTGTGCGGGCTGTTGGATTACCGAGACTCCTGCCTATTCCACTTTTCACATTGGACAGTGGGGAACATTTTGTGCGATATTGGCTGGCACGGGAATGGAGCATAATGGGGACGACCCGTTGCCGTGAAGTTGGGACCTCGACTAACTAATTAACTAACTAGCTAACAAATTTTCAAAAGTTATTTATATCAGAATTTAAATACACCATTTATTACTAATTTGGATATGCTGATTTCAAATATCATAATGAAATTCACCAACTGGCTCTGTCTTTTTATTAAATGACTAGCTGACCCGGCCCGGCTTCGCCCAGTCTATGGTGGGGAGCATCTCATTTAATTCATATAAGTAGTCATATAAGTTCCCGTTCCCGTTACCGACTATCTGTCTGTCTGTCTGTCTGTCTGTCTGTCTGTCTGTCTGTCTGTCTGTCTGTCTGTCTGTCCGTCCCTCCCTCTCTGTCTGTCTGTCTGCCTGTCTGTCTAATCATTTATTGGTTGCAGTTAGAACAACCTTAGATAAACGAAGACCAACTTACAAAAAGCATTAGAAAGAGCACTTGAAAGATCTTTACATCTTCCCCCAACAATTAACTTGGGTAAATGGAGCGGCGGCAGCAGCATCAGCAGAAGAAGGAAAAGGAGGAGTAGACAACTGCAGCGAAAAGGTGAGTCTGTCTATCTATCTGACCCGGCGTGACTTCGCCCAGCTCCTGGCGGGTAGCGTCTCATTAAATTCATACAACAAAAAAAGTAACTTAAAAAAATGCCCTTCCACACACCATCCATTATTTTTAATGAAAACTCTTTCTAATCACCTGCATGACTACAGTAACTTCTTAAGCAAAAAAAGATGAGTTACAATGTTATGCATTGTGCATCATTTTTATGAAAACTTTGAAAATGCCTTACAGATTGTATCATTATTTATTATAACTCGTATGCCGGTACATAACTATGGACAAAGAGTTTATAAATCTTTGAAAACGATGCCACAATATGACTATAAGTTATACAGAAAAGTTATGCCCCTTGAAATAACTTTTACAGAGTTAGGTCCCCTGAGATATATGAAATTATGATGAAAAATGAAAAATGAAATAATACTGGGTAAGCAGGCGATTTCACACTAACAAAATATCACAGTTGGCAGCGCTGGATTGAAGGGAAGGCGTGTAGAAAATTTCATCTCAATCGGATGGGCCGTTCGCGAACGTATAAAGGACATACATAGATACATAAATACGGACGAAGATCGCCTTTTATATATATGATGAATTTACATTAAAATAGTAAAAATAATTTATGCTTGTCTAATTCTCTTAAGTGAACAGTTAGTCTTTCAACCTTAACATTATCAATACTGTTGTTACATACTCAGTTAATTGATATTTCAAACGCTCAATTAATTGATATATCAAAAGATTCAGACATTAAAAACATTATTTAAAATTATCATCATCATCATCAAGTGCCGTGCCGGCTGGCGTAGGCGTTCAAGGCTCTCCATAGATCTCGGTCTTTGGTTGTCTGGATCAACTCTGCTGCTGATATTCCTCCATGCCACCGTCTCAATCCATCCAGCATCACCTCTCTTGGTCTACCTCTGCCTCTCTTCCCCTCGATCTTTCCAGTTGTTACGATGTTCTCCAATGCCTCTCTTCTCATCACGTGACCGAAGAAAGCTGTTTGTCTCTGTCTTATTGTTGTATATAATGTTCTAGTTTCATTAGCCTGTTTCAGGCAGTCGTCGTTAGTTACTCTGGCAGTCCAAGGAATTCGCAACATTCGTCTCATGAACCACATCTCTGTTGCTTCTAATTTCTTCTTAAAATGTTTCTAATTTCTTCTTAAAATTATAACAATTTCAAATTCTATAACGGGGAGGTGCAGTTGGGATTTTCCCTTCCTAAAGTTATGGTCTATGGCCAAAACTCTCCAGTACTTTTTAAGAGGACCGATATATATATATATAAAATGATCGAATGTCATATATCTTGAAGACTAGATCCAATCAACAATTATGTAAAGTTATATTTGTTTTCAGCACATCACAATTGGTTAAGATAAGAATATATTGACGTGGATATCCATATTCACGTGGATAGTCCTTAGGTTCATATCAGAATGCGATCGGCGTTGCCAGTAGTGGGTTGTGCTCAATATTTAAATTTCAAATCCCGAAACAACCAAATAATCTAAGATAAGAATGTTTATGTCCGGTACATTTTGGTTGTTGACTAGTGTTGCATTGGTTTCGCAGAAGCGAATGGAAATGTCCAGAATGCAGTCATGCCGAATCTTATCTTAGCTCAATTCAGCTCAACTCAGCTCAACTCAGCTCAGCTCAGCTCAA
Source organism: Cepaea hortensis (assembly GCA_963921405.1). Lineage (NCBI taxonomy): Eukaryota > Metazoa > Mollusca > Gastropoda > Stylommatophora > Helicidae > Cepaea > Cepaea hortensis. The sequence continues at coordinate 3,866,129 of OY992891.1, read as the reverse complement.
CTGGTTTCGCAGAAAACCTGGTGCATTTTTTTGGCGCTCGTT
>OY992891.1:3573587-3863587 GCA_963921405.1 Cepaea hortensis | reverse complement strand
CAAGCACGCCCCACCACAATTAGCGATCTCCGAAGGCATGGATTTGTTCGTGTGTTCACTCACTTCCGAGCCATAACACAAGACTGTCAAGAATTTTCTCACACTATCTTCCTCTATCTAGTTTTCCACAAATCTTTCCGGTTGTCACGATATGCTGCAGCTTTTGTCTTCTCATAATATGGCCAAAAATTATGGCTGCTGAATTCTGATAAGTTGTTTCTGTAGTAAGTTGTTTTTGCGACTTAGCCTCCCTCAGACTGTCCAGATTGCTTATTATGGCTGTCCAATTAATTTTCAGCATTCTTCTATAAAGCCACATCCAGGGTTTTCAGAGATATGTTTCGCCTGTTTACTGCCAATTTTGTTTAGAAGAATGATTATATTGGGAAAATACAGTGGTGGTTTCCCCTTGAATTCCGCTGGTTTGTGTATGGTTAGTTCATTAGCCTTAGAATAGAGGCCTCCCTGGCCTAGAGGTTAACGTCTTTCTCCGTAATCCCGTATATTCTCATTAGTAACGTAACCTGCACGAGAATCGATAGCAGTTCTCGCAGCGTTGGTAACTTATGGGGTATGTGAGCCGGTCGTTCAGAAAGCAATAATGGCATACTACAGAGCATAATCTTGCCTAGTACATCAACAGCAGCTGAAAAATGCTGGTGTTGACTGCAACGTCCTATAAGGGATATGCAACATAAAAAAGAAGAATAGAGGAACTGGAGATGTGGATATAAATAAGAATATACCGTGTTTCAAGAAAACAAAATAAATTAAATACAGAGATTCTAAAAAGACTGGCAATGAAAAGAGAGTTGATGAAAGAAATAAAACAGAGACTAGTGAAATATTTCGGCCATGTTAACAGACATACCTCTGCCAGAGAGTGAGTGGAGGTTGCAGGTCGCTAGCGAGTGACATAATGTTTATAGCAGTTGCTGGCCAGCGACTTTACATTTTGATGTTCGCTTATGACTTGCTGGCAAGAGGCTGATTGGTGTGGAGCGAATACATATTCGCCTGCGAGTATTATTTGCTGAACGTGTGAGTAGTAAATGCTTGATTGCCTCTGGCAAATGAAATACACATTTGTTGTAACTCGGGGCGAGCTATAATATTGATGTTGTTCGCCACCTTTAGTTTGAAGCTCGCAACATTTAATTTAACGTCTCGTTGGATCACTCACACTGGGTGCTGACAATATGTTATACAGGCTGGTGGCTTGAAGTTCTAATGGAGGCGCTCATACCCGTATAGCTTTCTCAGGTCCATCAATAATGTTCTGTGAGCGCCGATACTGTAGAATTGACAACTGCTTTTTTAAGCAAACTCAACGAAAATCAATCAACCAGCAGGACACAGTTTGAATTTACGTGTTCCTTTTTGACTCTAGGTGGTTAACAACACATACTAATATTTGCGCCACAAACAATTCCTAGAGTCTGCAATAACTTCACAATAATACTACACAATCGAACCACAGATGTGGCAGCGCATTTTGTGGCCATGCTAAGGAGCCAATAACCACGTCTCAACGCGACAGTGGCCAACCTCTAACTCCCTGCCTGTAGGAGACGTTTTCTCCTGTTCCGTGACCTGCCTCGATATTTTCATGCGAGGCATGATTTTCAATCTTCTCATCTTCACGCTGGGTTGCGTGAAGCTGTAGGTTGTCTGTACTTTATGACCCATGACCTTAACCTTGGTCCATTGCACTCACCCCGGTTGGACTTGAAACAAAAATATGCAGTACCTTTTTTCTTCTTTACAACGAGTTCTAACTCAATTTATTTATTTATTATTTTTTTTTAAATTCACATCAGAACTTCTTCCTATTTTAAATACACTTCATAAATTCTAATTATTAATTGTGTACATATGGTCTGCTGCTCTTGTGAACTCAATTTGGCACTTTGTCTGCTATTAGCGTTTCTGATAGCATTACTGGGTTGACCAACATTCAACTCCATCTGTCAACACTGCCACTGACTTGAACCCTGTTATATCAAACTTGCACGGATTCTTATAATGGCCCACATATTACAACCATGTGATAATGTCAAACTGTGCTACCACCTTCTGACAGTCTTGTAGTCTTGTGTCTTCCTTGTCATGAGACAAACATGTCTAGTTTGGTCCTGGTATTATGTCTAGTTTCTCACATACCTGTTCCGTACATTTTTGTTGTGGTAATGTTTTTGAGTGGTCATAGCAACTACATCACACACACACAAAATATATATAATTAATTTAGTGGGGACGACTACCCATTCATCCCCCGTGAACGTCGTGGGGATTCAGTCTCCTTTTTTCATCAGAGAACTGGCATCCAACTGCCATGAGATCCAGTGCCTCCCCGGACATCCTCATACAGTCCTTCCTCCTCATGCTTTCGCAAGAAATCTGAGTGTGGAGTCCTTTAATCATACTCATTACAATCCATATTTCTTTGTACCTGGGTGAATCTATTTTGTAAGACAATGAACTTTGACAACCTCTATTTTATTTGTCTTCTGTGTTGGTCACACTCTGACCATTCATTTGACTGTTCATTACATCGCAATCGGTATGGGGTTATGCCTCGTCTAATGACAGTTCAATACATATGTATATCGTTCATGTTTGGCGTAGTTGATCTTTGTTTAAATTCAAAAGATCTTGCTGTCATCAGAAAAGTTCAAGACACTTGCATCTCGCTTACAGCGTTTCCAAATTAAGCAACACTGCAATGCTGACATATATAATTGCATTCAATTATCTTGTCCTTACTTAATGTATATTCTTCTTCTTCTTCTTCTTCTTCTTCTTCTTCTTCTTCTTCTTTTTCTTCTTCTTCTTCTTCATTCTTCTATAAATTACCTGAGCTTTTAGTAATACTGTGCAAACAGTTCCATGTGTTTGGAATCACAGAAAACCGTCTCAACGACAAAATAACCGACTCTGAAATCTCTCTTAAGGTGGTCTAAAGTAATTCGAAGAGACGCAAAGCAAAAATTAGAGACATGTATTGTTGTATACATTTCCAATTCTCTCAACTGTTCCCGTAGAAGTGATCTCGAGTCAGTAGAGATAGAATGTGTTTGGTTAGAGGTGAAGCCAGCCAGCCAGCAACCGTTTCTCATTGGATACCTATATCGGAATCCCTGTGCTGGGTAGAGTTGGTATGACTGTTTAACTACAATGATGGATAGAGTATTTACAGCAGGTAGAGAAGTCATGATATTAGGTGACTTTAACATAGATATTACTAAATCCAACCAGGCATGGGGGGATATCATTCTATCTTACAATTTCAAACAACTAATAAATCGTCCCACAAGAGTTACAGACACCTCCTCAACTATAAATGATCATATATATGTTACTTGTCCAGTTAATATTACCGAATGTTCTGCTCCTGTTAGTGCAGTTAGTGACCATTACCCAATATGTTGTACATGGTCGAAAATTGGGTTCAAAACTCCTAAAAATAAACATTTAAGCATCAAATTTAGAAACTTTAAAGCTCTCAACCAAAATTTATTTCTAGACGACTTAAAAAATGCAGCCCTTGAACATGTTTACCAACTTCCTGATCCGGATGATGCACTAGCTTACTGGACAAAGACAGTCTACAATGTATTTGATAAACATGTGCCAGTCAAAGAAGTTCGAGTCAAGAATCAACATAAATCCCCATGGGTTACTAGTGAAGTTCTGGAAATCATGACAGAGCGAGATACAGCACACAAAAATAAAGATTTTATCAATTACCGCAGACTAAGAAATAAAGTTAAATATGAAATTCGTAGGATAAAGAAAGATCATTTCAAAAATTTGATTGTAGATAAATCAAATAACACAAATATATGGAAGGCTATTAACTTGTTAACCAACAAGAAACACGCTTCAGAGTCAGCAATACCAAACTCTATAACATGCGAGAATTTCAGTTACTTCTTTCAATCAGAAATAGGGAATCTAAAGTCCTCAATACCAGACTCAGTATGTAATTTAAGTTCACTGTCATCATTCTGTGAAGGGAAGTGCTCTAGAAATATTCCCCCTGAGATTCCCTTGATGTCTGTTGCAGAAGTATATAAATATCTCTCGAATCTCAAAGCAACAAATTCAGAAGGCCTAGATGGTATCAGTAATAGAATTCTTCGGTGTGCTGCACCAATTATTAGTGAGTCCTTAACATTCATATATAACCAGTGCCTGTCCAAAAACTACTTTCCATCTGCCTTTAAAGTTGCTAAAGTGTATCCTCTACTTAAAAATGGCTCAACTATATTAGCGTCTTACTATCGTCGCTATAAAAGCCATTAGAAAAAACGCATGCATAAAATAACACTACATCATTTAATTAACAACGATCTAATAATTGACAGTCAATCTGGGTTTCGACCTAAATATTCTTGCCATAGTGCCCTTACAAAAATGACCGAAAACTGGCATCTTTGTATCAACAATGGCAACATTTGTGGAGCAGTATTTGTAGACTTTAAAAAGGCTTTTGATATGGTAGATCATGATATTTTAATTAGAAAATTAAAACACATGAAGACTAGCACCAATATTGTGAACCTAATTACGTCATTTGTATCTGACAGACAACATGTAGTGTCCTTCAATAACTGTCTATCAAGACCCACACAACTTAATTTTGGTGTGCCTCAGGGCTCAATACTAGGTCTGCTGCTTTTTGCAGTGTATATTAACAATCTTCCTTTATACCTTAATACTTCATGTGACCTATTTGCGGACGACTGTACTATTTACACAAGTCAAGAGAGCCTTTGTGACTTAGAGAGCTCTTTACAAAACTTGACAACCTTAGTAGATGGAGCAATGAAAATCGCATGTTAATTAACATCGACAAAACCAAATCCATGCTAACAACGACCAGACAAAAACTACAGACCCTAGCCATAACTGGGACACCGCTCGAGCTCCACGTGGACACGTTACCTATAATTAATGTAAATGAACATAAAACATTAGGTCTTTTAAATGACAGACATTTAAACTGGAGCCCTCATGTTCACGTCCTTACCAAGAGAATAGCACAAAAAATTTACCAACTTGCTAAAATTCAGCACTTTTTGGATGAAAGCACACGAAAAATATTCTATGCATCCTATATCCAATCACCTCTCGATTATTGTTCCACAGTCTAGGATGGTTGCCCTAAATCTAATATGAAACGATTGTGTCCGCTTCAAAACCGCTCTATACGTCTAGTTTCTAGCATAAAGCACGTTGAAAGTAATAAATTATACAGCCATCTAAGACTTCTACCACTTCAAAAGCGCTTCCTTTTTAACAAAGCCAAATTAGTGAATAAAATTATATCTGAAAATACCCAAGAGTATCTTCTACCGTTAATTCAATCTAATGTAATTAACAGTAAGCGCTTAAATTTATTACAACTTCCTAAGCCTAGATTGGACTTATAAAAAACTTGTTTCGCATATTCTGGTGCTCACTTGTGGAATAGCTTTCCACCAGAACTGAAAATACCAATGAGTCCCTACACATTCAACCGAAAACTCTTTCAATACTTACTTCATACCGACTATATGCCTCCAGACGTCACCTACTAGTATCATTTTCCATTATCATTCTTCACTGTATGTGTGTGAGCGAGACAGTGGGTGAGAGAGTGAGTGAGAAAGAGTGTGAGTGGAAGAATTAGTATGAGTGAGAGTGAGAGAGTATGCATGCGCGTGTGCCTGAGTGAGTGTAAAAGAGTGAGTGTGTGTGGACATATGTGTGAGAGATTTAGTTAGAGAATGAGTGAATCTGAGAGAGTGGGTGTGTTGTGTGTCTGCCTCTCTGTGTGACAGAGTGTGAAAGTTAGTGAGTTAGTGTGAGTTACAGAGTCAGCGAGTAAATGAGTTAGTAAGGGAGCGTGAGTGAGTGAGAGAGAATTTGTGGGTATGCGTGTATGTGCGCGAATGAGTGAGTGTGAGAGCGAGTGAGTGTGTAAAAGAGAGAGCGTGGGTGAATAAGAGAGTGCATGAGAAAGTGTGATGTATGTGTGTGCATGTCTGGATGTGTGTGTGGGTGTATATGTGTGTGTGTACATGTGTGTATCTATGTGTACCTCTGTGTGTATGTCTGTACGTGTGTTAAGGTGTGCGTTCATGTGTTTATTTGCGTTTATATGCATGTGCGTGTGTATATGTGTGTATGGATGAGTGTGTGTGTGTGCTCGTGTATGTATTGTATATTTTTGTGTGTGTAAGTGTGCATGCATGCAGTGTATGCGAGGGAATGTATATTCGGGTATTATGTACGTGTGCGTAAGCATATGGATGTGTGTAGGTGTGTGTATGTGCGTGGTATATGTGTGTATTTGCGTGTGTATGTTGTGTGTGGGTGTGTGTACATGTGTGTGAGAGAGAAGAGAGAGAGAGAGAGAGAGAGAGAGAGAGAGGGGGGAGAGAGAGAGAGAGAGAGAGAGAGTTGAGCGCACGCATGTCATCTAACATGCTGTTCCATATGTTTTGTGTATTCTCATTTTCATATTATCATTTTGATGCACTTGATTTTAACATGCATAAAATGAATTATGTAAATTACTGTAAAGTAAGTGAGAGAGTTAGTGAGTATGAGTCAGAGAGAGAGAGAGAGAGAGAGAGAGAGAGAGAGAGAGAGAATGAGTGTGAGAGTGTTTGCATGTAGAGATAGAGAGAGAGAGAGAGAGAGAGAGAGAGAGAGAGAGAGAGAGAGAGAGAGAGTTGATCCCACGCATGTCATGTAACATGCTATTCCATATTTTTTATGTATTCTCATCTTTCATATTACGAGGTATCGTTTTATATGCCACTTGATTGTCGTGTAACATGCCATTCCATATTTTTTGGTATTTGTTTTTTTTTTTTTTTAAATTCTCATCTTATCATTTTTTATGCCACTTGATTTTATCATGTATAATATAACATTACTGTGATGTGAGTGAGAGAGTTAGTGAGTTGGAGAGAGAGAGAGAGAGAGAGAGAGAGAGAGAGAGAGAGAGAGAGAGAGAGAGAGAGAGAGAGAGAGAAAGAGAGAGCAAGAGAGAGAGAGGGAGAGAGAGAGAAAAGAGAGTGTTGAATTGCATCACTAATTTTTACGCTACATAATGTATATGTACAATTTTTTCTCCACTTCTTGTAATTGCGAGAATTCTCACGACAATCGTCAGTGTCCCAATTGTGTGTAAAGTGTGGGAGTTTGTTCTTAGTTTCAGTGATCATGTGAGGCACCATGTATGTGTCTAGATGTGAGGATGAGTATGGGTGTGTATGTGAGGGATATGTGTGTGTGTGGGGGGGGGGGTATGGGGAAATGTATGTGTGGAGGGGTTGTGTGTGGAGGATGTGTATGGGTTAATGGGTGATGTGTGGATGTGTAAAGGGATGTGTAGTCGGTGGTGGATGTATGTGTGTGTGAGGGATATGTGTGTGTGTGTGTGGGGGGGGGGGGGATATTTGAGAGGATAGTTGGAAGTATGTGGGTGTTGGTGGGTTAGGAGGGGATGTGGGTAGGGAGTGTGTGTTTGCGTGGGTGAATGGGTGTGTAGGAGATTGTGTAGGTTGGGGGATTGGTGTGTAATGGGTGTGGGGGAAGAGTGTGGGGGTGTCTGTGAATGGGATATGTCTGTGTGGGTGGGAGTGTGTGAGTGTGGATGGGATAAATGTGAGTGGGTGGAGGATGTATGTGTGGGTGGTGAGGATGTTTGTAGGTGGAGGATGTGTGAGTGGTTGAGGCGATGTGTGGGCGGGGATGTGTATGGGGAATGTATGTGAGGGGGGGAATGTGTTTATGGGTGGAGATTTGTGTGGGAGGGGAGATGTGTGAGAGGTGGGGGAGGTGTGGGATGTGCAGGTGATTGAAGGATGTGTGCGAGGATGGGGGATGTGTGTTTAGCTGGGTGGTTGGGGTGTGTGTAGGTGGGAGGGTAGATGAGAGATGCATGTGTTGATGGGCGCGTGGGTGATGTGTGGGTGTGAGTGGTTGATGGATAAGTACGTGAGTGGGTGGATGTGTGTGAGAGATGAGTGTATGGGTGGGGGGAGGTGTGTAATTGTGAGAGGATGTGTGTGAGCGGCGGATGTGTGTGGGTGAGTTATATGTGGGTGACGGGGTGTGTGTTGTTAGGAGTTATGTGTTTTTGGGTTATGGGTGGGGGAATTGTGTGGGCAGGTGGGGAGATGTGTTTATGGGTGGGGATGTGTGTATAGGTGGGGATGTGTAGTTGAGAGGTGGCGAATATTGGGTGGGTGAGTGGGTGTAGGTTGGCTGATGTGTGTGTGGGTGGGTGGGGAAAATTGTGAGAGTGCGGGATATGTGTGTGGATAGGTGCGGGATGTGTGGGTTGGCGGGGGTATGTGTGTGTGGTTTCTTCTTCTTCTTCTTCCTCTTCTTCTTCTTCTTCTTCTCTTCCTCCCCCTCCTCCTTCTTCTTCTTCTTCTTCTTCTTCTCTTCCTCCTCCTCCTCCTTTTTTCTTCTTCTTCTTCTTCTTCTTCTTCTTCTTCTTCTTCTTCTTCTTCTTCTTCTTCTTCTTCTTCTTCTTCTTCTTCTTCTTCTTCTTCTTCTTCTTCTTCTTCTCCTCCTTCTTCTTCGTCTTCTTCTTCTTCATTTTCTTCTTCTCCTCCTCCTCCTTCTTCGTCTTTTTTCTTCATCATCATCTTCTTCTTCTTCTTCTTCTTCTTCTTCTTCTTCTTCTTCTTCTTCTTCTTCTTCTTCTTCTTCTTCTTCTTCTTCTTCTTGGGGAAATGTGTGTGGGTGGGGGATCAGTGGGTGTGTTCGCCTGGTCTGTGTGAGTGCTTGGAGGTATGTGTGGGTGGATGGGGGATGTGTTGGTGGCTGCGGGATGTGTTGGTGGCTGCGGGATATGAGGGTAGATGGGGGATGTGTCTCACAACATTGCAATATGCACTGTTTATGTTTACAACTTTCATTTGATAATGTTTTTTTTTTTTGTTTTCTCATGTGAATGTATCATGCGTAATATGCATTGTTTATGCTTACAAAATCCATTAGACAATATTTTTTCCCCTATGTTAATGTAACATGCACATTTGATGAATGAAAGATGAGTGATTGAAAGGGCCGAATGTAAGACGGGTGTAACAGAGTACCATCTCTGTTAATAGATTAGGAGGGGATGATGTGCAAAGACTAGACACGGTTGAGCATCCTATGAAAACGTAACTAAGGATGCTCAAGCCGTGACGTAGGGTTGAGTGAAGTTAGTTACTGCCTGGATCTGAGAATGTCAACATCGATTAGATTTTGAAACCAGTACGAAACCTGTTTGATATAATTGAACTTATTTCGTTGAATAAAACCTTTTGAAACTACAATCGGGACTCAGCTTCAATACATCATACTAACTGTTTACTCTGTTATAAGAGTAAAATTGGTGCCGCTTAACCAGGATTTTGGACTTAGCTGTCGCGGACGCAATGTGAAGTACTAAGAAACAGCACAGCACAGCGGAGAACTTTCATTGAACACCTTATCTCGGCTTGCTGCGACAAAGAGGTATGAGTTTATTGAGTGAATTTTGAATTGGTAATCAAAAGATCCAGACCAGACCACTTTGTTGAAGTTTCCAACTTATAATAGAACCATCACGAAGCATTTTTCTGGCTAGTTGATTGGAACCGCCATACATATTAGAATTACTAGATGGAGCTACCATTGTAAGCTGTTTATCAGTATAGTAAGCTGTTTGTCATCATGACCACCTGTAGTGACCTGATTGTCGTCACTATGCTGTGAGTTTTAACCTGCCGTTATCGCAGCCGTTGATTGACCTTGCTTGTCTGAAGGTCACTTACTCACTGGAACTGTCCAGGATAGAAGAAATTTTTCAACTCTCAAAAGTAAAACAGCCGCAACCAACTTGAAAACTACAGATTATCGAGATGTCATAAGGAATGCGATTTACTTGCTTTGATCTTTTTGGACGCGGGTGGGCATAATGGGTTGCCGTCCTGCTGAAGAAGAGAACCTATTGTAATCGCGCTTCATTTCTCTTAAGCCGTTTCAAGTCGTCCAGAAGTGCCCTTTTTCGGGTGATTGATTGATTGATTGATTGATTGATTTACGAACCGACATCACAGCATTCAGGACATTCCCATAAGCGCTCCGTCTCCATCCTCAGCAGCCAGCGAAGAGTTCCAACACTAATAGTTCCAGTAGCAATCTGATTATATGTCCGTCTCGGCTTTCCTCCGAGCGCCGAGCGACGGCCAGATCCCCTCGTCACACCTCGTTGTCTCATTCTTACCAGACCATGGTGCTCCATCTGCTCCTCCGAGGTGTACACGTGCTCCCACAAGGCCGCAACCACGTCTGCCTTGCCATGCATCAATACTCCACCAAATTTTGCCGAGCCAGCCAATCTGTCTGCCTGTTCATTCCCCAGCACACCGGCATGCCCAGGAGAAAAGATCCAGGCGATGCTTGCTACCCGTGACCTCCGAAGCGAAGCAAGCCACTCTGCACGAAGCTTGCCTGTTCTCACCCTTCTCAGCATGCTTTCTGAGTCAGTTACAATCACAATATGTGTATGTATCGTGTTTTCTATCCAGCGGAAAGCTGCACTGACCGCCTCCACCTCCATTCTTAAGCTAGATGTAGTGTCATCAAACGCCAGGCTCTCCTGCACCAAACGCCGACCATTAGTTTTTGCAAAGAACCCCCAGGCACTTCTCCTACCTGTCAACACTGACCCATCCGTGTAGATAATCACATCACCCGGGAGAGAATTTTCCTGAATTAGTTGCTGAATTTCCACTTCCGTGGCCCCTGCTGGCCACTCCCTGCACTCCCGGCTCAATGTTATTACAACTCTGCACAAGTCTGACTGCACGGCTGGCACTCTGACCCACTCCTCTCCTCGCCTAATGTTCTCCAAGGGGCACACCTGTCTGATCGTATCCTCCGCCTGAGCCATCCATGATTTCCCTCTTATCAGTCTCTGACCCTTAACTACGTCCAGCGCCTCATGCAACGGGTGATCTGTGTCTGCAGCTACTCGTAGGTATGCCATCGCTTGCATCACCTTGTGCCTACTAGCAACAGTAGGAAGACCAAGGATGTAACGCATACACACTACTGGAGTGTCTCTGGTGCATCCCAGAATGACCCACATCGCTTCATTCTGTATGCGCTCTAATTTCACCAGCTGACTCTTTGAGACAGTGAGCATTCCCAGTCCATAATCAATCACTGAGAGGATCAAGTGCTGGTATAGTGTGAAGAGCATTCTCTGCTCTGTGTCCATTGCAGCCATAGTTTTAAGTGCATTGAGTCCCTTTTGAGATCTTGTCACAACCGTCTCCACATGGTCCTTGAAGGACAGACACCTGTCAAATGTGACTCCCAGATACTTCAGTTTGTTCTCTCTGTTGACGCTTCTACCATCTATCGTGAGGCTTGGGGTATCATCTCTCACAATCCTATTGTCCAGAGAGCACCACAACACCGCCGCCTTTTCCGGGTTGATGACAGCACTCATTTCAGTGCACCAGTCAATCACTTTGTCCACTGTCACCTGTAGCTCCTGGGCTGTTTGATCCCTATTTCTCCCCTGCCTGTATGCAAGAATATCATCTGCAAATGTTAGAATCCTTCCAACCCCTGGTGCTTCTAGGTATGCAATCTTGCTCGTATACACATTAAAGAGCACCGGTGAGATTGCAGATCCCTGTGGCAGTCCCGGAGTTGAAATATGTGGCTCTGAGGTCCATGCGCCTAGACGGAGAGCAACTTGACGAGAATGCAGGACGGCTGCTATCCAGTTCACCAACCAGGGATTGACACCCTTCTCCATAAGTGCGGTCATCAAAATATCATAGCGAACTCTATTGTACGCATCTTCGAGATCAAGCGCTGCCGCCATCGTTTCCTGTCTACTCTGGAACCCCTCATAAAGTCAAAGGCAAAGGTGGCTGCATTTGACCAGGTATCTTTTCCTGGCCTGTAGCTCCCCAGGCCTCTTGGAAGAAGCTTCCCCCTTCCCAAAAAATCCTGCAGCTTAACAGCGACTATCTTCTCTAAAACCTTCCCAAATGTATTTTGAAGGGTGATGATCCTAAAGCCGGCAAGCTTTGAATGATCCTTGTATGGTTTTGGGAGAGGGATGAGATAGCTATGCAGCCAATCCTGCGGTACTGACGCTGTCCTAATGCTCTGATTAAAGCAGCCGGCCATCTCCTTCAGGTCTACATCGCTCAAAGCCTTCATGTGGCCATACCTGACACTGTCAGGCCCTGGTGCCGTGTCTTTTGCCTTCTGCAAAATATGTTTAACATCTTCAAACAGTATTATGTCTTCGTAAGGCATATTCTCTATTGTGCCAGATAATTCCACTCTAACTGCATCCCTGGTATCCGCATCACTATGATTGGTCTGCTCTAAAAATCTCTGGAGAAACGCCTCCCCTTTCTCCTTGTCTGTTGTCAGGCGTACCCCATCCTCTTTATAAATTGTTCCAACTGTCATAGGCCGATCTTTTCTTTGCATTTGTCTGTGCAGTTTCCAGAATTTATGCAGTGTTTTATCACCTCCAATCTCCTTCATAAAACATTCCCATTTTACTTTCTTGGCCTCTGCAGCACATCGCTTGAAAGCCTCCACCTTGTCTTCTTGTCATTTTCCGCTATGTCCACTTCCTCTCGTGAGCTTAGGGATGTCTGTCGCAATTTCCGTAGCTGCTTCACTGCAGCTCTCTTTGCTTTCCACGCATTGTCTACTTCTGGGGTCCACCATGGGGGCTGCAAAAAAGGAGTTTTAACAGTCCTGTTGCATGCCCCATGTCTGAGGCGTCCAAGAAGGCTGTCGCTCCGCTCATACCGAAAGGTCTTGCGCGCTCTCCCAGCCTTAACTTTCCTGGACTTAGAGATCAGGACTGAGCATGGCATGTGATCACTCACATGGTCATTCAAAACAGTCCACCTTACATCAAGGACTGATGACTGAGAGACAAGTGCCAAGTCAATAGCAGTATCTGCATCGCCAGGCCTCATTGCCATTCTAGTCGGCCTACCATCATTTATGCAGACCACCTCGGAGTCCACCATGGCATCCGCAAGTGCAATTCCTTGTCGATTTTCTCCACTACTGTCCCAATCTCTGTTTCTCGCATTGAAGTCTCCACATATGAGTAGCCTATCACCTGGTAAGTCCTCTAATTCCTTAAGCCAGTCCCATTGTTCCTTTCTGACAAAACAGTCCACTGTGGCATATACATTTATGATGTTCCAACTTAAGCCACCAATCTCCATTTGTATACCCTGGACCTCTCTTGCACTGTGATTCCACTGGCTCAAGTCAAGTGCCACATGCTTTACTCCTTTCTTCACCAGCAGACCTTGCCCATGTCTCTTCTGCCCAGTGGGGTTTATATAACTGACGTGCCCAGGGCAATGGTATTTATCTGTATTTATCTCCTGGAGCATGAGGACATCAAAATCACATATTAGCCTCTCCAATACAGGACCTCTCTGCCTGGCACTACGACAGTTCCAGTATCCCACTCTTACATGGTTGAAACCTAGTCTCTCCACTTTTCGTCTTATTCTCCTGGCGCCTGCCCTCCTATTTCTATGCCTTCTTCTCACACCATTTCCTCGCCTTCTCTTCCTCACCCTCTCTTTGCTAGCGCTGAAAGATGTGTCAAGCGCAGAGCACGTGCTCCGTAGCTCCGGCGACGATTCCCGTGTTTAAATAAATCCATAGGCAAAGTTTGTATATTGCAGGAAATAAACGGTCACCCTAGCATTGCCTGCTTACTAGGGAAGGGGCAGGGGATGTCCCTCAGGAGTCCATACGCCTGGCGCCGCCCCGCCCGCATACCAGACGTTCCACGTTCACGACCAACTCACCCGTGGCCATTCAGTCCTCGGCACGTCGGTCCACCTTAAGCTTAGGGGTTTATAATCGGAGTTTTCCATCTCCTAGATTGGCCGCTTTATTAGCTAACGGGTCTAATCTACCCGGGGGCAAGAGATTCCAGCGCCTCATTCCTGGCGAACACAGAATATACATGTATACAGGGAACAAAACCAATGTAATAAACCATCTATCAAATTGTAAGTACATAGTGAAAGTCACCACACCATGGAAACCTAACTCTCGTCACCAAAGGAAGCAGTGACAACAACAGTAATCTGATAATCAGTACACTAAACTATATACGTTGAGCTCTGCATAACGACATGTGACCAAAATACACACTGACAATCAGGCTAATCCACATGACTTCTGCCGTATGTCAATAGATGAGGTGGGATTTATGAATTAGCCTTGTGTGTGTGTTTTTTTTTTTATAGCCACATATTCTAGCCACAGTGCATGTAGATTCTGTAACCGGCAGCTTGGGTGTATTGGAGGTTCGTTTGGAAGTTGTAACCAGAGTTTCATTCAGAATGTCCAGCTGTTGTATCAAGGACTTGTCATCGAACATGCTCGTCTCTCGGATGGTGCCCAGGACTTTCCCAAAAGAGTGGATTCTGAACATTGGCAGGATTTGTATTAAAACCAGGCACTGACATAGATCGGAATATCACTGGCAGTCCACTGCCACAAATTGATCGCTGTCTTGATGTCTTGCAGCTTTTTTTTTTTTTTTAAATTGGCCTAGGTCGCATCAGTTTGGGGGTCGAGTGGATCATAAAACATAATCATTGCCAGAACCTTTTATTTGACAACGGCATGAAAGTTATCATCGTCCAGCCCAAACACTTTCTCACCGTCAAAGAAAACCTAGCAGGTTTCACGCAGGTTGGCAAACGTTTGGCCGCAACTGACCGACGAAAGGAGTAGAAGGTGGGCGTTCTATGAAAACTCTGGAATTTTGGTGCCGACTCTATAGTTCCCCTGGAAAGAATCACATCTTCTTGAGTCACAAATCGTCTAGCACTTCATAAGCATTTGTTGGTGAGACTTATGCAGCACCGTAAGCTTCGGTCCCCATGTATAATTGATCTACAGACGACACGTTTTGTGAATCAGTAGACTATTGGTGTGAAGATGATCCCTGTCTGTACGAAACAGCAGTTGACAGCGACTGATCACTGAAATCAATATGCGATTGTTACCATGGGAATGCTTGGCTTGAGAACTGTGGCTCGCGATAACTAGCTGTGAATCCCTCAGTTATACTTACTAAGCAACATTACCTTTTGATCTGAGCTCTGATACAGCACTCCGCGACAGAACTAGAGCCAAAACTTCCGACTGTAAACCGAAAGTCGTTGATAACTTGAAACTGTTGATGAATATCTTCCTATCGGACAAACTACACCGTTCGTCCTAACGGACGAACAGGATTTTCGGGTGAAAAGAAGCCAAAAGTCCGATGTGCCCGATGGGTGAAATGAGGAGTCCAAAAGTTGTCCTTTTGCTGGTGGAGTGGAAGAACACTACACGCTTGTTTTTTACGTGAAGCCTACACTTGTCAAACATAACTCTCAGCTGACGTATGTGGACTTACTTTCCTGTTGGATCAAGGGACGATGTGTCTAACGGTATTTAATTAAGGTTTATAAGAAGAAAAACAGTTGATTATGTCTCTTGTTTAATTTAAATACGCCCATATATTTAGTGATATTTATTAATTAAATTATTAAAGAATTAAACTATTTCAGCATATTTCAACATGGCAGAAGAACAAGTTTTGTTAGCACAGGTGTTAACTGGAGTAGGCACGGCAATAGGCAGACTCAACTCCGTAATGAAACAGCAAGAAGTAGGCATGTATGTATAATTAATTGTTGTAGGATATTGAAGAGTTGAAAACTTGATGCATGTTTTTAAAGATTTGTTCTTTGAATAACCTTTTTGCAGAGTATAGAATAGCGATAGGAAAGCTGCCTACGTATTGAAAACAACATATCATAACGGCGTGGTGAACTAATATGGATATCTTTTATAGAAAGTTAGAACGTGTGACGGAGTTAATGGACAGCTTAAGGATGGACGTAGACAGAATTTCATCTATGATAGAACTGATAAAGAGACAGACGCTCGAACGAAAGGAGCACAAGACAGATATGAGATGTTTTGATGTAGACAAGTCCAATAGATGGCAGCCGATCAATAGGAACGATAACCAGTGTGGTTACAATTCTAAAGTTATCAACCATATATATATGAAACCAGATAAGAGGGAGACAAAAAGATATGCAATGGATCAACACAAAAATTTAGGAATTGGTAATAGCCAGAAAAGGAATTTGTATGGGAAACAGTGGTCTTGGCCTTTAAATAGTGAAAACGCAAGAGCCTTGAGAGAGAACTGGTTTCAGATCAGACAGTTGCGTTTTTCGGTGGCAAGGTTGAAAAACAGAGAAGAAAACACAGACAAGATTTTGGGTAGTCAGGAGGTATCTTCAGTCTTTAGTGTCAGACGAGAAAGAGAGACAAAGACGCAGCCAGGCAATAGTGTGGAAAAGAGTACTCAGACATCGATTGATAAAGTAGTAAGGAAAATTCAATCAAAACCAACTGAGTAGAAGGTAACAAAGAGAGACACTGTTGCATTAAGGAGAGACACTGGTACAGAGGTTGGACAACCCAAGACAAAAGACAGCAGAAAGAAAATTAGAAAGAGTGTTAGGACTAGAAATGAAAAAAGTTTGTGCATATATAATCATGGAGGTAGAAGCGAAGAGTCTTTGGAGTCGTCGTCTTTACAATCAGAATCTTCAGACCTCACAGATTTTGATATAGAATATACACCAGACAGGGAGTTAAAAGGAATGAATAGGAACGAGAGAATTGCACTAAGAGCAGATCCTGACTCGAAGCGAGACGTTTCCTCGTACGGTATGGTTGCTGGTGAACAAAATAACAGTACATATGGTAGAAAAGTGGTAAAGACCAGGAGACGAATTCCTAAGATGGGAGAAAATAATACTTTTATAGAGAAAGATGTTTATCTATTGGAAAGTAGAACACAAAAACAGCAAAAATCGGAAGCGTCGCTGGAAAAGGCTAGATGTATCATGAAATCGATAAGACCATGGTTATATTTAAATAACCGATACGAGCAGATTTGAGCATTTTGTAACTGAGATTGGGGTAATTCAGGTTTGATGAGGGTTAAACCGGCTCAAATATTGTATTGCTATGGAGAGGAGTAAAGTGGAAAATGGTGGAGAATCACTGCAAGTGATGTGTGATGTTGAGAACTAATGTAGTATTGTCTTGTATTGCATAGGTAGTTTTGAGGTATAAAGGAGTCATAACATAGTAACTGATTGAGGGGTGCGGCTGTTATAGCCTGAGAATAGCGCGAAGAAATAGATCCTTGTTATAGGAGATTGATGAGTGAGTAGTCGAGTGTCGGAGTGAACTGGTTACTTATATGTTGTCCTTGCGTGCGTAGGCGTGTGGACAGACATGTATTCGTCGCGCTGATTAGAGAATGAGGAGGTCTGGTTGGAAATGTATGGATGTCAAGTTTTCAGCGAGATATACTTCATAAAAGTGTGAAGTGAGAAATTATATAAAAGGCACATAGACGATGTACTGTCTAAACGAACATGGTATGCGCGTGTTGAAGGCAGAGGTTGACGGTGTGACGCGTCGAGTTTGTCTGATTGTGTTTTTAGAGGTAGTGAGGTGTTGAGTGAGGTGTGATAGAACGGTTGACATAACGTAAAACTGACATGGAGAGATATAGGCTGATTAGAAATGTTCGTTGTTAGAGCTAAAGTGTCGTTTGAATAGAATAGGTTCTAAGTTGTTGAAAAGGATTGAATGAGTGAGACAAGTTGAAATGAGGAAGTAGTTAGATTGTGAAAGTCTTGTGGAGGATATTGGATGAAAGGTCTGGTTGTCCTTGTAAGAAACAGATCTAATGTCGGTTGGCAGAATTAAGTTGGAATGAGATTGCGTGATGCAGCGAAATGAGAGAATATAGCGAAGATGTGGTCAGTATGTCTCGTCGGAGTGAGAGTTGTGAGAAGAGCTGTGTATTTGTAAAAGAGATAGACAATACGGTGTTAGATTGTCTAGGTAGAGATCGACGTTAGCTTTACGCGCTTGCTGTTTCTGAGGGAGCCCAATAAATGTGAGTGGCGTGATTACCTTCGCAGTGTGTGTGAGTTAAAAGAGAGTTGAGGATAGTTTAGAGTTGTTGTGGTGAGATGTTAGAAAGTACTGATACAGGAGACTGAAATGTTAGTTGCGTCGGGTAGACGAGAGACTTAAAAATAGAATTAGTTATTGACAAATATAGTAGATAGATGTGTTGGTGAAGTCTATAATAAATAGACATTCGTTCATGGTTGTAGCAATGTGGAGACACCGTGGTAAACGGGATGAATGTTGGTACAAATCAAATTCAAGGGAAACAACTAGATTAGGAAACGGCTGTGCTGAGTTGCAGTTTCCCTTACTGAGTAGATGAATTGTTGTGTGCTGAAATAGCCACACTACTTGAAAAATAGAGCAATTTTTGCTGTAGTTTACAGTAATTGTTTGGTTAGTATGTCAAGTGCAATAGTGTCGCAGTGGAATTGGTTTTGTAAAAGATGGAATGTTAGGAAGGGAAATAACCAATGCTTGACTTCCAGAAAACGTACGGTCATTTGTTGATTAATGACTTTTGGTTGAGGAGAACAAATATTGTTCTGAGTTATAATGAGAATATAGTCTGTAGGTAACAGATATATATATATTTTGGGGGTAATACCTAGAATGGAGTTGTTGTTTTTTCTGTTATGAGAATAACGGAATGGGCATGACTTGTGTTCATTGTGTGAATAGATATGTATTTCATTGGTTAGTATAAGAGACCAATGTTGTTTGAATACTATAAGCAGTTGGGTTTAATTGAATATGTATGGTATGTTATATTATTTTTCTTTACTTGATTTGGTTCTGTAAAATGATTGCCATATGATTTTAGAATAGGATTGTTGTGTTTTCAGTCTTTTACGTACAAACTATTGATCCGTAAAAGAGACCAGTAGTGTTAGATAACACTAGATATTTTCTTTTAATTTAAATTGATGCTTGTTTTATGTGGGGATAAACGGTTGAAAACCAGGGAGGGGTGATATTGTTCTATTTTGATTTGTCTTGACTCCAGTTATTCAATTGTTAGTTTATTTAGCTTACTTTGGTTGAATATTAGCATATTACTTTGTTTATTAATTTTCATTTGCAAAAGTTATTAATGATGTTAATTATTGAGTTGCCCTGACTATGTTTAAATTAGTTTTCGTTTGACGTTCAGTTGTGGGGAATTAGAAAATTAAACAGGTTCATATTAAAGAGAGAAACTTAGTAAGGGATCCTTGGGAGTTTTGGAGACAGGGTTACGTTCATAAGATGATCTCCATGCGGTCGGAAGTGAACATGGATTTAGTGCCATGATGTAATGGGAATTTCATAAGCGACACGAGATTGCTAGTTTGTAGAAAAAGTAGATGTGGGTAAGTAATGTTTATAATAAGTGCTGCGCCAGACAGCGTGAAGACAAATAGTAAAACATGAATTGAATGCCATGTTTTTAAGTATATAGATATCAGTACAATAGTAAAGGGAAGTAAGTGTGTTCGTGAGAAATGAACATTCTCAGTGTGGAGTGCTGTGGTCACAGCGAACATAGATAAAATGCCATGAGGTTTTGGGGGTCCGTGATATATGGACTGATAAAGAATAAAGTTGATTACAAGGAGTGATGGGGTAGATAGGTTAGAAGGTCACAGACATGAGTTCAGTGGCGGTATTTTTGTTGCTGTTTATAACGGCATAAATTGACAGGTGGAAGTTTTAGGTGAAATGCCCATAATAAATGAAGATTAGTGGATTGCTGAAGTTTTCGGCGAGATTAATAGGGAATTCCGAGAGAGGTATAGGAGAGATTTGGTTATGTTAGGTGATGTGTATAATGTTGGAGGAGGTCTTGAGTGATAATAGACCTTTTGATTTGTGTGATATGTAGACATTTGGGAGTGTATAATATTTTTGGTGGTTAATGCTTGAGGCTGTAGGTAGCAGCACATAAAGTTTAGTACAAAGTTAGAACAAGAATGCTTATCATGGGATGTGAGGGGGTAAAAATAGGAGCTGTGATAAACAGCGTTAATTAATTTACAATATGTTCATGGAAAATGAACATGGTTAATGGTTTCATGATGGGACATAAGACAGGTGAAATATGGTCTTGGGTGTAGATGGCAGTACAAATATTGAGTATATGGGAGAAATTTTGGATCAACTTAATTTATAACAAACAGAGATGTAGGTTCATAGATCATAAGATGTGTTTTTGAAAAACTTTTATTTGTAAAAGTTTTTACTTTTGCAAGGGAGGTAAATGTGATTGTTTTTGACTACTTCTTTATATCTTCATAACTGGGTGCGCACGCCATCTTTTCTGTCTATCCTGTGTTGTGTTGTTGATGTTGAGAAAGAATGAGAAGTTACATAATGAAAAGTGTATACCAACGATTTTTATGAACAATTGTATATATGAATTGAAATATCCTTATGAACTATGTTTTTTATGAAACCTTGTAGACTCAGAAACGAAGAAGAAGTATCACTTCATAACATAGCGCTTTGCTATAAGAGAGAATTATAGGAGACAAGTGGAGAATTATTAGAGACAAGTGGAGAATTAGATTCGAAGGATGTAGAAGTAAAAGTCATTACTTAAGATAGAGTTAGTTTAAGATGAGTTGGAGAAAGAATATTGGGGATAAGGTTTTGGTGAGGGAAAGAATGGTTAGAATAAGTAGGTTAGGGTTAAGACCTTTGAAGAAAAGTCTTTTTAAAGAAAGGGAGGTCTGTAACAGAGTACCATCTCTGTTAATAGATTAGGAGGGGATGATGTGCAAAGACTAGACACGGTTGAGCATCCTATGAAAACGTAACTAAGGATGCTCAAGCCGTGACGTAGGGTTGAGTGAAGTTAGTTACTGCCTGGATCTGAGAATGTCAACATCGATTAGATTTTGAAACCAGTATGAAACCTGTTTGATATAATTGAACTTATTTCGTTGAATAAAACCTTATGAAACTACAATCGGGACTCAGCTTCAATACATCATACTAACTGTTTACTCTGTTATACGGGCCTGCGTGCCCAATTTGTTACGCTTTTAAAATAAAGTTTGTTCGTTGTTCGTTCGTTCGTTCTTCTTCTTCTTCTTCTTTTTTTATTTTGTACCTGTTATCTATATAGTACATTTCCGTTACAATTTTCTCTTTATATAACAATAAAATAATGACTTAATTAATCAATAAAAATAATAAATTACATTATAATATACCTCTAAGAATATAGCCAATCCAATGATAATAATAATCAAAAATTTGTAGTAGCAATATTTCCTGTTTATTACTTCATTATACTCATCCTATGATTACAATACAATAAATTTCCTTAATAAATGACTTAATCAACAATCAATCTCTATATAAATACATAACACTTTTCGCATAAACAGTATATTCTCCTCGCGGACCAAATTTACATTCCTTAGCTCAATTTGTTTGGCTTTATGCCACAATGAATAACCATTAGTAAAAACTGACTGAACAAACAACAATATTCAAATAGGTTAGTATTATAAATATCTTTAAACTCATGGTGCCTCCAAATGACAAGTATTCACCTGCTACTGAACTAACATTTGTATCAATCATTCTACAATGCGCAACTGCCACCTCGCAACAAACACGCATCAAATTCACTACCTACACTGACACATTCTTACACCCACACATTCACACACACAAACACACACTTCCTTACATACACACGCATATACCTACGCACAAACACACACACACTAAATCATTCATCCATTCATTCATTCATGCATAGTCTCTCTCACACTCTCTCCTTCACTCTATCATGCCCATATATTTATAATAATTCATATAACCACACACGCATACGCACTCTCCTTCACACAATCACTCAAATTAAAATGCACAGACTCCCACACTTGCACATACATACATTCACATTGTCATGAGCATCCACACAAAAATGGGAAAATATGTCATACATATACATTGCATATTGTCATGAACAGATTAGAGTTAACAAAGACATAGACCATTAGAGTGTAGTCAGCCACTATAACTTGCAAGGTAGGAATAGACATGGTTAAAAATTAGAACAAAGACAGGGTTTGTAATACTTTGTAATACTCAAGTGAGCTCACCGGTTCACGAGAAACGTAGAGGTCGCCAGTGACGAACTGGGCTGGAAAGCTAGATGGACTCGTCATTCAGGGCGGGGACAGCTTACAGAACACACACACACACACACACACACACACACACACACACACACACACACACACACACACACAAACACACACACGCAAGCACGCACACTCACACAAATACACACGCACACACACACAAATACACACACACACAAATACACACGCACACACGCACGCACGCGCACACGCACGCACACACACACACACACACAGACACTCCAGTCAAGAATTCTATTCAATCCATCTACACAATTAATATAGAGTCCCAACAGTAGGATTGAAGTAGATTCGGACATCTATTAATTCAGTTCCACAGTCAATGGAGAACCGTAAGTCTTTACTTTAATGGGTTAAGAACATTTCTGTTCCACTATTGGTAGCGTATGAGTTTGCAGTGAGTAACTGACGACAGCACCAGCGAAAATATCAGTGTAGGAGGTAGATAGTCACTGAACAAGTGATCAGTAACGGACAGCGACAAGAATCAGCACATAGAGTTTGAACATGGTTTGACTGGTTGCTAAGGTCCGGTGTGGTGTCTATTGTGAATTAAACTTATGTTAAGCTACTGCTGTGAGTTCTGTTCACTCTATTAAGAGCATCAGCAAGCACAAGAGGGTGCGCGAGCCAGGTGAATGCACCTGTCATTATTTTCTCCAAGACAATATTTTATTACCTACAAGTCACCAGTAACAGACTCAGAAACAACGGTATCTTATCAAAGCAACAACAAGGCAGACTTGGGGGACCGTCTAATGACGGCATATTACACACAGTTCCGTACTCTTGCAGAAAACTGACAGATACACAAAAGAAGTACGCTATGACAGAACTGGAGGGTGTCTCCTTGGGTGAAGTTGTGACAAAATTCGCTAAATACCTTCTTGGTACAAAATTCGTGATGTTACCAGACAACAAACCACTAAAATTCTTTAAAGAAGGTTATCAAAAACAAACACAAAAACTCTAGAATTCACATATGGTATCTCCTGTTAAAAGATTTTGACTCCACTATATCTCACATACTGTTGTTGTTTTGTTTTTTTTCATATCCTTTACAAGACATCGCTGTCAACATCAGCATCTTTCAGCTGTATGTTGATTTCTTGGCAAGATTACGCTCAGTAGTTTGCCATTGCTTTCTGAGCGACGGGCTCCATACTCTCATAAGTCACTGGCGCGACTCGAACCGCTTCCAATTCTCGTGCGCTCACGTCAACCACGAGAGTATTTGGGGTTACGGAGAAAGCTGCTAACACCTCGGCCTGGAAGCCCGGCCTCACATATTGGGCAATGAAAATAATCTAGGAGACTTATTCAAGAGGATCGGCTGGCCGAGTGGCTACAATGCTGAATTCTCCTTCGGCCTTTGAATCCTCGAATATTGGGGTAAAAAAGAACACTCTAACCTGCACAGTTCGCGGCGACTGCACTAGCCAGGTGGCGTTAATGCCTCAGGCTCAAGACAACCCTGCCATACACCGCAAGGTACTATATTAGCAGTATATGACAGTTAAAAACTGATTCAGCAGACTGTAACGTCAAAACACGCATTCATCTAAAACTGACTCACGACTAGTGCAAACCAACAAGATAATAGCACACATCAATATATCAAGTGGGCCTGAATAATTGACGCATTTTGGGCCATCGTGCAAACTACATGCAGAGCACCCGATGGATGTAAATTATTGTAATTAAATTATATTTTACATTTGATTTAATGTTTTACAATTGTTAGACACATTCTGATTTGATGATGTTTCAGGACTGTGTTCTGTCAAATACTATCGATGGCATCCGATGGGCATTGAACTACATTGCAATATCAAGATTCAAAAGGTCTATCGTCATAGGTTCTGGAAAGACGTGTACTACCAACAGCACACAACTACCAACAAAGAGACGGACTTCGATGGCGATGATTCAAGGTAATTAGATGAATTTAATAGACAAACGTGTCATTGCAGTGTGTATGTACTGTACGTTGTTAATAAGACCACCAGTGTGCTGGTGTGTTGACAATAGACTACATGAACCTCAAGACGACAAGACAAATCACTGATTACGACAGTTAAACGATGATTGACATAACTGATTATGGGAGAGAAAAATCACCAGATTAAGACAGTTAACCTATGATTGAAATAACTGATTATATACTAGACAAATCACCTTGTTACGACATTTAAACCATTATGGAGATAACATATTACAGACACCTGATTATGACAGTTTAATCATGATGGACGTAACAGATTACAGACGAGACAAAAGACGGATTACTACAGTAAACCCATAATCAATATAATGAATTATAGACGGGAAAAGGAAATACACTGATGCAGCATAGTATAAATAGACTATAGACACAGGTTACAAGACACTAGTCCGAAGAATGGACAGAAAGAAAGAGCTGAAATAACAGTGATCGATAAGGACACTGAATCAATAATATATTGTTCAGAAAATACATTCTTCTTTTCAACTATTCAATTCATACTTGGAATTATAAATTTGTAGATTACAATGTTTTGCATATAATAATTAAAATACACCACCAATTACAAAAAATGTTACATATTAAACACAGCATATTCCATCCATCCATCCATCCATCCATCAAGTGCCATGCCGGTAAACGTTGGCGGTCATGTTTTACCATCTCACTCGATCACCAGAGTCGTGGATCAGCTCAGTGTTTCTGTCTCGACCATGCCACGAGGCTAAGCTATCCAGGTATTTGCTTCTCGGTCTTCCTCTTGGTCTGTTCCCTTCGATCTTACCAGTTGTCACCAAGTTCTCCAATTCATTTCTTCTCATAACATGCCCAAAAATTTTTGACTGTCTGCGTTTAATGTCTCTAATCAGTTTACGATCTTCATTTGTTTCTTGAAGGACCTATTCATTAGTCTTTCTAGCTGTCCATGGTATTCTTTATCGATGAGTCCACACAACATGATTTTCTTGGCATGCTTTCTGTATGCTTTCCTTCCCAGCAGTGACCATACTGGTCAGTGACCGTAGCCATTGTCTCCTCAAAAAAGGAGATCCTCTGCCTACCGTCGTGAAGGTGGAGACCATAACCTACAACTATCTGTCGGCTGCTCTCCACCTTCGTCCACCACCTGCACCCATGGCTTCACGTAACCCTGATCGGGGGGCTAAACGGGTACTCCACCTTGCCCAAGGGTGTCCCATAGGCTAGCGGAGGGAAGGAGGCGCCTTACCTCTCCTTTGATAGGGGATACCCCTACCCCGCTACCCCCTACAGCATATTCATGCGACATAAATAAACACACATAGTATTGTTTGGCGCGTCCTCTAGTGTCTACTCCCTTCTTCTCCTTCTGTGAGCGCCAAACAATACTATGTGTGTTTGTTTATGTAACTGTCTAAGTGGCCTCAACGGTTCCCTCAATAGATTTCCTATATTCATGCGAGCATAGCTACCTGTACATGGCTTAATCATTTTCGAGTATTGTAAACTGGTTATTCATTTTCAAATATTTACAATTGTTCATAAATTTTCAAGTAAATTACTAAGGTCTGTAGATATTACTGTAATGCTATACATAAGGGAGAAACAAACATACTCCCGAACATAATGATTTGAACCAAATTTCAGACAACTGACCTGTTTCAACAAGTACTAAAGATTGTACGATAGGGTCATAAACCCAGATAACAATGTTTACAGCCACAAGTGACATAGACCATTGTAGAAATAACAGGCGACGTATACCAAATGAAAATGGGCATCGAGAGTTTCATGTCTGGAAGAAGAAAAATATAAAGGACGCCGTGTAATCGACGTCACCCAAGAACCCAATGGGAAAAGGGAGGTGCATTGTAAACGAATGTTTGTGATTCAAATAACACACTAATAAAAAGATAGAACAATTGTCAAGCGGGTAATTGCGATGTAAACTATTTCAGATACAATCACCAGAATTGGTGCATAAAATAAAATGAGTAATATGAGTCACCAAATGAATTATATAAAAAGATCCAGATGAATCTTGCGTCCATATTTCTCTCATAGAATATTACGAAACAGTTATCTGGCAAAGTCAAGGAGAAACGGTCGTGACAAGAATATGAGGAAAAGTACCCGTCACTCTCAAATGTGAAGAAATCTGAGATTCCATCTGAAGAGATGGGATATGATGAGTGTTCGGAAGATAGATAACCAAAACACACACCTTCACCCAGGGTCGAGATGATTTGTGGAAGGGTGAAAGGTTTCTCATGCTTGGCATGAGGTCTAATGAACTGTATGAGAATATCCGCGGGACATTGGTATACTCATGGCAGGTAGATACTACACGACGACCCAGGGAGGTTAAGTTGGTGTATTCGTATCCAACTTAATTAACTATTTTTAATTTTAAGTATTAAGCTAGTATCTAATAACGTGTCATAGCAATATATACATATATAAGAATGGAGATATGCAAATATGAATAAGTTTATCAAAAGTGACTAGAAAACCTCAAAGTTGTGTGTACATGACATAGAAAGAAAGCCGATCAAATTGAGAAACTGTGCAGATATAGTTGAATAACGTCCTCTATTTTCCTTAATTGTGTTTTGTAAAGTTGCCCTGCACTTTGTTTGTTATATTGTTTTTGTTTTATTTTAAACTTTTATTTCACACACATCAGTGTGTATTTACACGGTGTAATATGTGTTTCTTTTCTATGTGTATTTCACAGAGCGTCGCTGTTTATTAGTGTCAAGTGACGCATGTTTGAATAAAACAAATACAGTCAAACCTCGGTTTTCGTTGATAATTAGTATGAAAACAATTCGCGAACCCCGAAACCGACGGACACCGAGGCAATTATTTGCATATGAATCAATGTAAATCCATTTAATTCGCTCTAGACACTCCAAAATACATACCTAAACACATTTTATAGAGAAAATAAATAGTGTTTAATACTATTTTTCGGTCCCAGATGTGTCCGAACTTTCGCCGTGCCTAGTAAAACAATGTATACCAGTGTGCTTTTTGAATTTTTCAAACCATAATCTGCTGTCTTTAAATCACTAAGTACACTACCATTCGCAACAGTCATTTTCTTAATGAGATCGGCACACAACAGTCTGGCCTTTTCACATATAATTGCCTCTGAAACATAATCGCCATCTAACTGTTTTTGATTTATCCAAATTACAATAATAACTGTCTGACATCTTCAATTGTTTGCGATCTCTGTTTCGGTAGCACATTCATGTCTTTTTCTATATTAGCCTCTTTTATTGTTTCCTTTTTTCGTCACAATGAAATGACTTCCCGTACATGCGGCCGATTTCAGTAATCTAAATGCTGCTTTCATATTTTATTATTAGCCAGTGATGTTCTCACAACAAAAAACAATGCAAAACTGAGCGGAAGAATGCGTGGGTTCTTTTGTTTTCGCAACATTAGCATCATGAGGGCACGGCAACGAAATCCGTTACAATCGACACAATCCGAGGCAATCAACGAAAACCGAGACAAGTTTTTCGCGGAAAACATTTACAAAGAGCGAAACCGAAGAAAGCCGAAGACAACAAAAACCGAGGTTTGACTGTACACACATATACACACATAATATCACATTTATGGCATGGTGTATGTACACACTCATTCCTTTGTTGTTTCTTTTTTCATTTTCTTTGTTTTTGTTGTTGTTGTTGTTGTTGTTGTTGTTGTTATTTTTGCGTTCGCTCGCTATGAACTAAATCATTGTCCATACACACTACTTCTGATAGTGATGGATGGAATTTTGTGTGTGGATTAGCTTTTTCTATTAACAGTGTCCCTCGCCGTCAGGCGAACCCACTCCGACTTCAGAGCTACTTGTAATTTATGTCCCCAAGGCAAGGACGATAGGTCAACATTTTAGTCCGGTGTAGGGGTTGAACCCTTTACCTTGGCATCAGCACACCGGATGTTTAAAAATGCAGACATAATGTTTTTTTTAAAAAATAACTCATTTTGTACGAAAACGCTGTGTATTTAATAGGAGAGAGAGAGAGAGAGAGAGAGAGAGAGAGAGAGAGAGAGAGAGAGAGAGAGAGAGAGAGAGAGAGAGAGAGAGAGAGAGAGAGAGAGAACTTTATTTTCACAAGGGTCAGAAAAAGGGCATGCATGCCCGTGTTTGATTCGGCCCTTCCAATCACTCATCTTTCGTTCATCACTGTGCATGTTACATTCAGATAGTAAATAACTTTGTCAACCAGATGTCTGTTACACTTACCAATCCATTAATTGATTATCTACACCGGTTCTGTCATAGGTTTCCTAACTTGTGTGTAAGGATAATCGTCCAGATGTTTTTCCTTACCATTGACAATATCAGGCGGCAAGTTAGCTGACTTTAAGTGTATCCACTTCTGATTGACAATTTCAGACGACGATGTCACTTCATTGACCTCCATGCACGTATCGCTATTGTCAAGTTTAATTGTTGTGTACACATCGTCGTCTCCGTGTACATCATGTTCTGCTTGGGAAGCTTTCCCACATGACTCTAAATGCCTGCAGTTTCCTGAATAAAACAGATACAAATAAAAACACGAGATTATCTATTTATCTTTATAAGATTTCAGATTTCTAATAAGTATCTATATATGACTTAAGATTTATAATAATCTATATATATAAAATGCAATGTCTGTTTGTATGTTATTTATGCATTTGCGAACGGTCCATCCAATTGAGATGCAATTTTCTACACGTCTTCTTCTCATTCCGGTGCTGCCAACTGACATAGTTTGTTAGTGTACAAACAGTTATTTACTTAATATTATGTAATATTATAATTTACATTATAATTTATAAATAGCGAGGGGACACAACTTTTAATAGAATTGCTATATATGTAAACTTGTTATCTATATAGAATTTCAGAGTTCTAATAATTACCTGACGGTCTCTCTGGCCGAGGGGTTACACCACTTTCTCCGTAATCCTGTTTATCACGCAGAGTCTCGTAGCGGGCGAGAACTGTGAGCGGTTCGTCCCACGCTGGTGATTTGCGGGATAACTGAGCTGGACGCTCAGAAAGCAATGGCAAACTACTGAGCGTAATCTTGCCAAGAAATCAACAGACAGCTGAAAGATGCTGATGTTGATAGCGATGTCCTGTAAAGGATATGCGAATTTTAAGAAAAAAAAATAATAATAATTACCTATTTAGGGGTTCATAAGTTCTAATAATTATCTATATTTCAGAACAGTGATTTGCGTTGTGAATTTGAATAACGAAGACACACACAATGTACTGCACAGTTTATGCCCGACGTATTTCGCTATATCTCGCCGGGGTCATACCACAGCAAACCAGTTATGTAAGCAAAAAGGCATGATAGTCACTTTACTATTATTGCGACATTTAAAATCAACTTCCGATTGCCTGGTAAAAATAAACCGGTTGTCATAGTGACATCGTTCATTATTTGCATCATTCAGTAGTATTTTAGCTAACTATACATCAAACATTGTACAGTTGTTTACAAATTGCGAACGAATAAACATAGCACTGTTACTGCCTTTCCTGCCCGCTGTGAAATTCGTGGTGTGATTCATTTTCTTCATTTAGAAGCTCAAAATGCGGCCGAGATTCATCGTCGATTGTGTCGTGTGTATGTGATAATGTTATGAATGATAATACTGTAAGGGATTGGTGCGGGGTATTCAGAGATGGGCGTAAAGATGTGCATAATGAGGGTGGACATGGATGACATCCATTTGTGACAGATGAGCTCATTCAAAATGTCGACATTGTCCTAGTGAAAAAGCTCCGTTTCAGAATTTCAGATCTTTCTACAGAATTTCCATAAATTTCTAGGACTAGTCTGTTTCTAATTGTCACAGAGAGGTTAGGTTACCAAAAAATCTGTTCACGGTGAGTACCAAAGCAACTAACTGGCGTTCATGAAGCTCAAAGAATGGGCTCAGCTTTTACATTCCTTCTGCGCTACTGGGAAGAGGGGGGGGGGATGCATTTCTCGACAGAATAATGACTGGGTGGGGACGAGACATGGGTTAACTTCGTGAGTGCAGAGATGATGGAACAGTCAAACCAGTGAATGCATACTTATTCTCCAAACCCCTAAAATTCAAGCAAACATTTTCACAACGAAAAATAATGGTGAAAGTGTTCAACGAGCGCAAGATCATTTTGTTGATGGAATTCATGACACTAGGGACCACAATAACGCCAGAAGTTTATTGTGAAACACTGAAGAAGTTTCGTCGGTCGATCCAAAACAAAAGGCGCGGAATGCTCACCAGTGGCGTCATTTCCTGCACGACAGCACGCGGCCCCACACAATGGCAAGCGAAAAGATTTACTTGAGCAGTTTAAATGGCACATTCTCAACCACTCCCTTTTAGCTCGGACTTGACACCAAGCGATTATCATCTCGGCAAGGGGAAGGTCTGGCTGGCTACCCACCGCCGAGGAGCTCTTGGAAGGAGTGGACAACTGGCTAAGTACCCGTACCTTGACGAGGGGTTACAAAAACTTGTGCCATGGTGGTAACTATGTGGAAAAGCAATGCAGTGATGTATGTAACTGTTGTAAGTATTTAGATGTTATTGTCAATTTGCTTCAATTTTTATCAGCCAATGGGCGGTGAATTTTGGAGTATTCCTCGTATTTGAAAATGCGTTTTTTTTTTTTTTTTTTTTTTTTTTTGAAAGGATTAATTACGCTATTTCATAATATATTGCTGTTTTTCTCCGTAGCATGCGCCTAACGAGATACCGCTGAATTTGTCAGGCAATAAATTGTACATTATCCTTAATTATTGCCATTACCTCTACATTGTTCAACCTCAGGAGAGAAGTTATAATTAGGGCCCACCCCAGCCTCAGATTAATGATTCCGTGAGCGAATCAGTGACATTTCGGATATTGTGACGGGGGAAGAGTATGAGGAGCAGTAGCAGTAGTAGCAGCAGCAGCAGCAGCAGAAGAAGAAGAAGAAGAAGAAGAAGAAGAAGAAGAAGAAGAAGAAGAAGAAGAAGAAGAAGAAGAAGAAGAAGAAGAAGAAGAAGAAGAAGAAGAAGAAGAAGAAGAAGAAGAAGAAGAAGAAGGTCAATAACAAGAAACGGCAGCAGCGGCAGAAGAAGAAAATTAAGCGGAGGAGGAGAAGAATCTGTAGGAGGCGGAGGAGGAGAAGATAAAGAAGAATGCTTTGTGTGTCCTCAATTACGTCAATTACTTAAGGCTAGGGTCCATATTAAATTGTGCGACCAACCCGATAGATTTGCAATATCTACATTTCCACCAAAACCTGTGTATCAGAGCTTATTAGAATCGGCTGTCAGTCGTCATTTGATTCGAGGCTTTTGAAAAAGTCACTCAAATGTCTTTGCGCATCCATTTCCTCTCTGCTACCCTTCACGATACCAGCAGGAGGACAACAGAATGAGAAAGAAGATCAAAAGGGAAGAATGTGGATATTTTGTGAGAACTGGTAAACGTCTTGGACCCGGCGACTATTAAGGTAAGAACACTAATGTATGTATGCAAGTCTACGTGGTTGAGTAGGTACGTCGTTTGCCTCACGCGCCAATGATTTTGAGTCCAGTCCAAACCACGTCGTTTGGTTCGCAAGTACAATTTTCTCTGATCATTAACGACCTCCAGTCATGATCGTCTAGGCTTATTGGCATGGCATACAATAATCATGATAATGGGAACGATGAATTATGATGATGATGATGATGATGATGATGATGATGATGATGATGATGATGATGATGATGATGATGATGATGATGATGATGATGATGATGGTGGTGGTGGTGGTGGTGGTGATGATGGTGGTGATGATTAAATTTACTTTTACTGTATGTTATATTATATTTGCGGCCATTTTGACTTACTTTTCGAGCACACCTTGCACTTGAACCCAATTATCAGTAGAACAACACCTTCGAGTACAGCGATAGCCAAAAATACTATAGCTGAAACATAGGTAATATAATAAGTGTAATCGATGCAACACGCCGGGCTAATAATTCACACATAACTTACACGGATACCTCATTTAAATAAAAATAATTGTCGTGGCATTGTTTGATGTTGTATGGCATATTATGGTAAACATGAATAAGGGAAACTGCAGTAAAGCTTAAACAGGCAATGAATGAATCACCAAAAAACAAACAAACGAGAAGTAGATTGTGAGCTTTACTGAAACACGATTACAAGAAACAAATTGGACGTTGCGGCCAAAGACTTCATCAGCACAGAACAATCAAATACAAACCAACACAAAACTACATGAAACACACTACATGACAATATTAAGGGTACTTATCTGAATCTGTATCCTAGCTTGGAGTGACTTTCTTGTAATCGTGTTTCAGTAAAGCTCACAATCTACTTCTCGTTTTTTGGTGATTCATTCATATGGCATATTATGGCATTGTGTGTGTTGGTTGTAAGGTGTTGTGGTGGTTGAGCGGTGTAGTGTTGGTTAAACAATGTTGTGTTGATTGGTTGGTGTTGAGTTGGCTATAAGATGTTGTGTTGGCTATAAGGTGTTGCATTGACTATAATGTGTTGTGTTGGCTATAAGGTGTTGTGTTGGCTATAAGGTGTTGTGTTGGCTATAGGGTGTTGTGTTAGCTATAAGGTGTTGTGTTGGCTGTAAGTCGTCGTTGCCATGACCTTATGTCATGTCATGAAATGCTAAGAGTGTAAAGTGCTGAACTTCACGCAATTTGGCGGGAATATAGGACTCAGTTCACAGATTCACGCTTTGCAGGAAAAGAGCAAGCGAGTCGCTGAGTAGGAGACGGTGTCTCCTCCAAGTGGTCATTCAAGTTTGGACCGAGTTCGGGGTTGGACCTCTTGAAGACCAATAATGGCTTTGGCAGAACTTCACCTTGCCGCAACTTAAAGTTTGAATGCACATGTTGTTTGCGAGTATTCTACGTCGACAGAGTTTGAATTCACATGTTGTTGCAAGTTTATTAGATCGATATTGTTTTAAGACTATCTTGAACGGTTTATCGACATTGTTTAAGACTATCTTGAACGGTTTATCGACATTGTTTAAGATGATCGTGAAGTGTTTAAAGTGTTGTGAAGAGATAACAATATAATATATAAAAACGCAGTCGATGTTATGTTATGATAGTTCATTGTGGAGTGGTATCAATCGTCACATAATGTATATACAAAGATAAACAATCAATAACCCATACAAGAATAATCTCTTGACGATTGAAGTGAAAGTAAAAGATAACATAGTCAGTCCCCAATATTCAACCAGTCATGGTGAATGTACCAAGTATTACTATGGTCAAGCTCAGTCAGCTAATGGATCATGCCAGCTAAGACGTGATACGATGTCACAATTAAATGTCCTCTCCCATCGACGAATGAGAAATCAAATACTAAACTACATTCCATATAAATAAAGTCATTGGCAGTTGTGTTGGCTATAAGGAGGTATGTTGGCTATAAGATGTTGTATTGTCTCTAACGCCTTGTGATGGCTGTAAGTTTTTGTGTTGGCTGTAAGGTGTTGGCTCTATGGTGTTGCGTTGGCTATAAGGTGTTGTGTTGTCTCTAAGATGTTGTCTTGGATATACGGTGCTGTGTTGGCTATAAGGTGTTGTGTTGGCTATAAGGTGTTGTGTTGTCTCTAAGATGTTGTTTTGGAAATAAGGTGTTATGTTGGCTTAATAGAAGTTGACTAATGTAGATTCCAGGGCGTGAAACCACTCAGTTACAAGTCACTATTTGCTACTGGTGTTTAGTTTTGGATGCAGTATGAGATCACTTAACTTTGTCAGAAGAGACTAATTACCATCCCACATCTCAGAGAGAGAACTCGGGACACATGTCTGTTAAGCTGATTGAAGACACCGTCCAGAGACACTCAGAAAACAGCCAAAAGTGACTCGTTGAAAGATACATGTAGCTGCTCTTGGTACCCGTAGGAGTGAGAAAGAGGAATTAAGATATGCGTGATAAGCTTGTTGCTAAAGACTGCATATAGGCTAAAGTACTTCCTTGACCGGTCTCCTCCTGTTAAGATAAAGTTGAGCCCCCAAACTGTTTACGCATGTATCCCCTCACTTTAGCTACACATTTATTGACATACATTTATAATTAATATTGACAAACTGAGCTCAAAATACAAATAATTTATTTATTTATATGATGACTAAGATGATTTTATGATGGTATACATAACTCATCTGGCAAAGACACCTAGATCATGCTTCCCCGGTAAGACGCATCGCATTTTCAGCTGGAAGGGGTCCACATTGGTTCCTTCACAAAGCTCAGTCTCTCCCTTATGTGTTCGGGTTGTTGACTGTCCGTGTTCCTAAGAGAGCTGGAATGTATCGAACGAAGATGGGGAGTATCTACATCTTCATCTATCCATCATATTCCATGCCGGAAAGCGTGGGCGGTGATGACTCGCCATTTCACTCGATCACCATACTCGTGGATCAGGACAGTGTTCCTGTTTCCACAATGCCATGTGGCCAAGCCATCCAGATATTTACTTCTCGGCCTTCCTCTTGGTCTATTCCCTTCGATCTTGCCAGTTGTCACCACGTTCTCCGATTCATTTATTGTCATAAAATGCCCCAAAAAAGGTTTGACTACGTTTAATTTCTATAATCAATTCACGATTTTAATTTGTTTCATGTAGTACTTCGTCATTGGTATTTTCTGTCTGTCCATGGTATTCTTTGCATTCTCCTCAGAAGCCACAATTCCACGGTCATCAGATGTTTTTCAGCCTGGCTGCTCATTGTCCAAGTTTCACATCCATACAAACGTAAAGGCTACTGTTTTATCGTTTTAATTGACATTTTGTATTGGTCGGTATGGTTTTCATCTTGCTAAAGGTTACTTTCGCTATATAGATTCTTGTTCTAATCTCTTCAAGGCATCTCCATCAGATGTTTGACTGTTCCGAGATAATTGTACCTATTCACTTGTTGAAGAAAATCCCCATTTACTTGTATATTACATTGTGGTATTTCTTTCTTCATAGTGACGACCAAAATCTGTGTCTTTTTACAATTTAATTCTAACCCCAGTTGCTCACCGTGTGCAACAACCGCATCTACTAATTGTTGTAGATATTGCTCATTGTCTGCAATCAATATGTTTCATCTGCATATCTAATGCTATTGATGTATCTACGTCTACACATCTCATAATATACATGCATGTTACATAAACATACTCAATTCATCTCATATTCCTCCATCATCTCCTGATGTGTATAGTATATATTGTTCAAACATGTAAAACATATAGAACATAAATATGAATTCACATAACCCTCTTTAGATGCGTGTTTCTGATCTAAGTTCATCCCACTTGCTCTCTCCCTTTCTATCACATTTATACTGTCTGTCTGTAGGGCTAATAACACATTCCAGTCGAACATTAAAAGCCTTCCCAGCACCTGTCTGAAAAATGAGTGTCCTAAATGCTCTTTCAATCTTCATGCAGACATCATGCAGATAAGGTGAACAGGTGACATTTCTCCCTCCAGTGGCTTCATACTAATTGTGGTAGGCATTCAAAGTTCTGGTCCAAAGAATCAGCGTTAATGTGGACGAAATCAATAGATCAATAGACTGTTTGCTTTCAATAATTTGGCCTACGTAGTCAGCCCCCCCCCCCCAAATGTGTGTGAAGGAGGAATCTAAATGTATATCCTGTATGTGAATAGGTCATACGCTTACGTGGCTTGGATAATGTTGGCTTTTTTCCAAATTATCATGTATAACAAATCAGAAAACAAAGTAGTGAACGGAACAAGAAGCAGAAAACAAAGTTCACAATGAAACAGGAAAGGCTAGAGCTGGAACATTGAGTACAAAGAAAATCCACACGCTTGAAGTTTGGAAGAGTAAATTGCGAAACAGAAAACTAACACGAGCCTCAAACAGCAGACGAACGGGTCTATATAATATGTTGGTATTACCTGAGGCTATAGCTTAGGAAATTATGCTACAAGACTTCGTAAAGAAGTCGAACAGAACGAAATGGTAATATTTCTCCAGTTAGGTATCCTTGGTATATACTGTTGTGAAATCGTCTGAAGTTTGTAGGCAATGCCCGTCGTTTAAGTATTATGTTCTTGTGATTTTCGTTTCTCCCTCCTCTTTTCTCGGGGAATAATTACTTATTCCAGTCTCCTGGTAACTCTTCCTGGTTTTCACGTTGGACCAGATTTACCGGGGCGTATTAAGTCCCGAATTCTTTTAACTACTCCTCTCCTGTCCTCGTGGACTGTAGTTTCATCTGTCAATCAATGATGACTTACTCTTCTCCATGCGTCTTGAAACACGCTTCGGCGATACAATGGATGTTACGTCATGCCTACATTTACATCTGCTGTTGCATCCTCGCTTTCTCGGGAATTTACTAGCTTTATCTCGCTTTGGCAACAAAAGTGTCATAGCTACTTTTACCATCTTAAGATCAAACTGTCCGGCTGAAAGTCACTATGAGGTGCCAAGAATATGTTCCTATTCCGACCACCGTCAGCAGCAA
Organism: Cepaea hortensis; assembly: GCA_963921405.1. Classification (NCBI taxonomy): domain Eukaryota; kingdom Metazoa; phylum Mollusca; class Gastropoda; order Stylommatophora; family Helicidae; genus Cepaea; species Cepaea hortensis. Next base: position 3,826,792 of record OY992891.1, on the reverse strand, counting down.
CTTCACAAGTTTCCTCGTCTCCGCTAAGTCTGGACTTTAGGTACGATCGCTGGTTTGTAAACCGTAACACGTCAGTCTGGCTGAAAATCGTATCTCTCAGCCCAAGCGTTAGGTGTTAACCTGTGATTTTCGGCATAGAAACGAAAGAGGGATTGTCCAACATTCGATAGAAACCAGCCTGCCTTTGTGCGTTAGTGCAGATTGTATGGTTATGATGCAGAATGGCGTCAGAGAGTTGCAAGCGCAGTCAACGCTTCTTTTAACTATTTTCCTTTATCTGGCGTTTTTATCCTTGATTTTAGAATTAAAGATACATTTATCCGTTTTGTCTTTCTTGTGTGTCCTTTGTGTGGAGAATGATAGAAAAATTAAGGGGGTGTCAAGACGTCTCGTCACATGGCTATACGGTTCTGTGTCGGCTGTAAGGTGTGTTTTGGGGATAAGGTGTTGTGTTGGCTGTAAGGTGTTGTGTTGGCTATATAGTGTCATGCTGACTGTAAGGTGTGTTTTGGGGTATAAGGTGTTGTTTTGGCTGTAATGTTCTTGTGTTGCTTGAGCGATGTTGTATTGACTATATGGTGTTTTGGCTGTAAGTTGTTGTGTTGTCAGTAAGGTGTTGTGTTGGTTGAGCAGTGATTTGTTGATGTGATTTTTGAATGGTTTTGTGCTGGTTGACGTGTTTTTTCTTGATTGCATGGTGTTTTCGTGGTTATATGATGGTTTGGTGGTTTTATGGTGTTGTGTTTGGATGTATGGTGTTTTGTTATTGTTGTTGTTGTTGTTGTGTGTGTGTGGGGGGGGGGGGGGGGGGTAGTGGTGCTTTGCACACGTGTAAACTAAATCTGTGAGTGGACTAGTTGAAATGGCTGAGACAGCCGTGAGTACATATTAATTGGCTAATCCCTAAGGAACAACACTCCCGTCTAGCTACATGCCACTTACTAAGTGTCCCCCACGTCCGTTCCTGAACATCTATCGGTGTGTCATCGCTCAAAGTAGAGGAAGAGTTGCCTGTAGAAGAAACACGCAATTTAAGAAGAAGAATATAGTTCACGTTTCTTAATTAGTTTAAAAGTTTGTCTTATTTAAAATAAGTAGCAAGATATTGATTGGATTGGCACCTGACCGTCTTTAAAGACGATAGTTTGTAAAATGGAGTTATATGGAGCTCTCCATCTTACAACACCAGGGCTGAACTCTATGCACCATATGTTTCCGATGCAGCATGACCCCTCTCTCAATCTGCCTAGTTTCCTCCAGAGGAAAGGTAACACCAATGCGTTTGGAACAAGACAAGCTGCAGAAGATGCCGGATCAGCAAAGCAACGCTCTAACTGCCCGCTTATCAGAGCGTCCATCCTAGACCAGCTGCCGATAAAGGCTTAGGACCTGGTCTGCCCTGCCGTGACATTTAGTCTTTAGACTACATTTTCTCGCAAATGGGTAAGGCTTATACCCGCGCAGTTGCACGCCTCTGCCCGAAGCCGTTGGCACCTTGTGGGGTGTCGGGTTTGGTTAGTTAGTTAGTTAGTTAGTTAGTTAGTTAGTTAGTTAGTTAGTTAGTTAGTTAGTTAGTCGCAGTTCCAACTTCACAGCAACGGGTCGTCCCCATTATGCTCCGTTCCTGTGCCAGTGAATATCACACAAAATGCTCCCCACTGCCCAATGTGAAAAGTTGACAAAACAGGAGTCTCGACAAACAACAGCCCGCACAGATACATTGTGCATAATGACGCCGCCAGAATGTCAACAAAATAGTCTCTCACAAAATACCCAGTTCATTTCTGATGGAATCGGCAGTCATTTTTCTATCTGGATGTTTCCTAGATGTTCACCCACACAGTCCACGAAAATACAGTTCATCATCGATGGCAGTGGCAGTCAACCAGAAGCCCAGCAGCCACGCATTTCTGCATAAGGCAAAAACCGGTCAACTCTGGGACATAGCCATCTGCCATCGCTCCGAACATGCAGTCACGTTCCAAAAAACCTCGGGCAGAATCAAAAGCATTTCACACGAAACTCACAGCTCACAGTGTCGCGCCATGCACTCACTAAGTAGCAGGGCGACGGAACCATCAAGCCTCCTTAGTCGCCTCTTACGACATGCGTGGTAGGCTGCAGTGTTGCTATTATTTGCTTCCCTTATGGGCCCCGGAAACAGACGGGTTAGCGCTGCCCAACATTCTACGCTAACAGAAAGCAGGCAGTACCGTTTACTGTCGTACAGTAGTTTAGTTATATCTGATGAAGACCTCACACTGATAGAAATCCTGTTAACGGAAATGTGATTAGGAAAGAACCACACACGCGCACATGTACACACACGCACACAATACTATTATTTTTATGTGAAATCAGTTTGGGAGAGAGAAATGAAAGAGGTTACAGACTTGTAGAATGGGCAAAAGAACAAGAAATGGTTGTAGGAAACACCTGGTTTAAACAACATCCTAGAAGATTATGGACATGGAGGAGTCCAGACAGCAGGATTAAAAACCAGATAGATTACATCCTGATAAGCAAAAGGTTTCGAAATGCATTAACAGTTGTAAAAACAGTTCCAAATTCAGACTGTTACAGTGATCACAGATTAATTACTGGCACATTGAGGGTAAAGTTACAGAAAGTCAAGTATACAGCAAGAAACCCTAAATATGACTTGTGCAAATTGAAAACTGACAAAGAAATACAAGATAATTTTAACATAGAAGTAAAGAACAAATTTGATTTATTGTCTGATCTAGAGATCCTATTTCAAGATGTAGATGATCAATGGGAAATGCTGAAGAATTCAATCAGTTGTGCAGCAGAAAAAACTATTCCAAAAGTAAAGAAAGTGGGCCGTAAGACATGGATGACTGAAGAAATGTTACAACTAATGGAAACAAGAAGACAGAACAAAAATAATCCTGCCAAATATGAAGAAATTCACAGAAAAGTCAGAACCTTATGTAAGGAGGCTAAAGAAACATGGCTTGAGAAAAATTGCAGAGAAATTGAAAAACAACACAACAGTAAAAATGCGAAACTAATGCACAAAAGAATTCAGGAGATTACTAATCAAAGAACACGTACATCAGCAGGCTGCCTAAAGACAAAAGATGGAAGAGTCATAATAGAAAAAGATCAGATTTTACATGAATGGTCAGATTACGTGAAAAACCTTTATGACGATAACAGAGACGAACAATATATTGTTCAAAATAACAATGAAGGGCCGGCAATTTTGAAGATGGAGGTTCAGAATGCTCTTAATCATATGAAATCTGGCAAAACCCCCGGTCCAGACAGCGTCACAACAGAAATGATTAATGCTTTAAGAGAATATGGAATAGATAAAGTTACCAGTCTGCTTAATACAATATATTATACTGGAAATATACCTCATGAGTTATGTAATTCTGCATTTATTGCAATCCCAAAGAAGTCAGGAGCCTTGGAATGTGATCAACATCGAACAATTAGTATAATGAGTCACATCACAAAGATTTTGCTAAGAATTATCATGCAAAGAGTTAGGAGGAAAATACAACCTGAAATAGGAGAAGAACAATGTGGGTTTGTAGTAGGCAAGGGTACAGTAAATGCTGTGTATATACTGAGAACCGTAATCGAACGTTCTATAGAAGTAAACAAAGTTCTACACCTTTGCTTTATTGACTACACAAAGGCTTTTGATAAAGTGAGACATGTCAACATGATAAGGATGCTTGAAGATCTACAAATTGATGGGAAAGACCTTAGACTTGTAAAAAACATATATTGGAAACAACAAGCTGCCATAAGAGTTGATAATGAAGTAAGCCAATATCAGCCTATTAAGAGAGGTGTGAGACAGGGGTGTGTAATGTCTCCAGATCTGTTTCCCTGTACAGTGAAAATATTTTCAGAAATATTGAAAATATGGAAGGAATCAACATTGGGGGACGATGCATCAATAACATTAGATATGCAGATGATACGGTCTTGATTGCAGACAATGAACAGGACCTGCAAAATTTAGTAGATGCGGTTGTTACACACAGTGAACAACAAGGGTTAGAATTAAATTGTAAAAAGACACAGATTATGGTCGTCACTAGGAAGAACGAAATACCACAGTGTAATATACGAGTAAATGGGAATATTCTTCAACAAGTGAATAGGTACAATTATCTCGGAACAGTAATAACATCTGATGGGAGATGCCTTGAAGAGATTAGAACAAGAATCGCCATGGCAAAAGTAGCCTTTAGCAAGATGAAAAACATACTGACCAATAAAAAGATGTCAATTGAAACGAGAAAAAGAGTGTTGAGATGCTACATAGAACCTGTACTTTTATATGGATGTGAAGCTTGGACAATGAGCAGCCAGGCTGAAAAACATCTGATGGCTGTAGAAATGTGGTTTCTGAGGAAAATGCAAAGAATACCATGGACAGCCAGAAAGACCAATGAACAAGTCCTTCAAGAAACAAATGAAGATCGTAAACTGATCAGAGACATTAGACGTAGACAGTCACAATTTTTTGGGCATGTTATGAGAAGAAATGATTTGGAGAACTTGGTGACAACTGTAAGATCGAGGGGAACAGACCAAGGGGAAGACCTAGAAACAAGTAACTGGATGGCTTGGCCTTGTGGCATGGTCGAGACAGAAACACGGAACTGATCCACGACTCTGTTGATCGAGTGAGATGGCAGAACATGACCGCCCACGCTTACCGGCATGGCACATGATGGATGGATGGATGGAAATCAATAAAGCGGGAAAATCAATCAGTGGGAAAACGAGAAATCAATAACACCGTGCAGTGAAAAAACCAGAAATCAATAAAGCAGTACAGTGTAATAGCCAGAAATAAATAGAATAGCGCAAAGGCAACAAGAGGGTACTTCCAGTCCAGTATGGCAGATAGGTGGGCGATCCGTTAAGGCTTTGGAATGTCGTTGGCTTCTGGCCACAGTTTGCTTATGAATTTGTAGTACATGGTACTGGCCTATCTTCGGGGTTGAATACTTGCTGCCCTTCATCATAGCATAGAAATAGAGTGATGATAAAACACAAGTTATACAAAGAAAGGACAGTTAGGGTTACCTGCTATGACTTCAAGATATTCTTCTGGGGCAGCCGTGGATTCAATGCTTGCAACTGTCTCACTGCTTGCAGCAGGACTTGCATTGCCTGCGGCAAAGAACTGTATCACTCATTTGTTGTATGTGTTACTTAAATGTTACTTACATGGCATTTACAGAACATGGTAGTCAAACACAACATTGTTTGCGTGTTTATGATTTTCTGAGCACTTTTAGGTTCACAATTTTACGTTCACCATTTACGTTCACAACTTTACGTTAACAATGTTACAGTAATATTATGAATAGCCAACACTCATACTATTCAAAACAATATAATCCCTTAGTTGATATGTAAACAGACGTACATGCTGTTATTTGTTAGACTTCCGTGAGGATAACATTCCACACATTCCAACAATATCAGCCACTATGTGTTTTGTATTTCAGCCAAAGAATTATTCATGTATTCACTTCATATGATATATAACTCTGCAGTATGCACCTAATGAGATGCAGGGAAATATGCCAGGCATTAAATGGTGCAACATATTGATTGTGCCTTCTGTGTTTAAAGTTAACGTAAACGGCTAACAACACAAGGACTGGAAACTACAAATCCAATGTAAAATGTCCAGTATGTAAATGTTGTGATGAGAGAGTTACCAGTCTTTGTATAGTATCTGTTTCAGTATTAGCCACATTAGTTGACACTCTACATCAGTTACCAGTCATAGTATCTGTTTCCCATGGACTCCTGCACTGTTATTGTACTATACTGTACTAGTTATTCATATGGTGTTTAACTTTTTAAAACTTCAACGGTAACTTTTTGTAACACTACTCAATTGTGTGTTTTGTTTTGTGTTTAAAATGTGTGTGTTGGGGGAGGGGGTGAGTTGTCTCCTACTGAAGGAGGCGTTGCTGCACAGACATGTTTAGTGTATGTGAGCTGGCTTATCATTGGCACTTTGCCGTCTTGACAGAAAATAGTTTGATACATTGGCACCTTGCCGTCTTGACAGACGATAGTTTGATACATTGGCACCTTGCCGTCTTGACAGACGATAGTTTGATACATTGGCACTTTGCCGTCTTGACAGACGATAGTTTGATACATTGGCACCTTGCCGTCTTGACAGACGATAGTTTGATACATTGGCACCTTGCCGTCTTGACAGACGATAGTTTGATACATTGGCACCTTGCCGTCTTGACAGACGATAGTTTGTGCTTTAAAAAGGCATAATAACTTTTAACTATGGCGGTAGCGCATGTGACTGATAAGGCCAATTTGCGCTGTAAATGTCCATTAACAGTGGGTGCATGTGAACACGTGGTCATTTCCACCATCATGCACCATCTTACGTCTCACACGCTCGGTGTGTGACTTATCTGCAATAATTTTCGCCTTTGTCTTTATTCCATTTCTGATGTTTGCCCTCAATGCAAGACGTTCAGCGGCGACGTGCTCCCAATGTGCATTATCAATGCCTCTATCAATCATGTCCCGCTTACACACATCTTTGTATCGTAGTGGAGGCCGACCCTGAGATCTCTTACCCATCTGTAATTCACCAAAAAAGATGTCCTTTGGTATTCTACCATCATCCATCCTCCTAAGATGTCCTATCCATCTAAGTCTACGAAGACTGGGCATGGAATAAACCGTCACACAACCTGATCTTTCCAATACTTCAGTATTTGTAATTTTGTCTTGCCACTTAATACCAAGTATTCTTCGCAGACACCGCATATGAAAGCTGTTTAAACGTTTCTCTTGGTGTGAGTAAGTTGACCAGGTTTCACTGCCATAAAGAAGAGTACTAAGGACACAGGCTTGATAGACAAGGACTTTTATTTTGGCAGTAAGCTTCCTGTTCTCCCAGACTCTTTTTCTTAACCTGTTCATTGTTGTTGCTGCCTTACCAATCCGGATGTTGATTTCCTGATCTAGGGATAATTTGCTATTTACCACTGATCCTAGATATGTAAAATGGTCTACCATCTCTAGTTCGGCATCGTCAATAAAGATTGATGGTACCCAATGTGCACCTTGTGACATAATCTGTGTCTTCTTTTTGCTAATTGTTAAACCAAATTCAGAACAAGCATTGGAGAATGCAGATAGTAGACATTGCAATTCTTCCTCAGAGTGGGTCGTAACTGCAGCATCATCCGCAAAAAGCAACTCTCTGATCAGTACCCTCCTAATTTTGGTCTTGGCCTTCAATCTCTGAGCATTATAGAGGCCGCCATCTGAGCGTGAGTGAATGTATATACCGTCATCCTGATCACGAAAGGCATATTTCAGTAGAAGTGAAAAGTATACTCCAAAGATGGTGGGAGCTAGTTCACAACCTAGCTTAACTCCGCTCTTGATTTCAAACTCTTCTGAAGTTGCACCATCACACTTGATTATACCCTTCATGCCTGTGTAGAACGATTCCACAATGGACAGAAGAGTTGGTGGACAGCCAATCTTCTTTAGTGCCTTGAACAGACCCTCATGACTGTTCCAAATCAAATGCCTTTTTGGGGTCGGTGAAGGCAATAAACAGTGGTTGATTCTGTTCACGGCATTTTTCTTGCATTTGTCGCAATGAGAATATCATATCAGTGGTAGACCGGTTCTGTCGAAAGCCACACTGTGATTCGGGGTAGACTTGATCTCCTATGACTTGAAGTCTGCGCAGAACAATTCTGGCAAATACTTTTCCAACAATACACAGAAGTAAGATACCCCTATAGCTGTTACAGTCGCTCCGATCTCCCTTGTTCTTGTACAGTGTTATGATGCTTGAGTCTTTGAAATCCCGTGGGACTTGTCCTTCTCGCCAGCATAGCTCTATTAGCTGGTGGATCTGTAGAGTGAGTGTGTCTTGCCCACTCCTGATAACCTCTATTGGAATCCCATCCTTACTTGGAGCCTTGCCAGATGCAAGTTCATTTATAACACACTTACTTTCTGTTATGGTAGGAAGTGTGTCCAGGTGGTGACGAGTTGGCATGGTCTCCATGGCGTTGAGGGCATCATCCGCTTGTTTGGTCTCACTTGAGTAAAGCTCTAAATAGTGAATAAAATAACCCATCTATCCATCTGCTGTTTCTTATCAGTGATGATTTCTCAGGTCAAGGTTTTCAGTCGTTCACTTCTTTTGATCATTGGACCACAGGCTTTCTTTATCCCTTCATACATGCTGCTGATGTTTCCTTTATCACTTGCATTTTGAATGGACTCACATAACTTCGCCCAATAGTCATTTGCACTTTGCCTGGCAGCCTTTTCCACACCCTTCCTAGCTTGCTTCAGCTCACTGAGAGTTTTACGCGTTGTTCTTTGAGTTGTTCTTTCCGCGTTTCTTAAGAGAGCTATCTTCTTCTTTTTTTTTTTAATCAAGGGCTGCAGTGTCTGGCTGTTTGCATCAAACTAGTCCCGCGTCTTATGATCCACAGTGCCGTAAACTCCCACCGCTGTTTTATAAAGAGTTTCTTTAAGTTTACTCCATTTTTAACTTGCTGTACAATTTTCAGGTGTATCAGTGAAAGCGTCTTCAAGTTACTGTTGGAACTCAAAGCACTTGTCAGGATCGTTTGTGTTAATAATATTAACCTTGGGGCTAGATTTGTGTTTAGCTGTGTAGATTCTCTTTGGTCTCAGTCTAGCCCCTTCAACAACCAAAGAATTATCCGTATCACAGTCAGCATTGTGGTATTTTCGTGTTAATGATGTTTGGTTCAGATTTTGTCTCCGCGTGATGATGAAGTCCAGCTGATGCCAAATGCCGGATCTTGGATGTTTCCAAATGACTTTATGCAGCTCTGTTGTTTTAAAATCGGAGTTTGTAATACACAGGTCATTTCTGGTGCAATGCTCCGGTAGCCGCTGCCCATATTTGTTCATGAGACAGATGTTGTATTTTCCAAGTCATACTGGCTATGAACTCAAGTCCTTGCCGAAATCACCGAGCATATCAATGTAGTCGGATGTTGGAACTGCCTTGATCACAGAGTCTAACTCCTCATAGAACAAATCCTTCATATCATCAGGGGATGTGAGTGTCAGTGCATATTTAGTAATAATGGTGGCAAAACCACATGAGGTTGCCTAGCGCAGGGATAATAGTCTTTCATTACCTCCAGCTGGAATTTCAATCATTCCCAGTAGGAATGTTTCACTGCAAAGACCACACCCTGTTGCCTTTTTTTTCTGCCTGCTCTCTACCCTTTCAAAAAAGGTGTAATTGTTTTCCCTGCCTGACCCTTCCTCGGCGAGGCGAGTCTCCTGCAGGCCAGCAATATCAATGTTAAGACAATTGAGTTCGGCATCAATCACAGCCGTTTTTCTCACATCGTCAATATTCGTCAGGGCAGTGAAAAATCCTGGACACATGGTTCTCACGTTCCAGGTTGCAAGCCGTAGCTTGAGGTTTCTATTTTTCGTTTCAGTAATACCTGGTGCATTGGTTTTACAGCCTGCGAATCATATTTTGTCCGAGCTCCAAGCACCCATTGAAGCAGGCAGGCTGTGGCGGATCAGCACCCTATTGGCCGGGGGCTGCCCAGCTTAAGGCGGGCGGTAGCTGATCAGTGACACCTATAGGTGTCTCCCACCGTCAGAGGCAAACAATGGCGCCTCATGTCTACGCCAATTGACAAGGACTTATAACCCGTAACTGCTACTCTCACTTTGATTCCGAGACCGGTTAAGGCCAAGGAAGGAGTTATACCTCTCCATAGCGCAAAGCCTGGGCTATAATATAGAGACCACGTGTTGCCCATGCAGCATGATCCCTCTCACGGCCTGCCTAGTTCACTCCAGAGGAAAGGTAACACCCCTACATCTGGAACAAGACAAGCTGCAGAAGCTGCCGGATCAGCAAAGCAATGCTCTAACTGTCCGTCTGTCGGAGCTTCGATCCTAGACCAGCTGCCAACCAAGGCTTAGGGCCTGGTCTGCCCTGCCATGACATTTTGTATTTTGTCTTTTACTCGCACCAGGATAAGGCGTGTACCCTCCCAATTTCGCTCTTCTGCCCGAAGCCGTTGGCACAATGTGGGGTGTCGGGCTTATACTGCAGGTTCAACAACATATCTGTTGTTACATCAACTGTTGTAGTATGTGCGACAACCGGACACCCCTTTGAAGTGTCTACCCTATGGTACCTGCATTCTTCTTCTGCTCTTCCTCCATTTACTTCATGAAGTTGTGCGCGCGTGAGTGTGTGTGTGTGCTCGCGTGCGTGCTGGGGGGGGGGGGGGTGTAAAGATCTTTTATGCACTCTTTCTAATGCGCTTTGTAAGTTGTGTCACGAGATAGACGCCATTGATTCGGCCTTGTAGTAGAAAAGCACACTGTATGGTATAAGGCAGACAACCCTACTATTACCCTACTCTGGTCTCTGGAAAATTACCGCCCTTTGGCTGGCGTTTGAGATGATTCTAAAAACCTAGGCCGGGTGAACATGATTCACCGGCTGACAGCGCATGGTTTTGGCGCCTGCGCAGTTGATTAGGCCGGGCGGACAAAGAATAGTTGCTGGCTGTCAGGGCTCGTGAACAGACGCTTTTGTGCACATTGTATTTTCATTATGGAGAGCTGGGGCGATCGATGTCTCAAGGTTGTTAAAGAAATCCGACGCCTAGTCCTGCTGAGTTACAGCTACTCCAGTATGAAACGGTGTTCAGCAATCTGAAGGTATGTGTACCCTTTAGTTTGTTTAACTTTGGTACTCGGTGACCCGATAGTGCTAGGCGGTGTGTACTAACCGTGGCGCGGGAAAGTGGGGCATGTGTGAACAGACTACTGGCGTTGCCTGAAGGCAAAACCTGTTGCAGCGTTTATTTGCTAGCAGGGTAATACAGGGATAATTATTGTGTTAGCGGTGCTGGGATTATTCACAGCTACTGTAGGTTGGGTTAAATTGGTTCAGGACAACGAGAGCTTTAATTTGAGTTCACACATGAACCAGCTTACTGAAATCGAACGTCGTCGATGCGGAATGACGTCACAAGGAGGAAAGCGGAAGTTGTGTAGGACGTCGCCTATACTAGGGCATTTGCGGGCTCGATCGACGCAGCTCGGCGAGGCGATTGTAGTGCGAAGATATATAGAACTATCGGAGGTCGTTTCAAGGTCGTGATTTGAGTCGAAAGTCTTGGTCACTTGGTGAGGCGACCACTGGCTTCTCTTCTTGGCTTTTCTCTCATCTGTCTTATAGATAGTGTCCCTCAATGGAATGCCAGCTTAATATATAGTGGATTCTGGAGAGGTGGACAATGTGTGAAATTTGACCGACGGGACAGGGCTGTTATATAAGGGCAGTGACACCGTTCTAAATGCTCCGGCCCTTGAAGAGGGAGGGGAGAACGGGGTGTGGATCTCTGCTACATGGAAAATTATTAAGACCATGTATCTATTATTGGGTTTGGATTGTGTACCTGAGCGTGAGGCACGGTACTATATCTGCACTGGCTGGTAATAGGGATGTGAACCAGGGAGATTGGCGTGACCCAAGAAGGGGACCAGATGCTCATCACCGGCCCTACTTCAGGGCCATTCTACCTACCCTTACTAATGATTTACTAACCCTATATGTCATATAGAAGTTTTGCAGGTTAGGACGACATCTAAGTGACGAGTAACCATCCACCTTGGCCCAAGCTATACTCCAGTCCGGGGAAGATAAAGCGGGACACTTAGCGGCCTGTCAGGTCCTAGACCCAGAGAGAGAACTCGCTCATGGTAAGCTTGGTTCTAGATACTTTCACTGAGTGTTGTCTTCCACAGGTTTTACCTGCTGGAGTGAAGTCTTATCAGTAGGTGACGGGTCCAGTGATTGAGACCAGGCAAGTGAGTAGCGGACCGAGAACTCCAATATGAATCCTACAGAGTACTTGTCACCAGAGTTTACTACATTGGAGGTTAAGTCCCGCTAACCCTTGGCCATCGTCAGTACCAAGTATGTTTACTATGTCTATGATATCTGCTGACCGAATACAGTCACGGCAAGTACCTTTATGGAGTGATTGTGCCTTGTATCAGAACTATTGACAGATTCACTACCAGCTAGAACCAGATTACACTGACTTTCAGTGTCAGGCCATTTTGGCCTATGAATCCGCTGGAATTTAGAGACTGTATCTCCAGCATCAACATTCCACATCATCACCTGAGAAGTTGTTCTCATATTCTCTTGAACTCTGTAAGAGAGGGCAAGTCCGTGTTCATATTGTGGCCACCTGCAAGATCTTGAACATTTCGTCATTTGTGTGGAACATCCATTTGGAGCATCAGGGAGTAGGTTTTCCGGAACTAGTCCAGGTCGACCCACCAGTATCTTTTCATCTGGGCGAAGACGAGAGCTGGATGGAAGACTACCTACATCTGGTGAGATCTGGTAACAAGATGACCTGTAGCGTCTACTCGAAGCCTTTCCAGTGATGGACTGCTCCACCCTTAAGCTACTCTCAGGCTTGCTGTCTGGACGGTTCTATCGGTTAATAGATCTATCTCATCATCATCATCCCCACCATCCTCACCCTCATTTGTACAATACACATTTTTGTTTCCATGTAGATGCCAGAGTTGAGTGTTGAGTCATGCATTCAGGACGATGTGTGGGTGGGGTAGTATCCCTTGGTTAGCTGAAGTGAGATAGGTATTCAGAGACCGGTGGGGTAACGTAGACTGGGGTTACCTAGTCCCAGGTGTCGTGAATTCACTCCAAGTACAATCAGATGTCAAAAATACCAAGGACAGTCAGAGTAACAGCTGTGGTTGTTTACACAAGCGGCAGGTAGATCAAACGGCACTGCTGACATTGAGAATTCTTGGATAGACAGAAAATATGTCAAGGTTATTTTACCGACGAATGTTGGTTGGGAATCAAAGACAGACGCTGGCTGTGTTGGTTGTCGGAACAGGAAGAGACAAATCTTGCATTGATTGAGAACACGGGAGATAACTTTGCTGAAATGGTTAGTGCCCCTGGAACCATCTGATGTTTTGACATCAAAGGAACGTCACTGGTATAACTCCAGGCTCGTGACAAAAACATGATTTGTTTACGGCCAGTGTAGCTTCTACAGTTGAAGGAGGCAGAAGTGATAGTTGGCTTGATCCGTGTTGAATAGAATCGCATGTGTTCGGTTTTGCTTAACATGTGTCTTTTATGGCAAATTGTATATTCGATTCAAAGATTGAGTCAGAACGGCATAAGGTATTTGATAGATTGCATCTAGCTATAATTAATGTGGAATAGCTTAGAAATATAGTTTAGAACTATAACGTAGTGTTGTTGCATTGTGGTTAGGTAGTCAAGGAATATCAGCGACAATAGGCAGTCGCATTGTTAAGATTAACTAGTGTAAGAAGGCATGTGGCTCCGCTGATGGGGAATAGTGAAATGGGATGATATTTGGGGAGATTGGGGATGGGGAGAATGTCCAATGGTGGGATCTTCCAGTGAGGTCTGCTGGGGGTCTACACTTTACATTTTGCTCTGTCCTGGTCTTAACCCACCGCAGACCGGAGTGAAGAGCTCCTCTGCCCATGACAGAGTTGGTTCACTGTCATATATCTGAGTGAGGATGTCAGCCTACCCCCATCCAATGGAGGTTAGGGACAGGTGCTCTCACCAAGTGTATTGTTCTCTCTTTTACAGGTTCCCTTAGGTCACTCAAGTCACTGAGAATGGAGACCTTAGTGCAGGCAGTTAGTCAGCATGATGAAAGGGGTTTAAAGGAACAATCGTGAGAGTATTTATTAAACGTCACACTTTAGCAGAATACTAGAGATTGTTTTCTCCGCATCAATTTGGAGAAGGACCAATCGTGAAATTAATGTTTCAAACATCACATGTGAATAGAACAAGAGAATCGTTTTTTTTTTCTACACCACATGGGAAAAGTCCAGTGGGTATGATGTTTTCGCACGACAAGTGAAAAGACTAATAGGTACAGTTTTTCCACATCACATGGGAATAGTACAGTATAAACTGATTATGAAGTTATTAAAACAGTGATCTTGTGAGCAATAGACACTTTAGACAGGAATTACATTTAGTTCAAGGAACAGTATTTTCGTGTCCTCACTAGACAAGGATGTTATAAGTCGCCGAACAATAGGGACATGTAATAACGCTGTGTGATCCAGGCAGCATCAAAGTCAGACTGTGACTAAGTTTTTTTTTGAGTGATCAAACAGCCACCGGTGGAAGTCTACATCTAGCAGGAGGGACACATTCCTTGGTGAGAGTAATGTGGACTGAATGAGGATGTGGTGTGATCCTTTCCGGGATGATCGGGCTGGGCTCTTCAGCTACTTGGTCTAATTTTGCACACACTAGAATATTCGACACACATTCTACACAGTACACACACACACTTCTCACACACATACTCTTTGCTTAATAAATTATTTTGTATTTATTTGTTAAAGCTAGAGTTGTTGAGCATGTTGTGTTGGGGAAGAGTGAGAGAGGGCATGATCCAGGGGTGAGTGAGAGTAAGAAAGAGGTGTCGACAGACCGACGGAGTTTTGTGGACGGAGTCTAGTGGTTTCTCTAGGACAATAATATTGGGGTAATAAAAATGTGGTTGTTGATTCCCCTCACTCCAGGGACGACACTAAAGTAAGTAGGGATAACTTACGACACCATGCAGATCACTTCCCGTTAGTAAGGTGTGAAATCAGTTTCCTCTCACCCCAAGGAGTGGTGTGACAAGTTGGTATTAATTTCTCTAAGGTTGTTTTAGGTAGGACAACTCCATATTTTACGTAATATTTCCCTTGCTCTGTATCCATTATGTTTCTTCAATGTGGCTCTTTGTGGCAGATGATATCAGGGCATTATTGTGAGATGACCAAGCCATTAAATTTTTGTTCTTTAATCAAGTTTCAGACCTAGTCGTCTGCTAATTTCCTCATTCCTAATTCTAGGATGGTCGTTCACAAAATAATGCAGCGCATCGCTTTTCTCAGCTAATAATAAAGATAGAAGTATGAAATTGTGCACACTTCAAATATGGCATGTGCAAATTGTGTGCACTAAATTTCAACACAAACGGCGCCATAATGCACCTGCTTTAAACCGCGTGATAGCAACTTGCGTTATTAGCTGCGAGTTTTTCTTAGAATTTCTCGTTACAGAGAAAGAAACTTCTGTGAACATCTACAAGCGTCTATGTGATGTTTATGGAACCTTTGAAGTTGACAGGAGTACATTCAGTCTCTGGGTTCAGAGAATCAAAGAATCAGGAAATGGAGATACGCAGCTGCTTGATCGGCCGCGCTGTGGACGTCCTGCCACAGCCACCAACACAGAAATAATGAAATGCGCTGAGGGCACTATTCTTACTGATAGACGAATTCAATCAATCATGTGCCATGCAGGAAAGCGTGGGCTGTCATGATTCGCCATTTCACTCGATCACCAGTGTCGTGGATCAGCTCAGTGTCCCTGTCTCGTCCATGCCATGTGGCCAAGCCATCCAACAATTGGCCTTACAGCTGTCAGTCTGCAATAGTAGTGCAAAAGCAGTTATAAAATCTCTCGGATTTTCTAAGGTTTGCGCAAATTGGTTCCTCGGAGTCTCACAAATGACCACATATTGCAAAGGAAAGCAATTTCTTCTGAATTGTTTGGTGTCTCTAATATGCAATTAACGGATCTCGAAAAATTCAGTCTTCTTCTCCAATTTTCATCCTTCTATCAAACTCACTTCCCATATTTCTTCGACTTCCGTCACCTTCTTAGACATTACGGTTTCCATTGGGACCCATGGTCTCCCCACGACGGTCTACTATAAACCGACTGACTCTCACGCCTTTCTACTCTACACCTCTTCTCATCCTCCGGCCTGTAAAGATGCAATTCCTAACTCTCAACTTCTGCGTCTTCGACGACTATGCCAAGATGGTGAGGATTTTCGCCTCAGGGCCCAAGAGATGTTAGACTTCTTCAGACTCCGTGACTATCCTGATCAAGTCCTATCGTCAGCTTTCCGCCGCGCTCTACCTATTAGCCGTGTAGAGACTCTCACCTCCGCACCTACACTACACAACCTTCGACTGATAATCTCTCTTAACTACCATCCGCATGTCAGCAACCTGAATTTACACATGCATGCTGGTTACTTCATTCATACCGCACGATCACAAAATACGTTTCATATGAATGGTAAATCATGGATCAGGATTTATTCTCCATAATATACAGCTCGCTTCTCGAGCATACACAGCTGGCATTCAATACTCAAATATATTCTCTATACTCGCTACGTATAACTATGCCCTCTCTAAACTACACAGATGGCGAGGGTAAACACACAGATCTTGTCGCTCTAACTGTCAGGTCCGGTCTGCCTGAATTCACAGGTCTGGTTCAGCTACTCGTCCTCATTTCTCGTGCGGTCAGCCGCACGGCGTGTTGGGTCACTTGTCACGTAGCCCAGAGTCTAGTCCTCGTTAACCTACAGCTGTACTACTGTTCAGTCTGTTTACGGGTAGTCCCCGTGGTTACCCTACTCTGTCCTATCTCGGGTGTTAACCCCGTAATGTCATAGGCATGTCCTAGCTATGACACGTGCGTGTCCTGTCTAGGTCTTTTCCTAGTGCTGTTTGGAGTTCTATCTCTTTATACTGTCTTTCTCTATCTATTCTCTTGTAAAGGTCTTGATCATTGTCCTATCTCTGTCCTTTCATTTCCTCCGTCGTTATCCTACTTCTCTCTATACCTATCCAGCTCCTTGACACGCACAATATTTAAGTCACAAATATCATCTTTCGACATATGTCTATCCTTCAAGCTGATCCCAGCTCTGGCGCGTTATTTTCAGAGAAACCACTAGTGGCTTACATACTTGACTGTAATCTCAAATATGTGCTCGTCCACAGTAGGGTAAAGGGATCTGCACCTCCACCATTCCAGTTGCGTACTAAGGCTTGCCTAAGACCTTGTTGCAAGACTTCCCATATGTGTTACACACTGCTGTGGTGCTATTCCCTAAAAGCAGTTTTCACATCGAGGAAGAATTTTCCTGCACCAGTAGTAACATAATTTATGTCATCACCTGCAAACGTTGTGATATGAAGTATATTGGTGAGATCGGTCTCAAGCTAGCAGACAGATTCCGCCAACACCCGCAGGATATTCACAACAACACCCCTAAGCCGGTCTCCACCCACTTTAACAGCACAGATCACCATGGGGTTTCCGATGTTCAGTTCACTGCCATCTAGTCTTGCTCATCTCATCTCATCTCATCATGTTCCTCTTGTACCTTGCGGTGTCGAGGTGAAGTATAAACTTCGTGAGAGTGCCCGGTTATGGGCTTCGTATATCGACATTCCCATGGATTCTGTTATTCCCTCCGTCCAACGTTTACGTGGTCGGCCTCTTCCTCTGTTGCCATCTGGTCTGTACAGCATTGCTATTGCCGGGTCGATAGCCGTTTGGGTCAGTCCGTTTATACTTCTTAGTTTTTCTGCGAGCAATATGAAGATCCCCTGCCGGCTTGATAGGCCAGTCGCAGGTTTAGGACACTAATCTGACCACAGGGCGTCCATCCTCTATGGCGAGCCATAGCCCCGTTAGCCCATGACCTCGCGGTCATGGTTGCCCGGTCTGCACCACGGGGAGGTGGGGGTTGGCTTGTGTAGTCTGCGGGTCATCGGCAGGCTACTAATTTTCGCTCTTCACCCCTCCTGGGAGAGGCTAGCCGATCCTAACCCTGCTGGCTGCAGGGCCAGGTGCATTCCACACCTTGCTCGTCTGATGCAAAACATCCCAAAAATAAAGAAAACCTACTCATCTTCTCTATGGTTGCCTATCATCACATTGCCTCGCTAGACATAGCGAACGACTAAATATACTTCATGTCCCTAAACCTAGGATAGACTTATATAAAACAAGCTTAGCATACTCTGCCGCTCAGTTGTGGAACAATCTTCCACAAGAAATCAAAGACACCACCAATCATGATACATACATTCGCAACCTGTTTGAACACTACCTTAGTACAGACTACATGCCCCCATAACAAACAACACAAAAAAGACAATAATGGTAACTTATCTCAAAAGACAACTAGCCAAAAAACATTCCCTTATGTATGGCACGTTACACCCTCCTTAGGTATTTATAATGCCCATGTTAAACACTGCTTCAGTGAGTCATTTGTTATTGATTATTTTTCATGCGTTTTAATGTTCTTTTGTTGTCAAAAGTTGCTTCATAAGTGATGTTGAATGAAAGAATGTATGAGAGGAAATAGAGAAGAAGGGCAGAATGTCAGACGGGCCTGCGTGCCCAATTCTTAACCCTTTGAAAATAAAGACTTATTATTATTATTATTATTATTATTATTATTATTATTATTATTATTATTATTGCCTCAACACCCAGCATTGTTTCATTTAGTCGATGGCGTTTCCGCTCTCCCTTACCTCCCTCTCTTGCTTCCCGCCCTCCCAGTTGTCACTGTCTCCCTGTCTCTAACTACAGTTATTTTCACTACTAATGTTATTATCTTCTACCCTGTCTCTCCGGGGAGATTACAGGTGACAGTACTAGTACCAGGTCACATGTGGTATCTCGGAGTGCCACGTTGGCGCATCTTTCGTTCGCAATATAGTATCCATAATGATATCACCATTCAACCCTGACCATAAAATCCCCTAACAGGATAGCAACCATACAGGATACGCTGTTCTGTGTGCGCAAATACATATGTATATATGTCGGCATTGTATGAATCAATAGGAAGATGGATGGATGGATGGATGGATGAATGGATGGATGGATGGATGGATGGATGGATGGATGGATGGATGGATGGATGGATGGATGGATGGATGGGGATGGATGGATGGATGGATGGATGGATGGATGGATGGATGGATGTATTTATTTTCAGCTCAAGCTGACTCTCATTATCGTTCACTGTCCACTCATTCCACAAACATCCAGACACAACAGTTCAAAACAAAAGCTTTGTCCCGTCTGCCTACGCCATCGGCCTGGGTCATCTAACATGTGGGGTATCGCCACATGTTACCTCGCTTGTTCTGCCGTTGTCCGTGGCTGGTAATGCGTCTTGGTATTACCTTGTCCTGTCCTTCACATAGGGGTTAGCCCGTCCATTGATACTGTCTTACAATTAACTCATGCTGTCCTGTCTGTCCCTGGTCATACTGTCGTATCCCGTGGTACCCTTGTCCTGTCTTAGGGATCTGTCCTTGTGATTGCCGACCGCTCGGAGAAAACATTTTGTTCCGCTATGTTGAAAAAAACCGAAAACCACAGAAACCACATACGCTGCGAAAAATTAACTTAAGGATTGCTTCGCTCGATGCACGAAACTCCGTAGCATCGGCGCAGACCTTGAGTAGAAACTCCTGGTTTTACATCCTGGTACACAAATTACACGCAAGTGATGAATAAATCCATCTCCTACGCCGTCTCCGTCCATCTCCGTCCGTCGCCATCTTGAAACCGAAAGCAGCTAAGAAATGGCCATATAATCAAGACTAATTCTAGTGAGGACAAGGATTTCATGCACCTGTTTCGCACTGGCATAAAGTCTTACAAGTTGATGGAAAGTATATTGAAAAATATCGATGTTTACATGACATTCCCAAGTATATTGAGTATTAGTTTCATGCTTTTTTAATAAAAAGCCCCTAAAAAATGAAGTGGTGTATTACTTTCTGAACGCCCCTCGTAGCACTCACGGTTACTCCACGTGTGTGTGTGTGTGGGGGGGGGGGGATATTTGAGAGGATAGTTAGAAGTATGTGGGTGTTGGTGGGTTGGGAGGGCGTGTGGGTAGGGAGTGTGTGTGTGTTTGGGTGGGTGAATGGGTGTGTAGGAGATTGTGTGGGTTGGGGGATGGGTGTTTAATGGGTGTGGGGGATGAGCGTGGAGGGTGTCTGTGAATGGGATGTCTGTGTGGGTGGGAGTGTGTGAGTGTGGACGGGGTAAATGTGAGTGGGTGGAGGATGTATGTGTGGATGGTGAGGATGTTTGTAGGTGGAGGATGTGTGAGTGGGTGGGGAGATGTGTGGGCGGGGATATGTATGGGGAATTATGTGGATGTGTGTGTGAGGGGAATGTGTTTATGGGTGGAATTTTGTGTGGGAGGGGAGATGTGTGAGAAGTGAGGGAGGTGTTGGATGTGCAGGTGATTGAAGGATGTATGCGAGGATAGGGGATGTGTGTTTGGCTAGGTGGTTGGGGTGTGTGTGGGTGGGAGGTTAGATGAGAGATGCATGTGTTGATGTTCGCGAGTTGTGATAAGATGTGTTTGAGCGGCGGATGTGTGTGGGTGGGGTATATGTGGGTGGTGGGGTGTGTGTGGATGGTGGGGTGTGTGTGGGTGGTGGGGTGTGTGTGGGTGGGGTGTGTGTGGGTGGGGTGTGTGTTTTTGGGTTATGGGTGGGGGATATGTGTGGGCAGGTGGGGAGATGTGTTTATGGGTGGGGATGTGTGTATATCTGGGGATGTGTAGTTGAGAGGTGGCGAATATTGGGTGGAT
Source organism: Cepaea hortensis (assembly GCA_963921405.1). Classification (NCBI taxonomy): domain Eukaryota; kingdom Metazoa; phylum Mollusca; class Gastropoda; order Stylommatophora; family Helicidae; genus Cepaea; species Cepaea hortensis. The sequence continues at coordinate 3,806,192 of OY992891.1, read as the reverse complement.
GAGTGGGTGTAGGTTGGATGATGTGTGTGTGGGTGGGTGGGGAAAACTGTGAGAGTGCGGGATATGTGTGTGGATAGGTGCGGGATGTGTGGGTTGGCGGGGGTATGTGTCTGTGGTTTCTTCTTCTTCTTCCTTCTTCTTCTTCTTCTTCTTCTTCTTCTCCTCCTCCTCTTCTTCGTCCTCCTCCACCTTCTTCTTCTTCTTCTTCTTCTTCTTCTTCTTCTTATTCTTGGTGTGTGAGGATGTGTGTATGGGTGGGGAAATGTGTGTGGGTGGGGAATCAGTGGGTGGGTGGCGGCATGTGTGTTTGCCTGGTTCTGTATGAGTGCGTGGAGGTATGTGTGCATGGGTGGGGGAGGTTTGGTGGGTGGGGGATGTGTTGGTGGCTGCGGGATATGAGGGTGGATGGGGGATGTGTTTCACAACATTGCAATATGCACTGTTTATGTTTACAACTTTCATTTGATAATGTTTTTTTTTTTCTCATGTGAATGTATCATGCTTAATATGCATTGTTTATGCTTACAAAATCCATTTGACAATGTTTTTCCCCCTATGTTAATGTAACATGCACATTTGATGAATGAAAGATGAGTGATTGAAAGGGCCGAATGTAATACGGGCCTGCGTGACCAATTTGTTACCCTTTTAAAATAAAGTTTGTTCGTTCGTTCGTTCGTTCCAGCAGCTCTTCTAAGGCATATCATCTCTGTTATCATTTTGCGCTCATTAGTTGCAGTAAGCGTCCATGTTTGACATTGGTAGCATAATGTTGGCCAAAAAATAATTCTTATGAGATTATGTGACGTCTGTAGACTACAAAACGAAACAGATGAAAACTACTTGACATTAAACCTATTTAACTAACATGTCACCACTCACCGAAGATATTGACTGTAGCAAGAGACACTGAATTTGATACCTGGCCTTGAGCCATAAGGTACATATAATTACAGCCGAAATGTTGATTCCCAGTTGGGTTGTAGTTGGTTAGAAATATGTCCAAGAACATCTTCTCTTGGTTTCTGTTGAGTAGAGAAAGTACACAGATCACTTAAGAAATCAAATACAGGTGTTCATCTATCTAGTCGTGTTGCTCGCTGACACTAATATCAGCCTTGTAGACGCTGGATGATGTTGCGACCAAATCAGCTATCTCAGTCAGACGAAACAAGATCATTAAACACTAATCGTTGCAAACAGAAATATGACAACAGCTGCCAGTATAAACACGAGTACAGAAATATGCATGTAACCTGAAATGACAGGCGTGCATTGTGTGCTACCAGTGACAAGGAATTATTACATAAAATGTTTTTCATTTGATAGAACTTGCTTGTCCTATTCTGTTCTTTATCTCAGTGATGCATCTTCCATCTGATGTTATCCATGTGCCCAGATATCTGAATTTCTGCACTTGCCCCAAAATAATGTCTATTTCTTCTTCTTCTTCTTCTTCTTCTTCTTCTTCTTCTTCTTCTTCTTCTTCTTCTTCTTCTTCTTCTTCTTCTTCTTCTTCTTCTTCTTCCTCTTCTTCTTCAGCATTCCGAGCCATTGAGGTTCTTTGCTGCAGATACAAGCCGTCTCCATTCGTCTCTCTGGTTGACCTTCTCTTGCCAGTCGTTGATTCCAAGTGCTTGTAGGTCTGTACATGTATTATCTCTCCACCGTCTTCTTGATCTACCTCGGGGTCTACGGTCATTTATTTCCTGAGTGTAAGCGAGTTTTGTTTCCCTATTATCTTCCATTATTTATATATGTCCCAGCCATTGTAGTCTATTAGCCTTCATGATACCAGTGATTAGCGGGGACTTAAACAGATCATAAATATCTTTGTTGCTTCTTCTTTTCCACTCTCCACTTTGTGTATCCCTAATAGGCCCAAAGATACGCCTTAAGACTTTGTTCTCAAAGGCTTCGTCTCCTTTAGTTCTACTCCAGGTTTCAGAGCCATACAGCACAATTGGTCTGATCAGTGTTTTATATATTGTGATCTTGGTGTTACGAGATAGCGCATTTGATCTTAGCAGATGTTGTAGTGCATAGTATATCTTATTTCCAGAGTTGATTCTAGTTTGTATTTCTTCCCTTATGATGTTGGAGCAGTTGAAGATTGTACCCAGGTATGTGTATGTTTCCGTTCTTTTAATGATCATATTATCTATTTGTATGTGGCCTGAGTTTTTAGTCGTTCCTTCTCTTGAAATTACCATATATTCTGTCTTATCTTGGTTGATAACCAGCCCCATTTGTTGAGCTTTTTCCTTTAAGTGATTCGATATTTCCTATGTCTTTTTTTCATTTCCCCCCTATTATATATATATATATATATATATATATATATATATATATATATATATATATATATATATATATATATCATCTATATATATATATATATATATATATATATATATATATCATCTATATATATATATATATATATATATATATATATATATATATCATCTATCATATATATATCATATATATATATATCATCTCCCCCGATGGTGTTTCCACCTTGTCGTGGTGGGGGAGCTTGAGTTTCTCAATTACCCTGAGAGCTATGCCGGCGGTAGCGTAGCTACCAGCAGGGCCTCCCAAGCCGGACAGGTCAAAGGGTAGAGAACAGACAAAGAGAAACACCCTGGTCCTCCAGGTTGGGGGTTGAAGCGTGGGGTTAACATCCCCACCTTTGTAAAAACCTTTCTTTGTTACGAAACAAATACATGAGCCTCGATATCGGACTGACTTATCTGGACAACGACCTTGGAACGTTAAAGGACTTTTGAGATTTGGAACATGGAATGTACGGACACTATATCGAGCTGGAGCGGCCGAAGAACTAACCCGGGAGCTGGGTGAATATCAAATGGATATAACAGCAATTCAAGAAATAAGGTGGCCAGGAGAGGGTACTTTAGAGCAAAATGGAATGATTATAATATATGGAGGAAACACCCAAAATAAACATGAATTAGGAACAGGATTTGTCATCAAAAAAGAGTTATGGGGGAACGTTTTAAACTTTAAAGCTTTTAATGACAGGATTAGTAAATTACGAATAAAAGGTAAATGGAAAAATATAACGATGATTAATGTACATGCACCTACTGAAGAGAAAGAAGATGATATTAAAGAAGACTTTTATAATGATCTGGAAGATGTCATAGAAGAAACCCCCAAACAGGACATCCTGATTGTGCTGGGAGACTTCAATGCAAAAATAGGTAGAGAGCAAACTAATAAAAAAGTGGCCGGTATGGAAAGCCTACATACAACTTCAAATGATAATGGATGGAGAGTCATCAACCTGGCAGAAGCCAAAGGACTGCAGATTAGCAGTACCAGACTACAAAGAAAGGATATACACAAACAAACTTGGAAATCATGTGACAAGAGAACCTATAATCAAATAGATCACATTTTAATTAACAACAGAAATGCATCAAACATACAGCAAGTCAGAAGTTATAGAGGAGCTGAGTGCCACAGTGACCACTTCCTCGTTGGAGCAAAATTTAAAATAAAACTTAAGAGAGCTTTCTATACTAAATTACAAAGATTACACCCAACATATAACAGAGAAAAACTACAAGACATTACAGTCAAAGAGAAATTTACAGATGAAATAAAATGTAAACTTGAAACTCTGCAAAACCCTTTGGAGGAAAGCATTGACCAAACTTGGTTGAACATCAAGAATACAATTCAGTCTACCGCAGAAGAATGTCTCGGTGTGTTAACCACGCAGAAAGAACATATGGTTCAATCAAAAATGTGAAGAAGCAGTCATTAGGAAGAAGAATGCCAGACATGTATGGTTAAATGACATCAATAACATCCAAAAGGAAGAGCATTATAGAAATGAATGTAAAGAGGCTACAAAAATAGTCAGACAGCAGAAGCGAGAATATATGAGTAATATAATCAAAGATATGGAAACTAATCACCAGAAAAATGAATCCAGAAAATTTTTTAAAGAACTGAAGTCAATGAAACGAGGGCACCAACAAAACACATATGGTTTAAAAGACAAAAATGGGAATATGATAAATACCAATGAGGAAATGTGCAACACATGGAAAGAATATTTTATTGAATTACTAAATTGTGAAGCTCCAAGTAACATTTTCCCACAGGAAGAGGTTCTAACATGCGAACCACAAATTGAAGAACCTACATTTGAAGAAATCCTATATGTAATCACACGACTTAAAAACAATAAGGCAACTGGGACTGATGGAATTGCTGCTGAATTTATAAAGGCAGGTGGCCATGCATTACATCTAAAGCTATACAAACTAATAATAAAAATCTGGAGGACAGAAGAATTACCCCATGACTGGAAAGAGTCATTATTGATACCTATCTTTAAGAAAGGAGACAAGTTCCAATGTGGAAATTATAGAGGAATATCACTACTGTCCACAAGCTATAAGATACTATCCGCAGTATTACTAAATAGACTAAAACCATATTCAGAAGACATATTAGGTGACTACCAGGCGGGTTTTAGACAAAACAGATCAACAATAGATCAGATATTTATCTTACGACAAATAGCCGAGAAACATTGGGAATATAAAAGAGATCTCCATAACATTTTTGTTGATTTTAAAAAGGCTTATGATAGTGTCCATAGGAATAGTCTATGGAATGCTATGCAGGAATTTGGAATACCAAGGAAGTTAATCAACATGACCAGACTATGCATGGAAGATACTTATAATATAGTAACATATAAAGGCAGGAAATCAGACCCCTTCCAAATAACATCTGGCTTGAAACAGGGTGATGCACTATCGCCGCTACTCTTCAATCTGGCTCTAGAGAAAGTTGTAAGGAAGGTAAAGGAGGAATGTGATATTGGAGGAACATCCAAGCTGCTTGGTTATGCAGATGATATAGATATTATAGGGCAAAGTGAACAAAAGACATTGGAAATATTGACTCACTTAAAGGGAAAAGCCCAACAGATGGGGCTGGTTATCAACCAAGATAAGACAGAATATATGGTAATTTCAAGAGACGGAATGGCTAGAAACTCTGGCCACATACAAATAGATAATATGACCATTAAAAGAACGGAAACATACAAATACCTGGGTACAATCTTCAACTGCTCCAACATCATAAGGGAAGAAATACAAACTAGAATCAACTCTGGAAATAAGATATACTATGCACTACAACATCTACTAAAATCAAAGGCGCTATCTCGTAACACCAAAATCACAATATACAAAACACTGATCAGACCAGTTGTGCTGTATGGCTCTGAAACATGGAGTACAACGAAAGGAGACGAAGCCTTGTTACAAACCTTTGAGAACAAAATTTTAAGACGCATCTTTGGACCCATTAGGGATACACAAAGTGGAGAGTGGAAAAGAAGAAGTAACAAAGACATTTATGATCTGTTTAAGTCCCCGCTAATCACTGGTATCATGAAGGCTAATAGACTACAATGGCTGGGGCATATAGAAAGAATGGAAGATAATAGGGAAACAAAACTCGCTTACACTCAGGAAATAAATGACCGTAGACCCCGAGGTAGACCAAGAAGGCGGTGGAGAGATAATACATGTACAGACCTACAAGCACTTGGAATCAACGACTGGCAAGAGAAGGTCCACCAGAGAGACGAATGGAGACGGATTGTATTTGCAGCAAAGAACCTCAATGGCTCGGAACGCTGAAGAAGAAGAAGAAGATATATATCATCTGCATAACCAAGCAGTCTGGATGTTCCTCCAATAGCACATTCCCCCTTTACCTTCCTTACAACTTTCTCTAGAGCCAGATTGAAAAGGAGCGGCGATAGTGCATCACTCTGTTTCAAGCCAGATGTTATTTGGAAAGGGTCTGATTTCCTGCCTTTATATGTTCTTATTCAGTCTTTTTCGGTAGAGATTTGTTCGCAGCAGACGAGCAAATCTCCGGCGGGCCTACTCTCGCTGGTCGCGAGATCCGCACAGTGGAAGTATGGGAGATTTGCTTGCAAATAGACAGGCAATATCTCCTGCGGTAGCTATGGCGGACCTATTCCCGCTGGTCGCGGGGACCGCTATAAGTCAGGTGGGGAGTCTGACGATAGTGCACGCTTTACACAGGTCCGGACACTTGTGATTGACAGATGTGCGCGCCCTCATGGTCCGGGCTCGTAAAAGGCCCTCACCTGTGGGACATGGCTGAACGTCTCTAAGCCGGGTCCCTTGGGTGTCAGGGTCTGGCCATAACTCGCCACCGGCTCGTGGTGGTGAGGTCTCGGTGGATTGACGCTGAGCCGCCAGCGTCTGCAGCCTACCTTGTGCCAGACGTATTGGTTACCCATTCCTCTGGAATACACAAGACTAGGCCGAGAGAGGGGTCATGTCGTTTGGGCATCACATGATCTCTGAAGCTCTGCCCAGACATTGTGATGGAATATTGGCCACATTCCACTCACATACTTTAGTCTGTCAAGACTGCAAGGTGTCTACTTTATAAATATCTTCCATGCATAGTCTGGTCATGTTGATTAACTTCCTTGGTATTCCAAATTCCTGCATATAATACAATAGGCTATTACTATGGACACTATCATAAGCCTTTTTATAATCCACAAAATGTTATGGAGATCTCTTTTATATTCCTAATTCTTCTCGGCTATTTGTCGTAAGATATATCTGATCTATTGTTGATCAGATTTGTCTAAAACCCGCTTTAGTAATACCGCGGATAGTATCTTATAGCTTGTGGACAGTAGCGATATCCCTCTATAATTTTCACATTGGAACTTGTCTCCTTTCTTAAAGATAGGTATCAATAATGACTCTTTTCAGTCATGGGGTAGTTCTTCTGTCCCCCAGATTTTTATTATTAGTTTGTATAGCATTAGATGTAAGCATGGCCACCTGCCTTTATAAATTCAGCAGCAATTCCATCAGCCCCTGTTGCCTTATTGTTTTTAAGTCGTGTTATTACATATAGGACTTCTTCAAAAACAGGTTCTTCAATTTGTGGTTCACACGTTCGAACCTCTTCCTGTGGGAATGTGTTACTTGGAGCTTTACAATTTAGTAATTCAACAAAGTATTCTTCCCATGTGTTACACATTTCCTCATTGGTATTTATCATATTCCCATTTTTGCCTTTTAAACAATATGTTTTGTGTTGGTGTCCTCGTTTCATTGATTTCAGTTCTTTAAAATGCTTTCTGGATTCGTTTTTCTGGTGATTAGTTTCCATATCTTTCATTATATTTCTCATATATTCTCGCTTCTGCTGTCGGACTATTTTTGTAGCCTCTTTACATTCATTTCTATAATGCTCTTAATTTTGGATGTTGTTGATGTCATTTAACCATACATGTCTGGCATTCTTCTTCCTAATGACTGCTTCTTCACATTTTTGATTGAACCATCTGTTCTTTCTATGCGTGGTTAACACACCGAGACATTCTTCTGCGGTAGATTGAATTGTATTCTTGATGTTCAACCAAGTTTGGTCAACGCTTTCCTCCAACGGGTTTTGTAGAATTTCAAGTTTACATTTTATTTCATCTGCAAATTTCTCTGTGACTGTAATTTCTTGTAGTTTTTCCCTGTTATATGTTGGGTGTAACCTTTGTAGTTTAGCATAGAAAGCTCTCTTAAGTTTTATTTTAAATTTTGCCCCAACGAGGAAGTTGTCGCTATGGCACTCAGCTCCTCCATGGCTTCTAACTTGTTGCATGTTTGATGCATTTTTGTTGTTAAATAAAATGTGATCTATTTGATTATAGGTTCTCTTGTCACATGATTTCCAAGTTTGTTTGTGTATATCCTTTCTTTGTAGTCTGGTACTGCTGATCTGCAGTCCTTTGGCTTCTGCTAGGCTGATGACTCTCCATCCATTATCATTTCAAGTTGTATGTAGGCTTTCCATACCGGCAACTTTTTTATGAGTTTCCTCTCTACCTATTTTTGCGTTGAAGTCTCCCAGCACAATCAGGATGTCCTGTTTGGGGGTTTCTTCTATGACATCTTCCAGATCATTATAAAAGTCTTCTTTAATATCATCTTATTTCTTTTCAGTAGGTGCATGTACATTACTTCTGCCCTATGCGCCGACTTAGGCTCAAGAGGAAAGAATAACTAACTAACCCTCTCCAGGCCACCTTATTTCTTGAATTGCTGTTATATCCATTTGATATTCAACCAGCTCCCGGGTTAGTTCTTCGGCCGCTCCAGCTCGATATAGTGTCCGTACATTAGTTAGTTAGTCTTTCTTTTTGAGCCTAAGGCGGCGCATAGGACAGAAGTCCTGACTCTCCATGCTTGGCGGTTCGCTGCTATCTGTTGTAGATCTTGGATATTTACTTGGCCGTTGAATGAGCCTTCTCTAATGATGGTTCTACGCAGGGTCTCTCTTGGTCTTCCCCGTTTTCTTTTCCCTACTGGTGACCATATGAGGTCTTGGTAGGGGAGTCTTGTCTTGTCCATTCTGAGTACATGGCCGATGTAGTTCCAACGGCGTCTTCTTATGAAATTGGATACTGTATCTTGCTTAGTCTCTTGTCTTATTTGCGTATTGGTTCTGAAGTCTGTCCAGTGGATGTTTAGAAGTCTTCTAAGACATTTGTTCTCAAAATTATCTAATTTTTTATCTAAAGCTACCGTTGATTTCCAACTTTCACATCCATACGTTAACATTGGAATCACACAAGAGTTGAAGATTTTAAGTTTTGTGTGTTTGCTGAGTGTCTTTGACTTCCAGATGTTTGACAGTTTATTGAAGACACCAGATGCCAGTGCGATTCTAGATGATATTTCTGGTGTTGAGTCCCCTGTAGATGTCATTTTGCTTCCTAGGTATGTGAAGCTGTTGACTTTTTCAAGAACGTAGCTGTTCAATTTGGTGACATCTGAACTGTTGGTAAGATCAATAGTCTTTGTTTTTGTGGTGTTAATTTGGAGACCAATTTGCCCTGAAACATTTTGGAGGTGGTTTATTGTCTCTTGGGCAACCGGGTGTGTTGAACTCAAAAGCACTATATCGTCGGCAAAGTCCAGGTCTTCTAGAATTTTGTCAACCCAATGGATACCCATATTTGTGTTGTTTGTGCATTTGCGCATGACCCAATCGATAGCTATTCCAAAGAGCATCGGTGATAAGACACAACCCTGTTTCACTCCTGTTTCGACTGAGAACCAGTCAGAGTTGCCTGTTTCTGTTCTTACACAGCAACGTGTCTCTTTGTAGAAAGATTTTATGACGTTGGTATATTTGGTAGGAAAACCATAGATGTTAAGTAGATTCCAAAGTGATACACGGTGGATACTGTCGAAGGCTTTTTGAAAGTCGACAAAGTTGGTGATTAATTTCGACTGGAATTCTACGGAGTCTTCAATGATTATTCTGAGGGTGAAAATGTGGTCTATACATGACCGTTTTGGTCTGAAGCCTGCTTGTTCTTCTCTAAGTCTTTCATCTATAGCCTTTTTCAGTCTCTCAAGTAACATGCTACAAAAAAGTCCGTACATTCCATGTTCCAAATTTAAAAAGTCATTTAACGTTCCAAGGTCGTTGTCCAAGTAAGTCAGTCCGAATTCGAGGCTCGTGCATCTGTTTCATAACAAAATAGTTTTTACAAAGGTGGGGATGTTAACCCCACGCTTCAACCCCCAACCTGGAGGACCAGGGTGTTTCTGTTTGTCTGTTCTCTACCCTTTGAAATGTCCGGCTCGGGAGGCCCTGCTGGTAGCTACGCTACCGCCGGCATAGCTCTCAGGGTCATTGAGAAACTCAAGCTCCCCCACCACGACAAGGTGGAAACACCATCGGGGGAGCAAAATAATGTCATTTACTTTAATTGCACATTTAGGCACAATCTTAAGTTTAGTTTAGTTTAGTCGACGGATCAACATCACGGCACACGGGTGTAACCCATAAGTGCTCAGTTCTTCTCCTAACTCAAGCCTGAGTTCGGAGAAACTCAGCTAAGTGCACGAACTCCATAGTACCGGCGAGGATTCATAAATACTTTGGGTAGATTTTTAACTCGAAATTTTGCCCGGGCAGCGCCATTAGCCTACTCTATTTTGATTTCCAAATGCCAAGGAAATTTTTACGTGCGAACAATATACACGGGCTTCCGATCTCACTACCCAGAGACCAGGGGAAATGTTATTACTAGAAGTCCACGTGAAATAAATCCCGGTCCTCACCGGGGCTTGAACCCGGGAACTCCAGCACTCGAGGCGGACACCATACCTCGAGACCACTCAGAACCCTGGGCACAATCTGTTTCTTTGACGTCACCAGGACTTCTATCTTTTAGTTATTCAAGCTAAGGTCCATTTTTTTCACGTTCTTCAACCACTGTATCTATCATTTCCTGTAGTTCCTTCTGACCTGTTGCTATCAAGACGGTGTCGTCAGCATAAGGTAAGTTATTTACATTATGTAAACAAACCAGGATTTATGTAGATCTCATTATATGTTCACTATACAATGAGATCAAATCATCAGACAATACACAACCTTGTCTGATGTCATTCTTTATACACTGAAATGTTCCTACAAGGTTGTTGATTCTTGTGGCTGTTATTTACTGCCAATATATGTTCTGTATTATTCGCAGATCTTTGCCGTCGATGTTTACTAGCTATAGTAGTTTGATTTCTTCCCCATGTTTTACATTGGCACATGGTGTTGTGTAGTCTATGATGCATAAGTACAGATCTGTTTTATCTCTATAGAACTTTCTTATATATATATATATATATATATATATATATATATATATATATATATATATATATATATATATATATATATATATATATATATATATATATAAAACAGTGATCAGACCAGTTGTGCTGTATGGCTCTGAAACCTGGAGTACAACGAAAGGAGACGAAGTCTTGTTACAAACCTTTGAGAACAAAATTTTAAGACGCATCTTTGGACCCATTAGGGATACACAAAGTGGAGAGAGAAATCGAAAAAGTATCAAAGACATTTATGATCTGTTTAAGTCCCCGCTAATCACTGGTATCATGAAGGCTAATAGACTACAATGGCTGGGGCATATAGAAAGAATGGAAGATAATAGGGAAACAAAACTCGCTTACACTCAGGAAATAAATGACCGTAGACCCCGAGGTAGACCAAAAAACGGTGGAGAGATAATATATATACAGACCTACTAGCACTTGGAATCAACGACTGGCAAGAGAAGGTCAACCAGATAGACGAATGGAGATGGATTGTATCTGCAGCAAAGAAACTCAATGGCTCGGAACGCTGAAGAAGAAGAAGATATATATATATATATATATATATATATATATATATATATATATATATATATATATATATATATATATATATATATATATATCATAGATTTATGTGGTTGTTTCGGGATTTGAAATTTAAATATTGAGCACAACCCACTATGGCAACGCTGATCGTATTCTGGTACGAACCTATGGCCTATCTACGTCAATATGCAAGCACTTTACTCGATTTTCGCTCTCGTGTGAGCTCGTCTGTAGTGCATATCCTTGACTCGATCCGGAAACAAGCCCCGGATCACTGGAGTGTGAAGCGGGTCTGTAACCATGCGGCACACACTGGACACGACCAAATTATCATAACAGAATATTACAACGTCACTCATCGAAGGCTATGCTCAAGATTGCCCGATCTCCGCGACTGACGTCCGTCAATCGATGTGGACCCGAACGATCAGGACTTCTCACTGGCAAGGAACACCAGGCCTCCTAAAATCCAGTGAGCAATAATCTAATTGATTTATTTGGTTGTTTCGGGATTTGATATTATTGCTCACTGGATTTTAGGAGGCCTGGTGTTCCTTGCATACGAGTTAAATGACTAGCCCAGCGAATCTGATTCTTCATTAGTAGAGTGTGGATACTGGACATGGATGCTCTTTCTAGGACTTCAGTGTCTGGGATCTTGTCTTGCCATTTAATCTTCAGTAACTTTCTAAGGCAAACTGTGTGGAAGTGGTTTAATTTCCTAGCGTGACGCTGATAAACAGTGTTTCACAAGCATATAGCAGTGTCGTACTGAGTATATAAATGAGTTAGATGCATGTCATATATGGTTTATCACAATCCACGCCGGGATTGTTTGGCTTTTGCGTTTTTACTAAGCAATTCTTACGTTGAGTAGTTTGTCATTAAAACGTAAAATAATTAGAGAAATTAAGACATAGTCAAAATTTGTGGGCTCGTTATAAGAAGAAATACACTAGAGTACGTGGTGACATCTGGGAAGATTGAGAGGAAAATAACAAAGGAGAGGCAGAGATGTAAATAGCTGGATGGCTTCGTCACATGGCGGCATCGTCGAGACAAGAACACTGAGCTGATCCACGACTGTTGTGATTGTCTGAGATGGCGAAACATGACCACCCACGTTTATCGGCATGGCACGTGATGATGAGTTTGTCATTGCAAGAAGGCAACATAGATGCCATGACGTCTGTTGGGTCACAACTAGCCACGACGTGGGATTGGGGACAGTGGCAGCAAGCTGCCGGAGAAAGAAGCTGTCTTTCGTGCATTCAGTTACGGTGCCGTGATAATGTTGGTAGAATGTCTGCAGATTCTCCACTGCCTCTCTTCTCATCACATGACCAGAGAGGCATGTGCCTCTCTTCTCATCACATGACCATTGGGTAAAGGTGGGGCGACCATCCCCAACCCAGCGCGTCCACAGGTGGCGGATCATGGAACGGCCTCTAGATATAGAGGTTTGCTGCGAATACCCAATAAGCAGCCGCGGACCAAGTGGCGGTAGGCACAGAGGGCGAGGCGGGATCTCAGGATGGGATCTGAGTTCCTTAGAAACATACTTCATATGCTCGGAGACGTGCCTGCCAAGCGAGTTAGGGGCGCTCTAACCCCTCCCTCGGGTAGGTGGAATCCGTTAGCTTGGGACAGAAGTCCATCTAGGAGACGGAAAACTCCAAATATAAACCCCCAAGTTCAAGGTGGACCAGCGTGCTGAGGAACTAGATCGCCATGGGTAATCTGGTCGTGAAAGTTGGACGTCTGGCAGGCGTGCAGGGCGGCACCAGGCGTATGGACTCCTGCGGGACATCCCCTGCCTATTCCCTAGCAAGCAGGCAATGCTAGGGCGACCGGTTATTTCCTGCAATATCCAAACTTTGCTTATGGAATTAATTCAACACGGGAATCGTCGCCGGAGCTACGGAGCATGTGCTCTGCGCTTGACACATCTTTCAAGGGCTAGCGAAGAGGGAGTGAGGAGTAGAAGACGAGGAAATGATGTGAGAAGAAGGCATATAAATAGGAGGGCAGGGGCCAGGAGAACAAGACGAAAAGTGGAGAAACTAGGTTTCAACCATATACGAGTGGGATAATGGAATTGACGTAGTGCCAGGCAGAAAGGTCCTGTATTGGAGAGGCTAATATATGATTTTGATTTCCTCATGCTCCAGGAGCTAAATACAGTCAAATACCATTGCCCTGGGTACGCCATTTATATAAACCCTACTAGGCAGAAGAGACATGGGCAAGGTCTGTTGGTGAAGGAAGGAGTGAAGAATGTGGTACTTGACTTGAGCCAGTGGAATCACAGTGCAAGAGAGGTCCAGGGTATACAAATGAAGATTGGTGGCTTAAGGTGGAACATCATAAATGTATATGCCACAGTAGACTGTTTTGTCAGAAAGGAACACTTGGACTGGCTTAGGGAATTGGAGGAATTACCAGGTGATAGGCTACTCATATGCGGAGACTTCAATGCAAGGAACAGAGATTGAGACAGTAGTGGAGAAAACCGACAGGGAATTGCCCTTGCGGATGCCATGGTGGACTCCGATGTGGTCTGCATAAATGATGGTAGGCCAACTAGAATGGCAATGAGGCCTGGCGATGTAGACACATCTATTGTCTTGGCACTTGTTTCCCAGTCATCAGTCCTTGATGTAAAGTGGACTGTTTTGAATGACCATGGGAGTGATCACATGCCAGTCTAAATCCAGGAAAGTTAAGGCTGGGAGAGCGCACAAGACCTTCCGGTATGAGTGGCCCTATAGCCTTCTTGGACGCCTCAGACAGGGGGCTTGAAACATGACTGTTAAAACTCAATTTTTGCATCCCCCATGGTGGACCCCAGAAGTAGACCATGCTTGGAAATCAAAGAGAGCTGCAATGAAGCAGCTAAGGAAAGTGCGACAGACACCTCGAAGCTCACGAGAGGAAGTGGACACAGCGGAAAATGTCAAGAAAGACAAGATGGAGGTCTTCAGGCGCTGTGCTGCAGAGGCCAAAAGCGCAAAATGGGAATGTTTCATGAAGGAGATTGGAGGTAATAAAACACTGCGGAAATTCTGGAAACTGCACAGACAAATACAAAGAAATGATCGGCCTATGACAGTGGGAACAATTTATAGAGAGGATGGTGTGCCCATGACAACAGACAAAGAGAAGGGGGGTGGGGGGGGGGGGTTCTCCGGAGATTTTTAGAGCGGACCAATCATAATGATGCGGATACCAGGGATGCAGTTAGAGAGGAGTTATCTGGCACCATAGAGAATATGCATTATGAAGACATCATACTGGTTGAGGATGTTAAACATATTTTGAAAAAGATAAAAGACACTTCACCAGGGTCCGATGGGGTCAGGTATGGCCACATGAAGGGTTTGAGAGAAGCAGACCTGGAGGAGATGACCGACTGCTTTAACCAGAGCATTAGGACAGCATCAGTACCGCAGGACTCGGTGCACAGCTATCTCATCCCTCTCCCAAAACCATTCAAGGATCATTCAAAACTTAGCGACTTTAGGAACATCACCCTTCAAATTACATTTGGGAAGATTCTAGAGAAGATAGTCGCTGTCAAGCTGCAAGAGTTTTTGGAAAGGGGGAAGCCTCTTCCAAGAGGCCTGGGGAGCTACAGGCCAGGAAAAGATACCTGGTCAAATGCAGCCACTTTTGACTTTGACGTTTATGAGGGGTTCCAGAGTAGATAGGAAACGATGGCGGTAGCGCTTGATCTCGAGGATGCTTACAATAGAGTTCGATATGATATTTTGATGACCGCACTGATGGAGAAGGGAGTCAATCAGTGGTTGGTGACTGCATAGCAGCCGTCCTGCATTCTAGTCGGATTGCTTTTCATCTGGGTGCATGGACCTCAGAGCCACATATGTTAACCCCGGGACTGCCACAGGGATCTGCAGTCTCACAAGTGCTTTTTAACGTGTATACGAGCAAGATTGCAAACCTAGAAGCATCAGGGGTTGGAAGGATACTAACATTTGCAGATGATATTCTTGCATATAGGCAGGGGAGAGATAGGGAGCAAACAGCCCAGGAGCTACATGCGACAGTAGACAAAGTGATTGACTGGTACACTGAAATGAGTGCTGTCATCCACCCGGAAAAGACGGCTATTTTGTAGTGCTCTCTGGACAACAGGATTGTGAGAGTTGATGTCCCAAGCCTCGCGATAGATGGTAGAAGCGTCAACAGAAAGAACAAACTAAAGTTCAAGGACCATGTGGAGACTGTTGTGACAAGGTCTCAAAAGGGACTCAATGCACCTAAAACTATGGCTGCAATGGACACAAAGCAGATAATGCTTTTCACACTATACCAGCACTTGATCCTCTCAGTGACTGATTATGGACTAGGGATGCTCACTGTCTCAGAGAGTCAGCTGGTGAAATTAGAGCGCATACAGAACGAAGCTATGCGGGTCATTCTGGGATGCACCAGAGACACTCCGGTAGTATGTATGCGTTATATCCTTGGTCTGCCGACTGTTGCTGGAAGGCTCAAGGTGATGCAGGCGAAGGCATACCTCAGAATAGCTGCAGACACAGACCACCCACTGCATGAGGTGCTGGACGCAGTTAAGGGTCAGCGACTGATAAGAGGGAAATCATGGATGGCTCAGGCGGAGGATACGATCAGACAGGTGTGCACCTTGGAGAACATCAGGCGAGGAGAGGAGTGGGTCAGAGTGTAAGCGGACCAGTCAGACTTGTGCATAGTTATAAACACATTGAGCCGGGAATGCAGGGAGTGGCCAGCAGGGGCCACGGAAGTGGAAATCCAGCAACTAATTCAGGATAATGCTCACTCGGGTGATCTACACATATGGGTCGGTGTCGAAAGGTAGGAGACGTGCCTGGAGATTCTTAGCAAAAGCTGATGGTCGACGTTTGGTGCAGGAGAGTCTGGCATATGATACCACAACATCTAGCTTAAGAATGGAGTGGAGGCGGGCAGTGCAATTTTCCACTGGATGGAGAATACGATACGCGCACACACACATCGTGATTGTAACTGACTCAGAAAGCATGCTGAGGAAGGTGAGGACAGTCAAGGTTCGGGCAGAGTGGCTTTCTTCGCTTCGGAAGTCACGGGTGACGAGCATCGCCTGGATCTTTTCTCCGGATCATGCCGGTGTGCTGGGGAATGAACAGGCGGACAGATTGGCTGGCTCTGCAAAACTTGGTGGAGTATTTATGCATGACAAGGGAGATGTGGTTGCGGCCTTGTGGGAGCACGTGCACACCTCGGAGGAGCAAATGGATTACCATGGTCTGACAAGAATGAGACAACGAGGAGTGACGAGGGGATCTGGCCGATGCTCGACGCTCAGAGGAAAGGCCAGACGGACATATAATCAGATTGCTACTGGTACTATTAGTGTTGGAACTCTTCGCTGGCTGCTGAGGATGGGGACGGAGCGCGTATGGGAATGCTCCGAATGCTGTGATGTCGGTTCCTAAATCAATCAATCAATCATCACATGACCAAAGAATCAGTCAATCGAGTGCCGTCTTCACAATGAATGTTGCCTGCAATGGATCTCCAACACTGTCTCTCGCCTTGATTGTACATTCTGTCAGTTTGATGTTCGTCCATCTCTTGATGTTATCTTTCCACTTGTATCGTTGTCTACCTCTTGCTCGCTTGCCTTCAACCTTATCCTTCAGTACTGTGTAATGTCTTTTAATGTCGTTGACTTATTTCCCTTTTCTCTTTATTATTTCTTTCGTCAGTTCTCTTTCAAGAACGCTGTTTGAATAAGTATATGTAATATAATTTTCCTTCCACACACTTACAGAACACACTCGGGCAGATAGATGTGTTTGTCTTTGCCGGAACCTTGAATTATGGGACACTTTCCATAAGAGATACTGATCAACGTATTGCTGGGCTTGTCCGCAAATATGGACATTTCTATCGGGTTATCAGCTGATGCACCACTAGTTATATCACATGAAATCCTCAGAACGTTGCCTTCTAATTGCTGGATGTGAATTTCTGAAATGATAGAAATGTTCATAGGAAATGTACGACCCGCTGTATTAATAATGAAACACTATATAATTGTCATCATAATAATCATCATATTCATCATCATCATCAGCATCATCTTCACTATGATTATGATAGTGGTGACAATCATGATGATGATTATAGTGACGATGATGATAATGCTGGTGATAATGATGGTGATGATGATAGTGATCATGATGACAATCACGATGATGCTGGCGACAGTGTGGAAAATGATAGTGATGATGATGATTATAATAATGGCGATGATGATTATAACAGTGATGGTGATAATGATAATGTTAATAATGATAATGATGATATGATAATAGTCATGACGATGATGATGATGATGATGATGATGATGATGATGATGATGATGATGATGACGATGATGATGATGACGATGATGATATTGATGTAGATGATGATGATGCAAACTACCTTCTTTACAGATGCCAAGAATATCATGTACTGCAATCTCTTAGATATTCAGAGAAACGGCGTAAATGGATTCTCCATAGGAGCAGCCTCGCCCGGTACAGTAATGGACATTATAACATTTCAGGAATATGAATCATCTATTCTGGTGGAAAGAAACAACAACGAGGAGTAGCAATTATAATGGATACAGAGAGAGCAAAATCGATCAAAGGATATTGGACTGTACGAGACAGAGTGTTACTGGTGAAGTTGAGTGGAAGTCCTTTTGTTGTCAACGTCATACAAGTTTATGCACCAACCGCAGACGGTAGTGTTAAATTTTATAATGATTTAGAGAAGAAAGCCTTCAAGAAATGCAAGAATTCTGAAGTAAATATCATAATGGGTGACTTGAATGTCAAAGTTGGAAATCAACAGGCCAGATGCATAGTAGGCAAGTATGGACTACGGGAACAGAATGAAAGTGGTTGCAGACGTTTACAGTGGGCAAAAGAGCATGATGTTATAATTGGAAACACCTGGTATCCACAGTACCAAAAGAAGTTATGTACATGGAGGAGTCCTGACCATAAGACCATAAATCAGATTGATTACATTCTCATCAATAGAATATTTCGAAATGCGTTAAAAGTCGCAAAAACTATACCAAGTGCAGACTGCTTGTCGTGGATCCTATTTATGTCGTCCCTGGAGTGAGGGGAATCAACACCCACATTATATTTAACCCCATATCATTATTCTGGTGAATCCACCAGATTCCGTCCACAACACTCCCTCAGTCCCTGGATACCCCTTTCTCTCTCACTCACCACTGGATCATGCCCCCTCTCACACTTCCCCAAAACAACATACTCAACAACTCTAGCTTCTAAAAATTAATAACAAATTAATTTAATAAAGAAAAGTGTATGTATGTGAGAAAGTGTATGTGTAGAATGTATGTTGTATACTCTAGTGTATCTGCAGACTCAGACCTAACAGCTCTGGAGTACAGCCCGATCATAGTATCAGCCCAGAATACTTTGTTTGTTTACAGGACAGTAGCAATAGTGATAGACTTAGGCTTAGACTAGTGCAGTGATCTTACCATAAATGATGATGTAATATAATATTGCCATGCTTTATGTGATCGATATAATTGTTAGCTCTCGGAGCTAGTATGCAACTAGTCCCGAATAAATTGATATCCTTTTTGTACGACGTACGAGTTGTCATTTGTGTGGTGCAAAAGAAGAATCCATGTGTGCCTGTTAAAGTTAGGTTGTTGACACACGATAACCTCACCAAATGATGTGTCCCTCCTGCTAGATGTTGACTTCCTCCGGTAGCTGTTTTGATAACTCAAATACCTGGTCACAGTCTGACACTGATCCGGAATAGATCACACACCGTTTTTACATGTCCCTATTGTTCTGAGACTTATAACATCCTCGCCCAGTGAGAACACGAAAACACTGTTCCTTGAAATAAACGTAATTCATTTCTAAAGTTTCTACTGTTCACAAGGATACTGGTATTGTTTACAGTCTCACAGGAATTTAATAATTTCCTAAATAGTTCCTAATGTTCTTTTCCCATGTGGTGTGGAAAAAACAATTCTATTGTTCTGTTCACATGTGATGTTTGAAACATTAATCTCACGATTGTTCCTTCTCCAAATGATGTGAAAAAAACAATCTCTAGTGTTCTGCTAACGTGTGATGTTTGATAAATACTCTCACAATTGTTCCTTTAGACCCCTTTGATCATGGGCCCAGTGCAAAAGCTGCTGAATAACTGCCTGCACTAAGGTCTCCATTCTAGTAAGCATTTAGGTTTTAGCTTCACTGAGTAACCTGAGTAACTTAAGTACTTTGAGTAACGAGTAACCTGAGTGACTTTAGTAACCTGAGGGACCGGAGGGAACGTGTAAAAGAGAGAACAACACACTCGGTGAGAGCACCTGTCCCTGACCCCTATTAGATGAGTGTAGGCTGATGGCCTCACTCAGATACATGACAGTGAACCAACTCTGTCATGGGCAGAGGAGCTCATCACCTCTGTCTGAGGTGGGTAAGACCAGGACAGAACTAAATGTAAAGTGTAGAACTCAGTAGACCTCACTGGAAGATCCCACCATTGGACATTCTCCCTATCCCCCCCCCATCCTCAATCTCTCCAAATATCATCCCATTTCACTATTCACCACCAGCGGAGCCACTTGACTTCTCACACTAGTTAATCTTAACAATGCGACTGCCTACTGTCGCCGATATTCCTTGACTACCTAACGACAACGCAACAACACTATGATAGAGTTCTAAACTCTATCTATCACTAAGCTATTCCACATTATTTACAGCTAGATGCAATCCCTCAAATACCTTATGCCATCCTGACTCAATCTCTGAATCGAATTCACAATTTGCCATAAAAGACACACGTTAAGCGAAACAGAACACATGCGATTCTATTCAACACTAAAATCGAGGCCAATCCCTGGTTGGGAGAAAACATAAATTCTTTTGCTGGCAGTGTAAAGAATGGACTTGAACTAGACAGACGTGTTACCAACAGTTCAGATGACACCAAATTGAACAGCTACGTTCTTGAAAAAGTCAACAGCTTCACATACCTAGGAAGCAAAATGACATCTACAGGGGACTCAACACCAGAAATATCATCTAGAATCGCACTGGAATCTGGTGCCTTCAATAAACTGTCAAACATCTGGAAGTCAAAGACACTCAGCAAACACACAAAACTTAAAATCTTCAACTCTTGTGTGATTCCAATGTTAACGTATGGATGTGAAAGTTGGAAATCAACGGTAGCTTTAGATAAACAATTAGATAATTTTGAGAACAAATGTCTTAGAAGACTTCTAAACATCCACTGGACAGACTTCAGAACCAATACGCAAATACGACAAGAGACTAAGCAAGATACAGTATCCAATTTCATAAGAAGAGGCCATGTACTCAGAATGGACAAGACAAGACTCCCCTACCAAGCCCTCATATGGTCACCAGTAGGGAAAAGAAAACGGGGAAGACCAAGAGAGACCCTGCGTAGAACCATCATTAGAGAAGGCTCATTCAATGGCCAAGTAAATATCCAAGATCTACAACAGGTAGCAGCGAACTGCCAAGCATGCGCCGCCTTAGGCTCAAGAGGAAAGACTAACTAACACTAGTGAAATTTCCATTGAATGGTATTTCCAGTCAAGCTGCATTTGTATCCTTAATCTCGTTTGTTAATACACCGTGGCCGCCTCGGTTGACCACAGCGTAGGGTTTTATAACCCCTTTAACTATCTACTCAGCTGATTCGTCTCGGTTGGCTGACCACCAACACGCAAAGACAATCATGTACTAGTAAAACATAGGTTTCGTGAGATTCGAAACGTCTACCAGTTACGTGTATGTCTCGAGAATACGTGCTACACTTACCTGATTATTGCGTTCAAGGAACAAGTGGCTGAGGGATAGTAGGTAGAGAGAAAGACAGATAGAGATAGTGAGAGAGAGGGGGGCAGGCGGTTGGGTAGAGAGAAAGAGGGGGAGAAGAAGAGTTAAAAGAGGAAGATGTGGCGGCAGAGAAAGAGACAGGTGGTTGGACAGAGAGAAAGAGATACAAGACGACGAGGCAGAAGAGAACTGTAACCATTACACACCGCCAATAGTAGGAGGATAGTGTTTAAGCCCCACTCATTGCAGACAATAATAACCACCATGCAGCAGAAGAAGAAGATGAGGAAGAGGACAGAAGAATAAGAGGAGGAAGATGACGAGGAAGAAGAGCCCACAGACAGTAATAATAACCGCCATCTTTTAATTTATAAACAAAAAGACCGGAAGTGTTTTGTGTAATGTTTAATTTCTATTTTTGTACACTATTAATGTTTTTTTTTATTTGTTTAAGTATTATACTACTGAACGAACCTAACATGTACCACTAGACATGTGTATGATGATAGTGTGTAATCTATACCCTCAACAGATAATAATAAGCGCCATCTTTTCAATTTATTTATTGTTTTAATTTTCAAACATTTTAATACCGGAAGTAGTAAGGTCCCCTTAGGAAAACCGTAAGTGATTAGCCCTTTTAGCAAGGAAAATATGAAAATTGTGGTGCCTGAAAATCCAATATACTCTGACATCACAAATGTGTTGCGGCACCACATTTTCGGCGAAAACAACACATGTTACGGCACTTCGGGTGTAAATTACAATACCTATGAAATTAGAGGGACACTGGTAACACGTAAAAATCAGTCCCAAGAAGTAATAGCACATGCATGGACTACGCTTGAGTTCAAAGAGAACGAACTCACACACACAAATATAAGAAGCATGATTGCACACGCCAGTCGGCAAGATACTTATGATAATTATGAATTGCAACATAAGAAACAGAATACCTTACCATTGACATTATCTAACGCCAAAGTCAGACTCCAGCAGAAGTACAGGTAGAGAAACCGTTTATAGCTTTCGAAAACCATATTCCTGTGGTTCTTTGAGGTATTAGTTCACCTGTAGAGATTGAAACGTTGATGGATATTTACAGTGTATACAACATTTTGTCTAATGTTCTGAACTAGTGGGGGACGTTCCTTTTATTTGTCATGTCTCGAAAGAATAGTAATGTTTCCACGAACACGGTTACGTTTTCATTTTCTGAATTATGGGGATTCCCCAAGAGGGAAAACCAGAAATCAAAGTGGCGTCAAAAGCTGTCAGTTGTAATACTCTCTAGTCTGTTCTCAAATCGCTGTTTCTATCCTTATTTTACAGTGACAGACCATCAATACTTATTAATTTGTTTGTTAGTCTACTCCGATGTATTATTAACAAACGTTTTGTCTAGTTGTCAAAACAGTAACGATTGAAGGAAAGCAAAAAGGAGACGCTGCTGTATGCATATGTAGAGTTGTGCCTTCCCATACACTATGTCATTGTTTAATGACATGAAGTGTCATGTTCTATTCTTTCTTTCCTTGAATATTGTAACCATTGTCCGGTAAAGTTACTTTCATGTAACATGTTGTCTTTGACGTGTAAAGTGTGAACCCTTCCCACATTATAAATCACGGCATAATGGGGTAAGGTAACAAGTGCCATCCCTCGATACCTGTCACACTCAGATATATCCTACAGAAATCTGAGAATTATATATATATATATATCCATACTATGATGATGGGTGGACCCATGATCCCTAAACATCCCCGAAGCTAACCGGGCTTACCGCAGTCATCATCATCATCATCATCATCATCATCATCATCATCATCATCATCACCACCACCACGACCATCATCATCATTATCAAAGTTAATCACTGAAGTGATGGATGTTCACGTCAGCCGCCACGGGTATATGGTGCTTGTCCCATATTTGTAGTCCAATCGGCAATTCTATTCTAATGCTAGCAGGTCATGGGTTACAGATTCACTGGAGGTGGGGAGTGGGACTGAATTAAAATCTTCACATCTGGCTTCCAGGTCGACCCAGTCTAACATGGTAACAGAAAATATCTTGGGAAGTGAAAGCGTTCGGCGTGATAGAGACCACTTCACACACCGCGTACGGATTGTTGTATACAAATATGGGTCGAACACCAGATTTCCAATGCTAATTAAGGCTTGTGGGGAGGGGAGGGGGGGGGGAGGGGGACCTTTTACTGTTAGTTAGTTAGTCGCAGTTCCAACTTCACAGCAACGGGTCGTCCCCATTATGCTCCGTTCCTGTGCCAGTGAATATCACACAAAACGCTCCCCACTGCCCAATGTGAAAAGTGGAAAAGACAGGAGTCTCGACAAACAACAGCCCGCACAGATACACTGTGCATAATGCTGCCGCCAGAATGTCAACACACCATTCCCCCACGAAACACCCAGTTCATCTCTGATGGAATCGGCAGTCATTTTCCCATCTGGATGTTTCCTAGATGTTCACCTACACAGTCCACGAAATACAGTTCATCGTCGATGGCAGTGGCAGTCAACCAGAAGCCCAGCAGCCACGCATTTCTGCATAAGGCAAAAACCGGTCAACTCTGGGACATAGCCACCTGCCATCGCTCCGAACATGCAGTCACTTCCCAAAAATAAAAACTTGGGCAGATTCAAAAGCACTTCACACGAAACTCACAGCTCACAGTGTCGCGCCACGCACTCACTCAGTAGCAGGGCGACGGAACCATCAAGCCTCATTAGTCGCCTCTTACGACATGCGTGGTAGGCTGCAGTGTTGCTATTCTTTGCTTCCCTTATGGGCCCCGGCAACACACCTTTTACTGTTTATGTAAGTAGTCAGTCTCCAGACACTTCTGCTCTGCTTGTATGTACATAAATTGTATTAAGTAAATCATATTCAATGGGGCTCTTTTCATCAATATTTCAATTCTGTCAAGTTTCTGGGACAGGTATATTTTTGGATGTTATTTGCAGAACGTTGCGTTCAACCACTGGTTGGTGTCCAAGTTAATTCTATGTTCTGTAGGTCTCCATTTGCAGAGAAAGTGGCTAAAAGAATAAGAGCGCTCGCTCCTAAACTTCCGGTCCGATAATGGCGAGGTAGTATAGTCATTCTCTACAAGAATGGGGATTGATAACATGACACCAGCCGTGGACTGATCATGTGATTGCAAGGTTAAACATGACTAAGAATTTATTTTAACACCAGGAAGGAATATGTCAAAATAGTTCAGAATTATCATTTTCCCGTGACTACATATGGACGTAAGACATTTGCAATTTCGTATTTCCTAAATAGGAAAATATGGGATTGTGTACTTAAGCACTGCAGAGACAAGTTTTTAGCCACTGCAATGCACTTACGCTGTACAAACAGCCATGTATCACTACAGTACTCTCACACACTGTACAACTATGTACTCTCACACAATGGACAAGCAACCATGTAGTGCCACAGTACTATCATACACTTCACAAACAACCCTGTACCACTTCGTACATAGACCAGAATGTGGTGGCTTTGCCCTGTATACCGCACACCATATGGAAATATTCCAGGGACATTCTCTCTGGACACAGTAAGAGAACACACGAACAAGATACCGTACAATGTATAGCCTGACATATGTCGTGTACCTCATCAGACACATCCTCCATGACAAGTTGGTTACTTTCATATCTGTTACATAATGTCGCAGTCAAACCCAGCATTTTATTGGGCTCTGATTGATTCATTTCTCGGAAAATTTATTTTCAATAGTTTGCCACTGCTTTCTGAACGACCGACACACATACCTTTTTATGAAACTCAACGCAAGGAGGTCAGCTGCCAAATTGCCCGCAGCTTTATTTCGAACGCCGTATGCGGAACTGCGCCCGCGACCCCTTCGCCACAGCGCCGGTACAACATATGACACGACAAGTACAGCATATGATAAGACAATTACAATATATGGCACGACAAGTACAACATATGACACGACAAGTACAACATATGGCACGACAAGTACAGCATATGACACGACAAGTACAGCAAATGAGACGACAAGTACCACATATGACATGACAAGCACAGCATATGGCACGACAAGTACCACATATGACATGACAAGTACAACATATCACATGACAAGTACAACAAATGACACGACAAGTACAACATATGACATGACAAGTACAACATATAACACGACAAGTACAACATATGACATGACAAGTACAACATATGACATGACAAGCTCAACATATGATATGACAAGCTCAACATATGATATGACAAGCTCAACATATGACATGACCAGCACAAAATATGACATGACCAGCTCAACATATGGCATGACCAGCTCAACATATGACATAACCAGCTCAACATATGGCATGACCAGCTCAACATATGACATGACCAGCTCAACATATGACATGCCAGCTCAACTTATGGCATGACCAGCTGAATATATGACATGACCAGCTCAACATATGACATGACCAGCTCAACATATGACATGACCAGCTCAACATATGACATGACCAGCTCAACATATGACATGACCAGCTCAACATATGACATGACCAGCTCAACATATGACATGACCAGCTCAAAATATGACATGACCAGCTGAATATATGACATGACCAGCTCAACATATGACATGATCAGCTCAACATATGGCATGACCAGCTCAACATATGCCATGACCAGCTGAACATATGGCATGACCAGCTCAACATATGAAATAACCAACTGAAAATATGACATGACCAGCTCAACATATGACATGACCAGCTCAAAATATGACATGACCAGCTGAACATATGGCATGACCAGCTCAACATATGACATGACCAGCTCAACATGTGAAAGGACCAGCTGGATATATGACATGACCAGCTCAACATATGGCATCAGCAGCTGAACTTATGGAATGACCAGCTCAACATATGGAATGACCCGCTCAACATATGACATGACAAGCTCAACATATGGCATGATAGCTGAATATATGACATGACCAGCTCAACATATGGAATGACCAGCTCAACATATGACATGACCAGTTGAACATATGACATGACCAGCTCAACATATGGTATGACCAGCTCAACATATGACATGACCAGCTCAACATATGACATGACCAGCTCAACATATGGAATGACCAGCTCAACATATGACATGACAAGATCAACATATGGCATGACCAGCTGAATATATGACATGACCAGCTCAACAGATGGAATGACCAGATCAACATATGACATGACCAGCTGAACATATGACATGACCAGCTCAACATATGGTATGACCAGCCCAACATATGACATGACCAGCTCAACATATGCCATGACCAGCTCAACATATGACATGACCAGCTCAACATATGACATGACCAGCTAAACATTTGACATGACCAGCTCAACATATGACACGTCAAGTACCACATATGGCACGACAAGTACAGCATACGACACGACAAGTACAGCATATGACATGACAAGTACAGCATATGACACGACAAGTACCACATATGACATGACAAGCACAGCATATGGCACGACAAGTACCACATATGACATGACAAGTACAACATATCACATGACAAGTACAACATATGACACAACAAGTACAAAATATGACATAAATGACAAGTACAACATATGAAATGACAAGTACAACATATGACATGACAAGCTCAACATATGGCATGACCAGCTCAACATATGGCATGACAAGCTCAACATATGGCATGACAAGCTCAACATATGACATGACAACCTGAACATATGACATGACCAGCTCAGCATATGACATGACCAGCTTAACATATGACATGACCAGCTCAATATATGAGATGACAAGCTCAACATATGATATGACAAGCTCAACATATGACATGACCAGCACAAAATATGACATGACAAGCTCAACATATGGCATGACCAGCTCAACATATGACATAACCAGCTCAACATATGGCATGACCAGCTCAACATATGACATGACCAGCTCAACATATGACATGCCAGCTCAACTTATGGCATGACCAGCTGAATATATGACATGACCAGCTCAACATATGACATGACCAGCTCAACATATGACATGACCAGCTCAACATATGACATGACCAGCTCAACATATGACATGACCAGCTCAACATATGACATGATCAGCTCAACATATGGCATGACCAGCTCAACATATGCCATGACCAGCTGAACATATGGCATGGCCAGCTCAACATATGAAATAACCAACTGAAAATATGACATGACCAGCTCAACATATGACATGACCAGCTCAAAATATGGCATGACCAGCTGAACATATGGCATGACCAGCTCAACATATGACATGACCAGCTCAACATGTGAAATGACCAGCTGGATATATGACATGACCAGCTCAACATATGGCATCAGCAGCTAAACTTATGGAATGACCAGCTCAACATATGGAATGACCCGCTCAACATATGACATGACAAGCTCAACATATGGCATGATAGCTGAATATATGACATGACCAGCTCAACATATGGAATGACCAGCTCAACATATGACATGACCAGTTGAACATATGACATGACCAGCTCAACATATGGTATGACCAGCTCAACATATGACATGACCAGCTCAACATATGCCATGACCAGCTCAACATATGGAATGACCAGCTCAACATATGACATGACAAGATCAACATATGGCATGACCAGCTGAATATATGACATGACCAGCTCAACATATGGAATGACCAGATCAACATATGACATGACCAGCTGAACATATGACATGACCAGCTCAACATATGGTATGACCAGCCCAACATATGACATGACCAGCTCAACATATGCCATGACCAGCTCAACATATGACATGACCAGCTCAACATATGACATGACCAGCTAAACATTTGACATGACCAGCTCAACATATGACACGTCAAGTACCACATATGGCACGACAAGTACAGCATATGACACGACAAGTACAGCATATGACACGACAAGTACCACATATGACATGACAAGCACAGCATATGGCACGACAAGTACCACATATGACATGACAAGTACAACATATCTCATGACAAGTACAACATATGACACAACAAGTACAAAATATGACATAAATGACAAGTACAACATATGAAATGACAAGTACAACATATGACATGACAAGCTCAACATATGGCATGACCAGCTCAACATATGGCATGACAAGCTCAACATATGGCATGACAAGCTCAACATATGACATGACAACCTGAACATATGACATGACCAGCTGAACATATGACATGATAACCTGAACATATGACATGACCAGCTGAACACATGACATGACAAGTTCAACATATGACATGACCAGCTGAACATATGGCATGACCAGCTCAGCATATGGCATGACAACCTGAACATATGACATGACAAGTTCAACATATGACATGACCAGCTCAACATATGACATGACCAGCTCAACATATGGCATGACCAGCTCAGCATATGACATGACCAGCTCAATATATGAGATGACAAGCTCAACATATGACATGACCAGCTAAACATATGATATGACCAGCTCAACATATGACATGACCAATTCAACATATGACATGACCAGCTCAACATATGGCATGACCATCTCAACATATGGCATGACCAGCTCAACATATGACATGACCAGCTCAACATATGACATAACTAGCTCAACATATGGCATGACCAGCTCAACATATGACATGACCAGTTCAGCATATGATATGACCAGCTCAACAAATGACATGACCAGCTCAACATATGGCATGACCAGCTCAACATATGACATGACCAGCTCAACATATGGCATGACCAGCTCAACATATGACATGACCAGCTCAACATATGACATGACCAGCTCAACATATGGCATGACCAGCTCAACATATGACATGACCAGCTCAACATATAGCATGACCAGCTCAACATATGACATGACCAGCTCAACATATGACATGACTAGCTCAACATATGGCATGACCAGCTCAACATATGACATGACCAGCTCAACATATGACATGACCAGCTCAACATATGGCATGACCAGCTCAACATTTGACATGACCAGCTCAACATATGGCATGACCAGCCCAACATATGACATGACCAGCTCAGCATATGACATGACCAGTTCAACATATGGCATGACCAGCTCAACATATGACAAGACCAGCTCAACATATGACATGACAAGCTCATTATATGGCATGACCAGCTCAACATATGGCATGACCAGCTCATCATATGACATGACCAGCTCAACATAAAACATGACCATCTCAACATATGACATGACCAGCTCAACATATGGCATGACCAGCTCAACATATGACATGACCAGCTCAACATATGAAATGACCAGCTCAACATATGAAATGACCAGCTCAACATATGAAATGACCAGCTCAACATATGACATGACCAGCTCAAAATATGACATGACCAGCTGAACATATGACATGACCAGCTCAACATGTGACATGACAAGCTCAACATATGGCATGACCAGTTAAACATATGGCATGACCAGCTAAACATATGACATGACCAGCTAAACAAATGGCATGACCAGCTCAATATATGACATGACCAACTTAACATATGGCATGACCAGGTCAACATATGACGTGACCAGCTGAACTTATGACATGAAAAGCTGAATATATGACATGACCAGGTCAACATATGACATGACCAGGTTAACATATGACATGACCAGCTCAACATATGGCATGACCAGCTGAACATATGGCATGACCAGCTGAACATATGGCATGACCAGCTCAATATATGACATGACAAGCTCAACATATGACATGATAAGCTGAATATATGACATGACCAGCTCAATATATGACATGACCAGCTGAACATATGACATGAAAAGCTGAATATATGACATGACCAGGTCAACATATGACATGACCAAGTTAACATATGACATGACCAGCTCAACATATAACATAACCAGCTCAACATATGACATGACCAGCTCAACATATGGCACGACCAACTCAACATATGGCATGACCAGCTCAACATATGACATGAACATATCAACATATGACATGACCAGCTCAACATATGACATGACAAGGCCAACATATGACATGACCAGCTCAACATATGACATGACCAGCTCAACATATGACATGACCAGCTCAACATATGACATGACCAGCTCAACATATGACATGACCAGCTCAACATATGACATGACCATCTCAACATATGTCACAATAAGTATCACATATGACACGAAAAGTACAACATATGGCACGACAAGTACAGCATATGACATGACAAGTACAGCATATGACATGACAAGTACAGCAAATGACACGACAAGTACCACATATGACATGACAAGCACATCATATGGCACAACAAGTACCACATATGACATGACAAGTACAACATATCACATGACAAGTACAACATATGTCATGATAAGTACAACATATGACATAAATGACAAGTACAACATATGACACGACAAGTACAACATATGGCATGACCAGCTCAACATATGACATGACCAGCTGACCATATGACATGACCAGCTGAACATATGACATGACCAGCTCAACATATGCCATGAACAGCTCAACATATGGCATGATCAGCTCAACATATGACATGACAAGCTCAACATATGGCATGACCAGCTAAACATAAGGCATCACCAGCTTAACATATGGCATGACAAGCTGAACTTATGGCATGACCAGTTGAAATTATGGCATGACCAGCTGAACATATGACATAACAAGCTGAACATATGGCATGACCAGCTGAACTTATGTCATGACCAGTTGAATTTATGACATGACCAGGTGAACTTATGGCATGACCAGCTGAACTTATGGCATGACCAGCTTAACATATGACATAACCAGTTGAACTTATGGCATGACCAGTTGAAATTATGGCATGACCAGCTGAACATATGACATAACAAGCTGAACATATGGCATGACCAGCTGAACTTATGGCATGACCAGTTGAACTTATGGCATGACGAGCTCAACATATGACATGACGAGCTCAACATATGACATGAAAAGCTCAACATATGACATGACCACCTCAACATATGACATGAAAAGCTCAACATATGACATGACCAGCTCAACATATGACATGACCAGCTCAAAATATGACATGACCAGCTCAACATATGGCATGAAAAGCTTAACATATGACATTACAAGCTCAACATATGATATGACCAGCTTAACATATGACATGAAAAGCTCAACATATGGCATGACCAACTCAACATATGGCATGACCATCTCAACATAAGACATGACCAGCTCAACATATGACATGACCAGCTGAACATATGACATGAAAAGCTAAACATATGGCATGATAAGCTAAACATATGGCATGACCAGCTCAACATATGGCATGACCAGCTGAACATATGGCATGACCAGCTGAACATATGGCATGACCAGCTCAACATATGACATGACCAGCTGAACATATGATAAGAAAAGCTCAATATATGACATGACCAGCTTAACATATGACGTGACTAACTGAACATATGACATGACCAGTTGAACTTATGGAATGACCAGCTCAACATATGACGTGACCAGCTCAACATATGACATGACCAGCTCAACATATGACATAACCAGTTGAACTTATGGCATGACCAGCTGAACTTATGGCATGACCAGTTGAACTTATGGAATGACCAGCTCAACATATGACGTGACCAGCTCAACATATGACATGACCAGCTCAACATATGACATAACCAGTTGAACTTATGGCATGACCAGCTGAACTTATGGCATGACCAGCTTAACATATGACATGACCAGTTGAACTTATGG
Organism: Cepaea hortensis; assembly: GCA_963921405.1. Taxonomy (NCBI): domain Eukaryota; kingdom Metazoa; phylum Mollusca; class Gastropoda; order Stylommatophora; family Helicidae; genus Cepaea; species Cepaea hortensis. The sequence continues at coordinate 3,774,055 of OY992891.1, read as the reverse complement.
CATGACCAGCTGAACTTATGGCATGACCTGTTGAACTTATGGCATGACCAGCTGAACTTATGGCATGACCAGCTCAACATATGACATGACCAGCTCAACATATGACGTGACCAGTTGAACATATGGCATGACCAGCTGAACATATGGCATGACCAGCTCAACATATGACATGACCAGATGAACATATGACAAGAAAAGCTCAATATATGACATGACCAGCTTAACATATGACGTGACTAACTGAACATATGACATGACCAGCTCAACATATGACATGACCAGCTTAACATATGACGTGACGAGCTCAACATATGACATGACCAGCTGAACATATGACATGACCAGTTGAACATATGGCGTGACCAGCTTATGACGTGACCAGCTGAACATATGGCATGACCAGCTCAACATATGGCATGACCAGCTCAACATATGGCATGACCAGATGAACATATGACAAGAAAAGCTCAATATATGACATGACCAGCTTAACATATAGCATGACAAGCTGAATATATGACATAACCAGGTCAACATATGACATGACCAGGTTAACATATGACATGACCAGCTCAACAAATAACATAACCAGCTCAACATATGACATGACCAGCTCAACATATGGCATGACCAACTCAACATATGGCATGACCAGATCAACATATGACATGACCAGCTCAACATATGACATGACCATGCCAACATATGTCATGACCAGTTGAACATATGGCATGACAAGCTGAATATATGACATGACCAGGTCAACATATGACATGACCAGGTTAACATATGACATGACCAGTTGAATATATGACATGACCAGTTGAACATATGACATGACAAGCTGAATATATGACATGACCAGGTCAACATATGACATGACCAGGTCAACATATGACATGACCAGGTTAACATATGACATGACCAGCTCAACATATGACATGACCAGCTCAACATATAACATAACCAGCTCAACATATGACATGACCAGCTCAACATATGGAATGACCAACTCAACATATGGCATGACCAGCTCAACATATGACATGACCAGCTCAACATATGACATGACCAGCTCAACATATGACATGACAATGCCAACATATGACATGACCAGTTGAACATATGGCATGACCAGCTGAACTTATGGCATGACCAGCTTAACATATGACATAACCAGTTGAACTTATGGCATGACCAGTTGAAATTATGGCATGACCAGCTGAACATATGACATAACAAGCTGAACATATGGCATGACCAGCTGAACTTATGGCATGACCAGCTGAACTTATGGCATGACCAGTTGAACTTATGGCATGACCAGCTCAACATATGACATGACGAGCTCAACATATGACATGACAAGCTCAACATATGACATGATCACCTCAACATATGACATGAAAAGCTCAACATATGACATGACCAGCTCAACATATGACATGACCAGCTCAAAATATGACATGACCAGCTCAACATATGACATGAAAAGCTTAACATATGACATTACAAGCTCAACATATGATATGACCAGCTTAACATATGACATGAAAAGCTCAACATATGGCATGACCAGCTCAACATATGGCATGACCAGCTCAACATAAGACATGACCAGCTGAACATATGACATGACCAGCTGAACATATGACATGAAAAGCTAAACATATGGCATGAAAAGCTAAACATATGGCATGACCAGCTCAACATATGGCATGACCAGCTGAACATATGGCATGACCAGCTGAACATATGGCATGACCAGCTCAACATATGACATGACCAGCTGAACATATAAGAAAAGCTCAATATATGACATGACCAGCTTAACATATGACGTGACTAACTGAACACATGACATGACCAGTTGAACTTATGGAATGACCAGCTCAACATATGACGTGACCAGCTCAACATATGACATGACCAGCTCAACATATGACATAACCAGTTGAACTTATGGCATGACCAGCTGAACTTATGGCATGACCAGTTGAACTTATGGAATGACCAGCTCGACATATGACATGACCAGCTCAACATATGACATGACCAGCTCAACATATGACATAACCAGTTGAACTTATGGCATGACCAGCTGAACTTATGGCATGACCAGCTTAACATATGACATGACCAGTTGAACTTATGGCATGACCAGCTGAACTTATGGCATGACCAGTTGAACTTATGGCATGACCAGCTGAACTTATGGCATGACCAGCTCAACATATGACGTGACCAGCTCAACATATGACATGACCAGCTCAACATATGACATAACCAGTTGAACTTATGGCATGACCAGCTGAACTTATGGCATGACCAGCTTAACATATGACATGACCAGTTGAACTTATGGCATGACCAGCTGAACTTATGGCATGACCAGTTGAACTTATGGCATGACCAGCTGAACTTATGGCATGACCAGCTCAACATATGACATGACCAGCTCAACATATGACGTGACCAGTTGAACATATGGCATGACCAGCTGAACATATGGCATGACCAGCTCAACATATGACATGACCAGATGAACATATGACAAGAAAAGCTCAATATATGACATGACCAGCTCAAAATATGACATGACCAGCTGAACATATGACATGACCAGCTCAACATGTGACATGACAAGCTCAACATATGGCATGACCAGTTAAACATATGGCATGACCAGCTAAACATATGACATGACCAGCTAAACAAATGGCATGACCAGCTCAATATATGACATGACCAACTTAACATATGGCATGACCAGGTCAACATATGACGTGACCAGCTGAACTTATGACATGAAAAGCTGAATATATGACATGACCAGGTCAACATATGACATGACCAGGTTAACATATGACATGACCAGCTCAACATATGGCATGACCAGCTGAACATATGGCATGACCAGCTGAACATATGGCATGACCAGCTCAATATATGACATGACAAGCTCAACATATGACATGATAAGCTGAATATATGACATGACCAGCTCAATATATGACATGACCAGCTGAACATATGACATGAAAAGCTGAATATATGACATGACCAGGTCAACATATGACATGACCAAGTTAACATATGACATGACCAGCTCAACATATAACATAACCAGCTCAACATATGACATGACCAGCTCAACATATGGCACGACCAACTCAACATATGGCATGACCAGCTCAACATATGACATGAACATATCAACATATGACATGACCAGCTCAACATATGACATGACAAGGCCAACATATGACATGACCAGCTCAACATATGACATGACCAGCTCAACATACGACATGACCAGCTCAACATATGACATGACCAGCTCAACATATGACATGACCAGCTCAACATATGACATGACCATCTCAACATATGTCACAATAAGTATCACATATGACACGAAAAGTACAACATATGGCACGACAAGTACAGCATATGACATGACAAGTACAGCATATGACATGACAAGTACAGCAAATGACACGACAAGTACCACATATGACATGACAAGCACATCATATGGCACAACAAGTACCACATATGACATGACAAGTACAACATATTACATGACAAGTACAACATATGTCATGATAAGTACAACATATGACATAAATGACAAGTACAACATATGACACGACAAGTACAACATATGGCATGACCAGCTCAACATATGACATGACCAGCTGACCATATGACATGACCAGCTGAACATATGACATGACCAGCTCAACATATGCCATGAACAGCTCAACATATGGCATGATCAGCTCAACATATGACATGACAAGCTCAACATATGGCATGACCAGCTAAACATAAGGCATCACCAGCTTAACATATGGCATGACAAGCTGAACTTATGGCATGACCAGTTGAAATTATGGCATGACCAGCTGAACATATGACATAACAAGCTGAACATATGGCATGACCAGCTGAACTTATGTCATGACCAGTTGAATTTATGACATGACCAGGTGAACTTATGGCATGACTAGCTGAACTTATGGCATGACCAGCTTAACATATGACATAACCAGTTGAACTTATGGCATGACCAGTTGAAATTATGGCATGACCAGCTGAACATATGACATAACAAGCTGAACATATGGCATGACCAGCTGAACTTATGGCATGACCAGTTGAACTTATGGCATGACGAGCTCAACATATGACATGACGAGCTCAACATATGACATGAAAAGCTCAACATATGACATGACCACCTCAACATATGACATGAAAAGCTCAACATATGACATGACCAGCTCAACATATGACATGACCAGCTCAAAATATGACATGACCAGCTCAACATATGGCATGAAAAGCTTAACATATGACATTACAAGCTCAACATATGATATGACCAGCTTAACATATGACATGAAAAGCTCAACATATGGCATGACCAACTCAACATATGGCATGACCATCTCAACATAAGACATGACCAGCTCAACATATGACATGACCAGCTGAACATATGACATGAAAAGCTAAACATATGGCATGATAAGCTAAACATATGGCATGACCAGCTCAACATATGGCATGACCAGCTGAACATATGGCATGACCAGCTGAACATATGGCATGACCAGCTCAACATATGACATGACCAGCTGAACATATGATAAGAAAAGCTCAATATATGACATGACCAGCTTAACATATGACGTGACTAACTGAACATATGACATGACCAGTTGAACTTATGGAATGACCAGCTCAACATATGACGTGACCAGCTCAACATATGACATGACCAGCTCAACATATGACATAACCAGTTGAACTTATGGCATGACCAGCTGAACTTATGGCATGACCAGTTGAACTTATGGAATGACCAGCTCAACATATGACGTGACCAGCTCAACATATGACATGACCAGCTCAACATGTGACATAACCAGTTGAACTTATGGCATGACCAGCTGAACTTATGGCATGACCAGCTTAACATATGACATGACCAGTTGAACTTATGGCATGACCAGCTGAACTTATGGCATGACCAGTTGAACTTATGGCATGACCAGCTGAACTTATGGCATGACCAGCTCAACATATGACATGACCAGCTCAACATATGACGTGACCAGTTGAACATATGGCATGACCAGCTGAACATATGGCATGACCAGCTCAACATATGACATGACCAGATGAACATATGACAAGAAAAGCTCAATATATGACATGACCAGCTTAACATATGACGTGACTAACTGAACATATGACATGACCAGCTCAACATATGACATGACCAGCTTAACATATGACGTGACGAGCTCAACATATGACATGACCAGCTGAACATATGACATGACCAGTTGAACATATGGCGTGACCAGCTTATGACGTGACCAGCTGAACATATGGCATGACCAGCTCAACATATGGCATGACCAGCTCAACATATGGCATGACCAGATGAACATATGACAAGAAAAGCTCAATATATGACATGACCAGCTTAACATATAGCATGACAAGCTGAATATATGACATAACCAGGTCAACATATGACATGACCAGGTTAACATATGACATGACCAGCTCAACAAATAACATAACCAGCTCAACATATGACATGACCAGCTCAACATATGGCATGACCAACTCAACATATGGCATGACCAGATCAACATATGACATGACCAGCTCAACATATCACATGACCATGCCAACATATGACATGACCAGTTGAACATATGGCATGACAAGCTGAATATATGACATGACCAGGTCAACATATGACATGACCAGGTCAACATATGACATGACCAGGTTAACATATGACATGACCAGCTCAACATATGACATGACCAGCTCAACATATAACATAACCAGCTCAACATATGACATGACCAGCTCAACATATGGAATGACCAACTCAACATATGGCATGACCAGCTCAACATATGACATGACCAGCTCAACATATGACATGACCAGCTCAACATATGACATGACAATGCCAACATATGACATGACCAGTTGAACATATGGCATGACCAGCTGAACTTATGGCATGACCAGCTTAACATATGACATAACCAGTTGAACTTATGGCATGACCAGTTGAAATTATGGCATGACCAGCTGAACATATGACATAACAAGCTGAACATATGGCATGACCAGCTGAACTTATGGCATGACCAGCTGAACTTATGGCATGACCAGTTGAACTTATGGCATGACCAGCTCAACATATGACATGACGAGCTCAACATATGACATGACAAGCTCAACATATGACATGATCACCTCAACATATGACATGAAAAGCTCAACATATGACATGACCAGCTCAACATATGACATGGCCAGCTCAAAATATGACATGACCAGCTCAACATATGACATGAAAAGCTTAACATATGACATTACAAGCTCAACATATGATATGACCAGCTTAACATATGACATGAAAAGCTCAACATATGGCATGACCAGCTCAACATATGGCATGACCAGCTCAACATAAGACATGACCAGCTGAACATATGACATGACCAGCTGAACATATGACATGAAAAGCTAAACATATGGCATGAAAAGCTAAACATATGGCATGACCAGCTCAACATATGGCATGACCAGCTGAACATATGGCATGACCAGCTGAACATATGGCATGACCAGCTCAACATATGACATGACCAGCTGAACATATAAGAAAAGCTCAATATATGACATGACCAGCTTAACATATGACGTGACTAACTGAACACATGACATGACCAGTTGAACTTATGGAATGACCAGCTCAACATATGACGTGACCAGCTCAACATATGACATGACCAGCTCAACATATGACATAACCAGTTGAACTTATGGCATGACCAGCTGAACTTATGGCATGACCAGTTGAACTTATGGAATGACCAGCTCGACATATGACATGACCAGCTCAACATATGACATGACCAGCTCAACATATGACATAACCAGTTGAACTTATGGCATGACCAGCTGAACTTATGGCATGACCAGCTTAACATATGACATGACCAGTTGAACTTATGGCATGACCAGCTGAACTTATGGCATGACCAGTTGAACTTATGGCATGACCAGCTGAACTTATGGCATGACCAGCTCAACATATGACGTGACCAGCTCAACATATGACATGACCAGCTCAACATATGACATAACCAGTTGAACTTATGGCATGACCAGCTGAACTTATGGCATGACCAGCTTAACATATGACATGACCAGTTGAACTTATGGCATGACCAGCTGAACTTATGGCATGACCAGTTGAACTTATGGCATGACCAGCTGAACTTATGGCATGACCAGCTCAACATATGACATGACCAGCTCAACATATGACGTGACCAGTTGAACATATGGCATGACCAGCTGAACATATGGCATGACCAGCTCAACATATGACATGACCAGATGAACATATGACAAGAAAAGCTCAATATATGACATGACCAGCTTAACATATGACATGACCAGCTCAAAATATGACATGACCAGCTGAACATATGACATGACCAGCTCAACATGTGACATGACAAGCTCAACATATGGCATGACCAGTTAAACATATGGCATGACCAGCTAAACATATGACATGACCAGCTAAACAAATGGCATGACCAGCTCAATATATGACATGACCAACTTAACATATGGCATGACCAGGTCAACATATGACGTGACCAGCTGAACTTATGACATGAAAAGCTGAATATATGACATGACCAGGTCAACATATGACATGACCAGGTTAACATATGACATGACCAGCTCAACATATGGCATGACCAGCTGAACATATGGCATGACCAGCTTAACATATGACATGAGCAGTTGAACTTATGGCATGACCAGCTGAACTTATGGCATGACCAGTTGAACTTATGGCATGACCAGCTGAACTTATGGCATGACCAGCTCAACATATGACATGACCAGCTCAACATATGACGTGACCAGTTGAACATATGGCATGACCAGCTGAACATATGGCATGACCAGCTCAACATATGACATGACCAGATGAACATATGACAAGAAAAGCTCAATATATGACATGACCAGCTTAACATATGACGTGACTAACTGAACATTTGACATGACCAGCTCAACATATGACATGACCAGCTTAACATATGACGTGACGAGCTCAACATATGACATGACCAGCTGAACATATGACATGACCAGTTGAACATATGGCGTGACCAGCTTATGACGTGACCAGCTGAACATATGGCATGACCAGCTCAACATATGGCATGACCAGCTCAACATATGGCATGACCAGATGAACATATGACAAGAAAAGCTCAATATATGACATGACCAGCTTAACATATAGCATGACAAGCTGAATATATGACATAACCAGGTCAACATATGACATGACCAGGTTAACATATGACATGACCAGTTCAACAAATAACATAACCAGCTCAACATATGACATGACCAGCTCAACATATGGCATGACCAACTCAACATATGGCATGACCAGATCAACATATGACATGACCAGCTCAACATATGACATGACCATGCCAACATATGACATGACCAGTTGAACATATGGCATGACAAGCTGAATATATGACATGACCAGGTCAACATATGACATGACCAGGTTAACATATGACATGACCAGTTGAATATATGACATGACCAGTTGAACATATGACATGACAAGCTGAATATATGACATGACCAGGTCAACATATGACATGACCAGGTCAACATATGACATGACCAGGTTAACATATGACATGACCAGCTCAACATATGACATGACCAGCTCAACATATAACATAACCAGCTCAACATATGACATGACCAGCTCAACATATGGAATGACCAACTCAACATATGGCATGACCAGCTCAACATATGACATGACCAGCTCAACATATGACATGACCAGCTCAACATATGACATGACAATGCCAACATATGACATGACCAGTTGAACATATGGCATGACCAGCTGAACTTATGGCATGACCAGCTTAACATATGACATAACCAGTTGAACTTATGGCATGACCAGTTGAAATTATGGCATGACCAGCTGAACATATGACATAACAAGCTGAACATATGGCATGACCAGCTGAACTTATGGCATGACCAGCTGAACTTATGGCATGACCAGTTGAACTTATGGCATGACCAGCTCAACATATGACATGACGAGCTCAACATATGACATGACAAGCTCAACATATGACATGATCACCTCAACATATGACATGAAAAGCTCAACATATGACATGACCAGCTCAACATATGACATGACCAGCTCAAAATATGACATGACCAGCTCAACATATGACATGAAAAGCTTAACATATGACATTACAAGCTCAACATATGATATGACCAGCTTAACATATGACATGAAAAGCTCAACATATGGCATGACCAGCTCAACATATGGCATGACCAGCTCAACATAAGACATGACCAGCTGAACATATGACATGACCAGCTGAACATATGACATGAAAAGCTAAACATATGACATGAAAAGCTAAACATATGGCATGACCAGCTCAACATATGGCATGACCAGCTGAACATATGGCATGACCAGCTGAACATATGGCATGACCAGCTCAACATATGACATGACCAGCTGAACATATAAGAAAAGCTCAATATATGACATGACCAGCTTAACATATGACGTGACTAACTGAACACATGACATGACCAGTTGAACTTATGGAATGACCAGCTCAACATATGACGTGACCAGCTCAACATATGACATGACCAGCTCAACATATGACATAACCAGTTGAACTTATGGCATGACCAGCTGAACTTATGGCATGACCAGTTGAACTTATGGAATGACCAGCTCGACATATGACATGACCAGCTCAACATATGACATGACCAGCTCAACATATGACATAACCAGTTGAACTTATGGCATGACCAGCTGAACTTATGGCATGACCAGCTTAACATATGACATGACCAGTTGAACTTATGGCATGACCAGCTGAACTTATGGCATGACCAGTTGAACTTATGGCATGACCAGCTGAACTTATGGCATGACCAGCTCAACATATGACATGACCAGCTCAACATATGACGTGACCAGTTGAACATTTGGCATGACCAGCTGAACATATGGCATGACCAGCTCAACATATGACATGACCAGCTGAACATATGACAAGAAAAGCTCAATATATGACATGACCAGCTTAACATATGACGTGACTAACTGAACATATGACATGACCAGCTCAACATATGACATGACCAGCTTAACATATGACGTGATGAGCTCAACATATGACATGACCAGCTGAACATATGACATGACCAGCTGAACATATGACGTGACCAGCTGAACATATGGCATGACCAGCTCAACATATGGCATGACCAGCTTAACATATGGCATGACCAGCTAAGCATATAGCATGACAAGCTGAATATATGACATAACCAGGTCAGCATATGACATGACCAGGTTAACATATGACATGACCAGCTCAACATATAACATAACCAGCTCAACATATGACATGACCAGCTCAACATATGGCATGACCAACTCAACATATCGCATGACCAGCTCAACATATGACATGACCAGCTCAACATATGACATGACCATGCCAACATATGACATGACCAGTTGAACATATGGCATGACAAGCTGAATATATGACATGACCAGGTCAACATATGACATGACCAGGTTAACATATGACATGACCAGTTGAACATATGACATGACAAGCTGAATATATGACATGACCAGGTCAACATATGACATGACCAGGTCAACATATGACATGACCAGGTTAACATATGACATGACCAGCTCAACATATAACATAACCAGCTCAACATATGACATGACCAGCTCAACATATGGCATGACCAACTCAACACATGGCATGACCAGCTCAACATATGACATGACCAGCTCAACATATGATATGACCAGCTCAACATATGACATGACAATGCCAACATATGACATGACCAGTTGAACATATGGCATGACCAGCTCAACATATGACATGACCAGCTGAACATATGACATAACAAGCTGAACATATGGCATGACCAGCTGAACATATGACATAACAAGCTGAACATATGGCATGACCAGCTGAACATATGACATAACAGGATGAACATATGGCATGACCAGCTGAACATATGACATAACAAGCTGAACATATGGCATGACCTGCTGAACATATGACATAACAAGCTGAACATATGGCATGACCAGCTGAACTGATGGCATGACCAGCTGAACTTATGGCATGACCAGCTGAACTTATGGCATGACCAGTTGAACTTATGGCATGACCAGTTGAACTTATGGCATGACCAGCTGAACTTATGGCATGACCAGCTGAACTTATGGCATGACCAGCTGAACTTATGACATGACCAGCTGAACATATGCATGACCAGCTGAACATATGACATAACAAGCTGAACATATGGCATGACCAGCTGAACATATGACATAACAAGCTGAACATATGGCATGACCAGCTGAACATATGACATAACAGGCTGAACATATGGCATGACCAGCTGAACATATGACATAACAAGCTGAACATATGGCATGACCAGCTGAACATATGACATAACAAGCTGAACATATGGCATGACCAGCTGAACTTATGGCATGACCAGCTGAACTTATGGCATGACCAGCTGAACTTATGGCATGACCAGTTGAACTTATGGCATGACCAGCTGAACTTATGGCATGACCAGTTGAACTTATGGCATGACCAGCTGAACTTATGGCATGACCAGCTGAACTTATGGCATGACCAGCTGAACTTATGGCATGACCAGCTGAACTTATGGCATGACCAGCTGAACTTATGACATGTCCAGCTGAACATATGGCATGACCAGCTGAACTTATGACATGACCAGTTGAACTTATGGCATGACCAGCTGAACTTATGTCATGACCAGTTGAATTTATGGAATGACCAGTCGAACTTATGGCATGACCAGCTGAACTTATGGCATGACCAGCTTAACATGTGACAGTGACATGACCAGCTGAACTTAAGGAATGACCAGCTCAACATATGACATGACAAGCTGAACATATGACATGACCGGCTGAACTTATGGCATGACCAGTTGAACTTATGGCATGCCCAGTTGAAATTATGGCATGACCAGCTGAACTTATGGCATGACCAGTTGAACTTATGGAATGACCAGCTCAACATATGACGTGACCAGCTCAACATATGACATGACCAGCTCAACATATGACATAACCAGTTGAACTTATGGCATGACCAGCTGGACTTATGGCATGACCAGCTTAACATATGACATGACCAGTTGAACTTATGGCATGACCAGCTGAACGTATGGCATGACCAGCTTAACATATGACATAACCAGTTGAACTTATGGCATGACCAGCTGAACTTATGGCATGACCAGCTTAACATATGACATAACCAGTTGAACTTATGGCATGACCAGTTGAAATTATGGCATGACCAGCTGAACATATGACATAACAAGCTGAACATATGGTATGACCAGCTGAACTTATGGCATGACCAGCTGAACTTATGGCATGACCAGTTGAACTTATGGCATGACCAGCTCAACATGTGACATGACGGGCTCAACATATGACATGAAAAGCTCAACATATGACATGACCACCTCAACATATGACATGAAAACCTCAACATATGACATGAAAAGCTCAACATATGACATGACCAGCTCAAAATATGACATGACCAGCTCAACATATGACATGACCAGCTTAACATATGACATTACAAGCTCAACATATGATATGACCAGCTTAACATATGACATGAAAAGCTCAACATATGGCATGACCAGCTCAACATATGGCATGACCAGCTCAACATAAGACATGACCAGCTCAACATATGACATGACCAGCTGAACATATGACATGAAAATCTAAACATATGGCATGAAAAGCTCAACATATGGCATGACCAGTTAAACATATGGCATGACCAGCTAAACATATGACATGACCAGCTAAACAAATGGCATGACCAGCTCAATATATGACATGACCAGCTTAACATATGGCATGACCAGGTCAACATATGACGTGACCAGCTGAACTTATGACATGACCAGCTCAACATATGACATGACCATGCCAACATATGACATGACCAGTTGAACATATGGCATGACAAGCTGAATATATGACATGACCAGGTCAACATATGACATGACCAGGTTAACATATGACATGACCAGTTGAACATATGACATGACAAGCTGAATATATGACATGACCAGGTCAACATATGACATGACCAGGTCAACATATGACATGACCAGGTTAACATATGACATGACCAGCTCAACATATAACATAACCAGCTCAACATATGACATGACCAGCTCAACATATGGCATGACCAACTCAACATATGGCATGACCAGCTCAACATATGACATGACCAGCTCAACATATGACATGACCAGCTCAACATATGACATGACAATGCCAACATATGACATGACCAGTTGAACATATGGCATGACCAGCTCAACATATGACATGACCAGCTGAACATATGACATAACAAGCTGAACATATGGCATGACCAGCTGAACATATGACATAACAAGCTGAACATATGGCATGACCAGCTGAACATATGACATAACAGGCTGAACATATGGCATGACCAGCTGAACATATGACATAACAAGCTGAACATATGGCATGACCTGCTGAACATATGACATAACAAGCTGAACATATGGCATGACCAGCTGAACTGATGGCATGACCAGCTGAACTTATGGCATGACCAGCTGAACTTATGGCATGACCAGTTGAACTTATGGCATGACCAGTTGAACTTATGGCATGACCAGCTGAACTTATGGCATGACCAGCTGAACTTATGGCATGACCAGCTGAACTTATGACATGACCAGCTGAACATATGCATGACCAGCTGAACATATGACATAACAAGCTGAACATATGGCATGACCAGCTGAACATATGACATAACAAGCTGAACATATGGCATGACCAGCTGAACATATGACATAACAGGCTGAACATATGGCATGACCAGCTGAACATATGACATAACAAGCTGAACATATGGCATGACCAGCTGAACATATGACATAACAAGCTGAACATATGGCATGACCAGCTGAACTTATGGCATGACCAGCTGAACTTATGGCATGACCAGCTGAACTTATGGCATGACCAGTTGAACTTATGGCATGACCAGCTGAACTTATGGCATGACCAGTTGAACTTATGGCATGACCAGCTGAACTTATGGCATGACCAGCTGAACTTATGGCATGACCAGCTGAACTTATGGCATGACCAGCTGAACTTATGGCATGACCAGCTGAACTTATGACATGTCCAGCTGAACTTATGGCATGACCAGCTGAACTTATGGCATGACCAGTTGAACTTATGGCATGACCAGCTGAACTTATGTCATGACCAGTTGAATTTATGGAATGACCAGTCGAACTTATGGCATGACCAGCTGAACTTATGGCATGACCAGCTCAACATGTGACATGACCAGCTGAACTTATGGAATGACCAGCTCAACATATGACATGACCAGCTGAACATATGACATGATCGGCTGAACTTATGGCATGACCAGTTGAACTTATGGCATACCCAGTTGAAATTATGGCATGACCAGCTGAACTTATGGCATGACCAGTTGAACTTATGGAATGACCAGCTCAACATATGACGTGACCAGCTCAACATATGACATGACCAGCTCAACATATGACATAACCAGTTGAACTTATGGCATGACCAGCTGAACTTATGACATGACCAGCTGAACATATGCATGACCAGCTGAACATATGACATAACAAGCTGAAAATATGGCATGACCAGCTGAACATATGACATAACAAGCTGAACATATGGCATGACAAGCTGAACATATGACATAACAGGCTGAACATATGGCATGACCAGCTGAACATATGACATAACAAGCTGAACATATGGCATGACCAGCTGAACATATGACATAACAAGCTGAACATATGGCATGACCAGCTGAACTTATGGCATGACCAGCTGAACTTATGGCATGACCAGTTGAACTTATGGCATGAACAGTTGAATTTATGGCATGACCAGCTGAACTTATTGCATGACCAGCTGAACTTATGGCATGACCATCTGAACTTATGGCATGACCAGCTGAACTTATGGCATGACCAGCTGAACTTATGACATGACCAGCTGAACTTATGGCATGACCAGCTGAACTTATGACATGACCAGTTGAACTTATGGCATGACCAGCTGATCTTATGTCATGACCAGTTGAATTTATGACATGACCAGGTGAACTTATGGCATGACCAGCTGAACTTATTGCATGACCAGTTGAACTTATGGAATGACCAGTTGAACTTATGGCATGACCAGCTGAACTTATGGCATGACCAGCTCAACATGTGACAGTGACATGACCAGCTGAACTTAAGGAATGACCAGCTCAACATATGACATGACAAGCTGAACATATGACATGACCGGCTGAACTTATGGCATGACCAGTTGAACTTATGGCATGCCCAGTTGAAATTATGGCATGACCAGCTGAACTTATGGCATGACCAGTTGAACTTATGGAATGACCAGCTCAACATATGACGTGACCAGCTCAACATATGACATGACCAGCTCAACATATGACATAACCAGTTGAACTTATGGCATGACCAGCTGGACTTATGGCATGACCAGCTTAACATATGACATGACCAGTTGAACTTATGGCATGACCAGCTGAACGTATGGCATGACCAGCTTAACATATGACATAACCAGTTGAACTTATGGCATGACCAGCTGAACTTATGGCATGACCAGCTTAACATATGACATAACCAGTTGAACTTATGGCATGACCAGTTGAAATTATGGCATGACCAGCTGAACATATGACATAACAAGCTGAACATATGGCATGACCAGCTGAACTTATGGCATGACCAGCTGAACTTATGGCATGACCAGTTGAACTTATGGCATGACCAGCTCAACATGTGACATGACGAGCTCAACATATGACATGAAAAGCTCAACATATGACATGACCACCTCAACATATGACATGAAAACCTCAACATATGACATGAAAAGCTCAACATATGACATGACCAGCTCAAAATATGACATGACCAGCTCAACATATGACATGACCAGCTTAACATATGACATTACAAGCTCAACATATGATATGACCAGCTTAACATATGACATGAAAAGCTCAACATATGGCATGACCAGCTCAACATATGGCATGACCAGCTCAACATAAGACATGACCAGCTCAACATATGACATGACCAGCTGAACATATGACATGAAAATCTAAACATATGGCATGAAAAGCTAAACATATGGCATGACCAGCTCAACATATGGCATGACCAGCTGAACATATGGCATGACCAGCTGAACATATGGCATGACCAGCTCAACATATGACATGACCAGCTGAACATATGATAAGAAAAGCTCAATATATGACATGACCAGCTTAACATATGACGTGACTAACTGAACATATGACATGACCAGTTGAACTTATGGAATGACCAGCTCAACATATGACGTGACCAGCTCAACATATGACATGACCAGCTCAACATATGACATAACCAGTTGAACTTATGGCATGACCAGCTGAACTTATGGCATTACCAGTTGAACTTATGGAATGACCAGCTCAACATATGACGTGACCAGCTCAACATATGACATGACCAGCTCAACATATGACATAACCAGTTGAACTTATGGCATGACCAGCTGAACTTATGGCATGACCAGCTTAACATATGACATGACCAGCTGAACTTATGGCATGACCAGCTCAACATATGACATCATCAGCTCAACATATGACATGACCAGTTGAACATATGGCATGACCAGCTGAACATATGGCATGACCAGCTCAACATATGACATGACCAGCTGAACATATGACAAGAAAAGCTCAATATATGACATGACCAGCTTAACATATGACGTGACTAACTGAACATATGACATGACCAGCTCAACATATGACATGACCAGCTTAACATATGATGTGACGAGCTCAACATATGACATGACCAGCTGAACATATGACATGACCAGCTGAACATATGACATGACCAGCTGAACATATGGCGTGACCAGCTTATGACGTGACCAGCTGAACATATGGCATGACCAGCTCAACATATGGCATGACCAGCTCAACATATGGCATGACCAGCTAAGCATATAGCATGACAAGCTGAATATATGACATAACCAGCTCAACATATGACATGACCAGGTTAACATATGACATGACCAGCTCAACATATAACATAACCAGCTCAACATATGACATGACCAGCTCAACATATGGCATGACCAACTCAACATATGGCATGACCAGCTCAACATATGACATGACCAGCTCAACATATGACATGACCATGCCAACATATGACATGACCAGTTTAACATATGGCATGACAAGCTGAATAGATGACATGACCAGGTCAACATATGACATGACCAGGTTAACATATGACATGACCAGTTGAATATATGGCATGACCAGTTGAACATATGACATGACAAGCTGAATATATGACATGACCAGGTCAACATATGACATGACCAGGTCAACATATGACATGACCAGGTTAACATATGACATGACCAGCTCAACATATAACATAACCAGCTCAAAATATGACATGACCAGCTGAACATATGGCATGACCAACTCAACATATGGCATGACAAGCTCAACATATGACATGACCAGCTCAACATATGACATGACCAGCTCAACATATGACATGACAATGCCAACATATGACATGACCAGTTGAACATATGGCATGACCAGCTCAACATATGACATGACCAGCTGAACATATGACATAACAAGCTGAACATATGGCATGACCAGCTGAACATATGACATAACAAGCTGAACATATGGCATGACCAGCTGAACATATGACATAACAGGCTGAACATATGGCATGACCAGCTGAACATATAACATAACAAGCTGAACATATGGCATGACCAGCTGAACATATGACATAACAAGCTGAACATATGGCGTGACCAGCTGAACTTATGGCATGAACAGCTGAACTTATGGCATGACCAGCTGAACTTATGGCATGACCATTTGAACTTATGGCATGACCAGCTGAACTTATGGCATGACCAGTTGAACTTATGGCATGACCAGCTGAACTTATGGCATGACCAGCTGAACTTATGGCATGACCAGCTGAACTTATGGCATGACCAGCTGAACTTATGGCATGACCAGCTGAACTTATGACATGACCAGCTGAACTTATGGCATGACCAGCTGAACTTATGACATGACCAGTTGAACTTATGGCATGACCAGCTGAACTTATGTCATGACCAGTTGAATTTATGACATGACCAGGTGAACTTATGGCATGACCAGCTGAACTTATGGCATGACCAGTTGAACTTATGGCATGACCAGCTCAACATGTGACATGACCAGCTGAACTTATGGAATGACCAGCTCAACATATGACATGACCAGCTGAACATATGACATGACCAGCTGAACATATGACATGACCGGCTGAACTTATGGCATGACCAGTTGAACTTATGGCATGCCCAGTTGAAATTATGGCATGACCAGCTGAACTTATGGCATGACCAGTTGAACTTATGGAATGACCAGCTCAACATATGACGTGACCAGCTCAACATATGACATGACCAGCTCAACATATGACATAACCAATTGAACTTATGGCATGACCAGCTGAACTTATGGCATGACCAGCTTAACATATGACATGACCAGTTGAACTTATGGCATGACCAGCTGAACTTATGACATGACCAGCTGAACTTATGGCATGACCAGCTGAACTTATGACATGACCAGTTGAACTTATGGCATGACCAGCTGAACTTATGTCATGACCAGTTGAATTTATGACATGACCAGGTGAACTTATGGCATGACCAGCTGAACTTATGGCATGACCAGCTGAACTTATGGCATGACCAGCTCAACATGTGACATGACCAGATGAACTTATGGAATGACCAGCTCAACATATGACATGACCAGCTGAACATATGGCATGACCAGCTGAACATATGACATAACAGGCTGAACATATGGCATGACCAGCTGAACATATGACATAACAAGCTGAACATATGGCATGACCAGCTCAACTTATGGCATGACCAGTTGAACTTATGGGATGACCAGCTCAACATATGACATGACCAGGTTAACATATGACATGACTAGTTGAACTTATGGAATGACCAGCTCAACATATGACGTGACCAGCTCAACATATGACATGACCAGCTCAACATATGACATAACCAGTTGAACTTATGGCATGACCAGCTGAACTTATGGCATGACCAGCTTAAGATATGACATGACCAGTTGAACTTATGGCATGACCAGCTGAACTTATGGCATGACCAGCTGAACTTATGGCATGACCAGCTGAACTTATGACATGACCAGCTGAACATATGCATGACCAGCTGAACATATGACATAACAAGCTGAACATATGGCATGACCAGCTGAACATATGACATAACAAGCTGAACATATGGCATGACCAGCTGAACATATGACATAACAGGCTGAACATATGGCATGACCAGCTGAACATATGACATAACAAGCTGAACATATGGCATGACCAGCTGAACATATGACATAACAAGCTTAACATATGGCATGACCAGCTGAACTTATGGCATGACCAGCTGAACTTATGGCATGACCAGTTGAACTTATGGCATGAACAGTTGAATTTATGGCATGACCAGCTGAACTTATGGCATGACCAGCTGAACTTATGGCATGACCAGCTGAACTTATGGCATGACCAGCTGAACTTATGGCATGACCAGCTGAACTTATGACATGACCAGCTGAACTTATGGCATGACCAGCTGAACTTATGACATGACCAGTTGAACTTATGGCATGACCAGCTGAACTTATGTCATGACCAGTTGAATTTATGACATGACCAGGTGAACTTATGGCATGACAAGCTGAACTTATGGCATGACCAGTTGAACTTATGGAATGACCAGTTGAACTTATGGCATGACCAGCTGAACTTATGGCATGACCAGCTCAACATGTGACATGATCAGCTGAACTTATGGAATGACCAGCTCAACATATGACATGACAAGCTGAACATATGACATGACCGGCTGAACTTATGGCATGACCATTTGAACTTATGGCATGCCCAGTTGAAATTATGGCATGACCAGCTGAACTTATGGCATGACCAGTTGAACTTATGGAATGACCAGCTCAACATATGACGTGACCAGCTCAACATATGACATGACCAGCTTAACATATGACATAACCAGTTGAACTTATGGCGTGACCAGTTGAAATTATGGCATGACCAGCTGAACATATGACATAACAAGCTGAACATATGGCATGACCAGCTGAACTTATGGCATGACCAGCTGAACTTATGGCATGACCAGCTCAACATATGACATGACGAGCTCAACATATGACATGAAAAGCTCAACATATGACATGACCACCTCAACATATGACATGAAAAGCTCAACATATGACATGACCAGCTCAACATATGACATGACAAGCTCAAAATATGACATGACCAGCTCAACATATGACATGACCAGCTTAACATATGACATTACAAGCTCAAAATATGGCATGACCAGCTCAACATAAGACATGACCAGCTCAACATATGACATGACCAGCTGAACATATGACATGAAAAGCTAAACATATGGCATGAAAAGATAAACATATGGCATGACCAGCTCAATATATGGCATGACCAGCTGAACATATGGCATGACCAGCTAAACATATGACATGACCAGCTGAACATATGATAAGAAAAGCTCAATATATGACATGACCAGCTTAAGATATGACGTGACTAACTGAACATATGACATGACCAGTTGAACTTATGGAATGACCAGCTCAACATATGACGTGACCAGCTCAACATATGACATGACCAGCTCAACATATGACATAACCAGTTGAACTTATGGCATGACCAGCTGAACTTATTGCATTACCAGTTGAACTTATGGAATGACCAGCTCAACATATGACGTGACCAGCTCAACATATGACATGACCAGCTCAACATATGAAATAACCAGTTGAACTTATGGCATGACCAGCTGAACTTATGGCATGACCAGCTTAACATATGACATGACCAGTTGAACTTATGGCATGACCAGCTGAACTTATGGCATGACCAGTTGAACTTATGGCATGACCAGCTGAACTTATGGCATGACCAGCTCAACATATGACATGACCAGCTCAACATATGACATGACCAGTTGAACATATGGCATGACCAGCTGAACATATGGCATGACCAGCTCAACATATGACATGACCAGCTGAACATATGACAAGAAAAGCTCAATATATGACATGACCAGCTTAACATATGACGTGACTAACTGAACATATGACATGACCAGCTCAACATATGACATGACCAGCTTAACATATGATGTGACGAGCTCAACATATGACATGACCAGCTGAACATATGACATGACCAGCTGAACATATGGCGTGACCAGCTTATGACGTGACCAGCTGAACATATGGCATGACCAGCTCAACATATGGCATGACCAGCTCAACATATGGCATGACCAGCTAAGCATATAGCATGACAAGCTGAATATATGACATAACCAGGTCAACATATGACATGACCAGGTTAACATATGACATGACCAGCTCAACATATAACATAACCAGCTAAACATATGAAATGACCAGCTCAACATATGGCATGACCAACTGAACATATGGCATGACCAGCTCAACATATGACATGACCAGCTCAACATATGACATGACCATGCCAACATATGACATGACCAGTTGAACATATGGCATGACAAGCTGAATAGATCACATGACCAGGTCAACATATGACATGACCAGGTTAACTTATGACATGACCAGTTGAATATATGACATGACCAGTTGAACATATGACATGACAAGCTGAATATATGACATGACCAGGTCAACATATGACATGTCCAGGTCAACATATGACATGACCAGGTTAACATATGACATGACCAGCTCAACATATAACATAACCAGCTCAACATATGACATGACCAGCTCAACATATGGCATGACCAACTCAACATATGTCATGACCAGCTCAACATATGACATGACCAGCTCAACATATGACATGACCAGCTCAACATATGACATGACAATTCCAACATATGACATGACCAGTTGAACATATGGCATGACCAGCTCAACATATGACATGACCAGCTGAACATATGACATAACAAGCTGAACATATGGCATGACCAGCTGAACATATGGCATGACCAGCTGAACATATGACATAACAGGCTGAACATATGGCATGACCAGCTGAACATATGACATAACAAACTGAACATATGGCATGACCTGCTGAACATATGACATAATAAGCTGAACATATGGCATGACCAGCTGAACTGATGGCATGACCAGCTGAACTTATGGCATGACCAGCTGAACTTATGGCATGACCAGTTGAACTTATGGCATGACCAGTTGAACTTATGGCATGACCAGTTGAACTTATGGCATGACCAGCTGAACTTATGGCATGACCAGCTGAACTTATGGCATGACCAGCTGAACTTATGAAATGACCAGCTGAACATATGAATGACCAGCTGAACATATGACATAACAAGCTGAACATATGGCATGACCAGCTGAACATATGACATAACAAGCTGAACATATGGCATGACCAGCTGAACATATGACATAACAGGCTGAACATATTGCATGACCAGCTGAACATATGACATAACAAGCTGAACATATGGCATGACCAGCTGAACATATGACATAACAAGCTGAACATATGGCATGACCAGCTGAACTTATGGCATGACCAGCTGAACTTATGGCATGGCCAGCTGAACTTATGGCATGACCAGTTGAACTTATGGCATGACCAGCTGAACTTATGGCATGACCAGTTGAACTTATGGCATGACCAGCTGAACTTATGGCATGACCAGCTGAACTTATGGCATGACCAGCTGAACTTATGGCATTACCAGCTGAACTTATGGAATGACCAGCTCAACATATGACGTGACCAGCTCAACATATGACATGACCAGCTCAACATATGACATAACCAGTTGAATTTATGGCATGACCAGCTGAACTTATGGCATGACCAGCTGAACTTATGGCATGACCAGTTGAACTTATGGCATGACCAGCTGAACTTATGGCATGACCAGCTCAACATATGACATGACCAGCTCAACATATGACATGACCAGTTGAACATATGGCATGACCAGCTCAACATATGGCATGACCAGCTCAACATATGACATGACCAGCTGAACATATGACAAGAAAAGCTCAATATATGACATGACCAGCTTAACATATGACGTGACTAACTGAACATATGACATGACCAGCTCAACATATGACCTGACCAGCTTAACATATGATGTGACGAGCTCAACATATGACATGACCAGCTGAACATATGACATGACCAGCTGAACATATGGCGTGACCAGCTTATGACGTGACCAGCTGAACATATGGCATGACCAGCTCAACATATGGCATGACCAGCTCAACATATGGCATGACCAGCTCAACATATGGCATGACCAGCTAAGCATATAGCATGACAAGCTGAATATATGACATAACCAGGTCAACATATGACATGACCAGGTTAACATATGACATGACCAGCTCAACATATAACATAACCAGCTCAACATATGACATGACCAGCTCAACATATGGCATGACCAACTCAACATATGGCATGACCAGCTCAACATATGACATGACCAGCTCAACATATGACATGACCATG
The DNA here is from genome assembly GCA_963921405.1 of Cepaea hortensis. Taxonomy (NCBI): domain Eukaryota; kingdom Metazoa; phylum Mollusca; class Gastropoda; order Stylommatophora; family Helicidae; genus Cepaea; species Cepaea hortensis. Next base: position 3,749,944 of record OY992891.1, on the reverse strand, counting down.
CCAACATATGACATGACCAGTTGAACATATGGCATGACAAGCTGAATAGATGACATGACCAGGTCAACATATGACATGACCAGGTTAACATATGACATGACCAGTTGAATATATGACATGACCAGTTGAACATATGACATGACAAGCTGAATATATGACATGACCAGGTCAACATATGACATGACCAGGTCAACATATGACATGACCAGGTTAACATATGACATGACCAGCTCAACATATAACATAACCAGCTCAACATATGACATGACCAGCTCAACATATGGCATGACCAACTCAACATATGGCATGAACAGCTCAACATATGACATGACCAGCTCAACATATGACATGACCAGCTCAACATATGTCATGACAATGCCAACATATGACATGACCAGTTGAACATATGACATGACCAGCTCAACATATGACATGACCAGCTGAACATATGACATAACAAGCTGAACATATGGCATGACCAGCTGAACATATGACATAACAAGCTGAACATATGGCATGACCAGCTGAACATATGACATAACAGGCTGAACATATGGCATGACCAGCTGAACATATGACATAACAAACTGAACATATGGCATGACCTGCTGAACATATGACATAACAAGCTGAACATATGGCATGACCAGCTGAACTTATGGCATGACCAGCTGAACTTATGGCATGACCAGTTGAACTTATGGCATGACCAGCTGAACTTATGGCATGACCAGTTGAACTTATGGCATGACCAGCTGAACTTATGGCATGACCAGTTGAACTTATGGCATGACCAGCTGAACTTATGGCATGACCAGCTGAACTTATGGCATGACCAGCTGAACTTATGACATGACCAGCTGAACATATGAATGACCAGCTGAACATATGACATAACAAGCTGAACATATGGCATGACCAGCTGAACATATGACATAACAAGCTGAACATATGGCATGACCAGTTGAACATATGACATAACAAGCTGAACATATGGCATGACCAGCTGAACTTATGGCATGACCAGCTGAACTTATGGCATGACCAGCTGAACTTATGGCATGACCAGTTGAACTTATGGCATGACCAGCTGAACTTATGGCATGACCAGTTGAACTTATGGCATGACCAGCTGAACTTATGGCATGACCAGCTGAACTTATGGCATGACCAGCTGAACTTATGGCATGACCAGCTGAACTTATGGCATGACCAGCTGAACTTATGACATGACCAGCTGAATTTATGGCATGACCAGCTGAACTTATGACATGACCAGTTGAACTTATGGCATGACCAGCTGAACTTATGTCATGACCAGTTGAATTTATGACATGACCAGGTGAACTTATGGCATGACCAGCTGAACTTATGGCATGACCAGTTGAACTTATGGCATGACCAGCTGAACTTATGGCATGACCAGCTCAACATGTGACATGACCAGCTGAACTTTTGGAATGACCAGCTCAACATATGACATGACCAGCTGAACATATGACATGACCGGCTGAACTTATGGCATGACCAGTTGAACTTATGGCATGCCCAGTTGAAATTATGGCATGACCAGCTGAACTTATGGCATGACCAGTTGAACTTATGGAATGACCAGCTCAACATATGACGTGACCAGCTCAACATATGACATGAGCAGCTCAACATATGACATAACCAGTTGAACTTGTGGCATGACCAGCTGAACTTATGGCATGACCAGCTTAACATATGACATGACCAGTTGAACTTATGGCATGACCAGCTAAACTTATGACATGACCAGCTGAACATATGGCATGACCAGCTGAACTTATGACATGACCAGTTGAACTTATGGCATGACCAGCTGAACTTATGTCATGACCAGCTGAACTTATGGCATGACCAGTTGAACTTATGGAATGACCAGTTGAACTTATGGCATGACCAGCTGAACTTATGGCATGACCAGCTCAACATGTGACATGACCAGCTGAACTTATGGAATGACCAGCTCAACATATGACATGACCAGCTGAACATATGGCATGACCAGCTGAACATATGACATAACAGGCTGAACATATGGCATGACCAGCTGAACATATGACATAACAAGCTGAACATATGGCATGACCAGCTCAACTTATGGCATGACCAGTTGAACTTATGGAATGACCAGCTCAACATATGACATGACCAGGTTAACATATGACATGACCAGTTGAACTTATGGAATGACCAGCTCAACATATGACGTGACCAGCTCAACATATGACATGACCAGCTCAACATATGACATAACCAGTTGAACTTATGGCATGACCAGCTGAACTTATGGCATGACCAGCTTAACATATGACATGACCAGTTGAACTTATGGCATGACCAGCTGAACTTATGGCATGACCAGCTGAACTTATGGCATGACCAGCTGAACTTATGACATGACCAGCTGAACATATGCATGACCAGCTGAACATATGACATAACAAGCTGAACATATGGCATGACCAGCTGAACATATGACATAACAAGCTGAACATATGGCATGACCAGCTGAACATATGACATAACAGGCTGAACATATGGCTTGACCAGCTGAACATATGACATAACAAGCTGAACATATGGCATGACCAGCTGAACATATGACATAACAAGCTGAACATATTGCATGACCAGCTGAACTTATGGCATGACCAGCTGAACTTATGGCATGACCAGCTGAACTTATGGCATGACCAGTTGAACTTATGGCATGAACAGTTGAATTTATGGCATGACCAGCTGAACTTATGGCATGACCAGTTGAACTTATGGCATGACCAGCTGAACTTATGTCATGACCAGTTGAATTTATGACATGACCAGGTGAACTTATGGCATGACCAGCTGAAATTATGGCATGACCAGTTGAACTTATGGAATGACCAGTTGAACTTATGGCATGACCAGCTGAACTTATGGCATGACCAGCTCAACATGTGACATGACCAGCTGAACTTATGGAATGACCAGCTCAACATATGACATGACAAGCTGAACATATGACATGACCGGCTGAACTTATGACATAACCAGTTGAACTTATGGCATGACCAGCTGAACTTATGGCATTACCAGCTTAACATATGACATGACCAGTTGAACTCATGGCATGACCAACTGAACTTATGGCATGACCAGTTGAACTTATGGCATGACTAGCTGAACTTATGGCATGACCAGCTCAACATATGACATGACCAGCTCAACATATGACATGACCAGTTGAACATATGGCATGACCAGCTGAACATATGGCATGACCAGCTCAACATATGACATGACCAGCTGAACATATGACAAGAAAAGCTCAATATATGACATGACCAGCTTAACATATGACGTGACTAACTGAACATATGACATGACCAGCTCAACATATGACATGACCAGCTTAACATATGATGTGACGAGCTCAACATATGACATGACCAGCTGAACATATGACATGACCAGCTGAACATATGGCGTGACCAGCTTATGACGTGACCAGCTGAACATATTGCATGACCAGCTCAATATATGGCATGACCAGCTCAACATATGGCATGACCAGCTAAGCATATAGCATGACAAGCTGAATATATGACATAACCAGGTCAACATATGACATGACCAGGTTAACATATGACATGACAAGCTCAACATATAACATAACCAGCTAAACATATGACATGACCAGCTCAATATATGACATGACCAACTCAACATATGGCATGACCAGCTCAACATATGACATGACCAGCTCAACATATGACATGACCATGCCAACATATGACATGACCAGTTGAACATATGGCATGACAAGCTGAATAGATCACATGACCAGGTCAACATATGACATGACCAGGTTAACATATGACATGACCAGTTGAATATATGACATGACCAGTTGAACATATGACATGACAAGCTGAATATATGACATGACCAGGTCAACATATGACATGTCCAGGTCAACATATGACATGACCAGGTTAACATATGACATGACCAGCTCAACATATAACATAACCAGCTCAACATATGACATGACCAGCTCAACATATGGCATGACCAACTCAACATATGTCATGACCAGCTCAACATATGACATGACCAGCTCAACATATGACATGACCAGCTCAACATATGACATGACAATTCCAACATATGACATGACCAGTTGAACATATGGCATGACCAGCTCAACATATGACATGACCAGCTGAACTTATGACATAACAAGCTGAACATATGGCATGACCAGCTGAACATATGACATAACAGGCTGAACATATGGCTTGACCAGCTGAACATATGACATAACAAGCTGAACATATGGCATGACCAGCTGAACATATGACATAACAAGCTGAACATATGGCATGACCAGCTGAACTTATGGCATGACCAGCTGAACTTATGGCATGACCAGCTGAACTTATGGCATGACCAGTTGAACTTATGGCATGAACAGTTGAATTTATGGCATGACCAGCTGAACTTATGGCATGACCAGTTGAACTTATGGCATGACCAGCTGAACTTATGTCATGACCAGTTGAATTTATGACATGACCAGGTGAACTTATGGCATGACCAGCTGAAATTATGGCATGACCAGTTGAACTTATGGAATGACCAGTTGAACTTATGGCATGACCAGCTGAACTTATGGCATGACCAGCTCAACATGTGACATGACCAGCTGAACTTATGGAATGACCAGCTCAACATATGACATGACAAGCTGAACATATGACATGACCGGCTGAACTTATGACATAACCAGTTGAACTTTATGGCATGACCAGCTGAACTTATGGCATTACCAGGTGAACTTATGGAATGACCAGCTCAACATATGACGTGACCAGCACAACATATGACATGACCAGCTAAACATATGACATAACCAGTTGAACTTATGGCATGACCAGCTGAACTTATGGCATGACCAGCTTAACATATGACATGACCAGTTGAACTCATGGCATGACCAGCTGAACTTATGGCATGACCAGTTGAACTTATGGCATGACTAGCTGAACTTATGGCATGACCAGCTCAACATATGACATGACCAGCTCAACATATGACATGACCAGTTGAACATATGGCATGACCAGCTGAACATATGGCATGACCAGCTCAACATTTGACATGACCAGCTGAACATATGACAAGAAAAGCTCAATATATGACATGACCAGCTTAACATATGACGTGACTAACTGAACATATGACATGACCAGCTCAACATATGACATGACCAGCTTAACATATGATGTGACGAGCTCAACATATGACATGACCAGCTGAACATATGACATGACCAGCTGAACATATGGCGTGACCAGCTTATGACGTGACCAGCTGAACATATGGCATGACCAGCTCAATATATGGCATGACCAGCTCAACATATGGCATGACCAGCTAAGCATATAGCATGACAAGCTGAATATATGACATAACCAGGTCAACATATGACATGACCAGGTTAACATATGACATGACCAGCTCAACATATAACATAACCAGCTAAACATATGACATGACCAGCTCAATATATGGCATGACCAACTCAACATATGGCATGACCAGCTCAACATATGACATGACCAGCTCAACATATGACATGACCATGCCAACATATGACATGACCAGTTGAACATATGGCATGACAAGCTGAATAGATCACATGACCAGGTCAACATATGACATGACCAGGTTAACATATGACATGACCAGTTGAATATATGACATGACCAGTTGAACATATGACATGACAAGCTGAATATATGACATGACCAGGTCAACATATGACATGTCCAGGTCAACATATGACATGACCAGGTTAACATATGACATGACCAGCTCAACATATAACATAACCAGCTCAACATATGACATGACCAGCTCAACATATGGCATGACCAACTCAACATATGTCATGACCAGCTCAACATATGACATGACCAGCTCAACATATGACATGACCAGCTCAACATATGACATGACAATTCCAACATATGACATGACCAGTTGAACATATGGCATGACCAGCTCAACATATGACATGACCAGCTGAACATATGACATAACAAGCTGAACATATGGCATGACCAGCTGAACATATGGCATGACCAGCTGAACATATTACATAACAGGCTGAACATATGGCATGACCAGCTGAACATATGACATAACAAACTGAACATATGGCATGACCTGCTGAACATATGACATAACAAGCTGAACATATGGCATGACCAGCTGAACTGATGGCATGACCAGCTGAACTTATGGCATGACCAGCTGAACTTATGGCATGACCAGTTGAACTTATGGCATGACCAGCTGAACTTATGGCATGACCAGTTGAACTTATGGCATGACCAGCTGAACTTATGGCATGACCAGCTGAACTTATGGCATGACCAGCTGAACTTATGAAATGACCAGCTGAACATATGAATGACCAGCTGAACATATGACATAACAAGCTGAACATATGGCATGACCAGTTGAACATATGACATAACAAGCTGAACATATGGCATGACCAGCTGAACATATGACATAACAGGCTGAACATATGGCATGACCAGCTGAACATATGACATAACAAGCTGAACATATGGCATGACCAGCTGAACATATGACATAACAAGCTGAACATATGGCATGACCAGCTGAACTTATGGCATGACCAGCTGCACTTATGGCATGACCAGCTGAACTTATGGCATGACCAGTTGAACTTATGGCATGACCAGCTGAACTTATGGCATGACCAGTTGAACTTATGGCATGACCAGCTGAACTTATGGCATGACCAGCTGAACTTATGGCATGACCAGCTGAACTTATGGCATTACCAGCTGAACTTATGGAATGACCAGCTCAACATATGACGTGACCAGCTCAACATATGACATGACCAGCTCAACATATGACATAACCAGTTGAATTTATGGCATGACCAGCTGAACTTATGGCATGACCAGCTTAACATATGACATGACCAGTTGAACTTATGGCATGACCAGCTGAACTTATGGCATGACCAGTTGAACTTATGGCATGACCAGCTGAACTTATGGCATGACCAGCTCAACATATGACATGACCAGCTCAACATATGACGTGACCAGTTGAACATATGGCATGACCAGCTCAACATATGGCATGACCAGCTCAACATATGACATGACCAGCTGAACATATGACAAGAAAAGCTCAATATATGACATGACCAGCTTAACATATGACGTGACTAACTGAACATATGACATGACCAGCTCAACATATGACCTTACCAGCTTAACATATGATGTGACGAGCTCAACATATGACATGACCAGCTGAACATATGACATGACCAGCTGAACATATGGCGTGACCAGCTTATGACGTGACCAGCTGAACATATGGCATGACCAGCTCAACATATGGCATGACCAGCTCAACATATGGCATGACCAGCTCAACATATGGCATGACCAGCTAAGCATATAGCATGACAAGCTGAATATATGACATAACCAGGTTAACATATGACATGACCAGGTTAACATATGACATGACCAGCTCAACATATAACATAACCAGCTCAACATATGACATGACCAGCTCAACATATGGCATGAACAACTCAACATATGGCATGACCAGCTCAACATATGACATGACCAGCTCAACATATGACATGACCATGCCAACATATGACATGACCAGTTGAACATATGGCATGACCAGCTCAACATATGACATGACCAGCTGAACATATGACATAACAAGCTGAACATATGGCATGACCAGCTGAACATATGACATAACAAGCTGAACATATGGCATGACCAGCTGAACATATGACATAACAGGCTGAACATATGGCATGACCAGCTGAACATAGGACATAACAAACTGAACATATGGCATGACCTGCTGAACATATGACATAACAAGCTGAACATATGGCATGACCAGCTGAACTGATGGCATGACCAGCTGAACTTATGGCATGACCAGCTGAACTTATGGCATGACCAGTTGAACTTATGGCATGACCAGCTGAACTTATGGCATGACCAGTTGAACTTATGGCATGACCAGCTGAACTTATGGCATGACCAGTTGAACTTATGGCATGACCAGCTGAACTTATGGCATGACCAGCTGAACTTATGGCATGACCAGCTGAACTTATGACATGACCAGCTGAACATATGAATGACTAGCTGAACATATGACATAACAAGCTGAACATATGGCATGACCAGCTGAACATATGACATAACAAGCTGAACATATGACATGACCAGCTGAACATATGACATGACCAGCTGAACATATGACATAACAGGCTGAACATATGGCATGACCAGTTGAACATATGACATGACCAGCTCAACATATGACATGACCAGCTGAACATATGACATAACAAGCTGAACATATGGCATGACCAGCTGAACATATGACATAACAAGCTGAACATATGGCATGACCAGCTGAACATATGACATAACAGGCTGAACATATGGCATGACCAGCTGAACATAGGACATAACAAACTGAACATATGGCATGACCTGCTGAACATATGACATAACAAGCTGAACATATGGCATGACCAGCTGAACTGATGGCATGACCAGCTGAACTTATGGCATGACCAGCTGAACTTATGGCATGACCAGTTGAACTTATGGCATGACCAGCTGAACTTATGGCATGACCAGTTGAACTTATGGCATGACCAGCTGAACTTATGGCATGACCAGTTGAACTTATGGCATGACCAGCTGAACTTATGGCATGACCAGCTGAACTTATGGCATGACCAGCTGAACTTATGACATGACCAGCTGAACATATGAATGACTAGCTGAACATATGACATAACAAGCTGAACATATGGCATGACCAGCTGAACATATGACATAACAAGCTGAACATATGACATGACCAGCTGAACATATGACATAACAGGCTGAACATATGGCATGACCAGCTGAACATATGACATAACAAGCTGAACATATGGCATGACCAGCTGAACATATGACATAACAAGCTGAACATATGGCATGACCAGCTGAACATATGACATAACAAGCTGAACATATGGCATGACCAGTTGAACTTATGGCATGACCAGCTGAACTTATGGCATGACCAGTTGAACTTATGGCATGACCAGCTGAACTTATGGCATGACCAGCTGAACTTATGGCATGACCAGTTGAACTTATGGCATGACTAGCTGAACTTATGGCATGACCAGCTCAACATATGACATGACCAGCTCAACATATGACATGACCAGTTGAACATATGGCATGACCAGCTGAACATATGGCATGACCAGCTCAACATATGACATGACCAGCTGAACATATGACAAGAAAAGCTCAATATATGACATGACCAGCTTAACATATGACGTGACTAACTGAACATATGACATGACCAGCTCAACATATGACATGACCAGCTTAACATATGATGTGACGAGCTCAACATATGACATGACCAGCTGAACATATGACATGACCAGCTGAACATATGGCGTGACCAGCTTATGACGTGACCAGCTGAACATATGGCATGACCAGCTCAATATATGGCATGACCAGCTCAACATATGGCATGACCAGCTAAGCATATAGCATGACAAGCTGAATATATGACATAACCAGGTCAACATATGACATGACCAGGTTAACATATGACATGACCAGCTCAACATATAACATAACCAGCTAAACATATGACATGACCAGCTCAATATATGGCATGACCAACTGAACATATGGCATGACCAGCTCAACATATGACATGACCAGCTCAACATATGACATGACCATGCCAACATATGACATGACCAGTTGAACATATGGCATGACAAGCTGAATAGATCACATGACCAGGTCAACATATGACATGACCAGGTTAACATATGACATGACCAGTTGAATATATGACATGACCAGTTGAACATATGACATGACAAGCTGAATATATGACATGACCAGGTCAACATATGACGTGTCCAGGTCAACATATGACATGACCAGGTTAACATATGACATGACCAGCTCAACATATAACATAACCAGCTCAACATATGACATGACCAGCTCAACATATGGCATGACCAACTCAACATATGTCATGACCAGCTCAACATATGACATGACCAGCTCAACATATGACATGACCAGCTCAACATATGACATGACAATTCCAACATATGACATGACCAGTTGAACATATGGCATGACCAGCTCAACATATGACATGACCAGCTGAACATATGACATAACAAGCTGAACATATGGCATGACCAGCTGAACATATGGCATGACCAGCTGAACATATTACATAACAGGCTGAACATATGGCATGACCAGCTGAACATATGACATAACAAACTGAACATATGGCATGACCTGCTGAACATATGACATAACAAGCTGAACATATGGCATGACCAGCTGAACTGATGGCATGACCAGCTGAACTTATGGCATGACCAGCTGAACTTATGGCATGACCAGTTGAACTTATGGCATGACCAGCTGAACTTATGGCATGACCAGTTGAACTTATGGCATGACCAGCTGAACTTATGGCATGACCAGCTGAACTTATGGCATGACCAGCTGAACTTATGAAATGACCAGCTGAACATATGAATGACCAGCTGAACATATGACATAACAAGCTGAACATATGGCATGACCAGCTGAACATATGACATAACAAGCTGAACATATGGCATGACCAGCTGAACATATGACATAACAGGCTGAACATATGGCATGACCAGCTGAACATATGACATAACAAGCTGAACATATGGCATGACCAGCTGAACATATGACATAACAAGCTGAACATATGGCATGACCAGCTGAACTTATGGCATGACCAGCTGAACTTATGGCATGACCAGCTGAACTTATGGCATGACCAGTTGAACTTATGGCATGACCAGCTGAACTTATGGCATGACCAGTTGAACTTATGGCATGACCAGCTGAACTTATGGCATGACCAGCTGAACTTATGGCATGACCAGCTGAACTTATGGCATTACCAGCTGAACTTATGGAATGACCAGCTCAACATATGACGTGACCAGCTCAACATATGACATGACCAGCTCAACATATGACATAACCAGTTGAATTTATGGCATGACCAGCTGAACTTATGGCATGACCAGCTTAACATATGACATGACCAGTTGAACTTATGGCATGACCAGCTGAACTTATGGCATGACCAGTTGAACTTATGGCATGACCAGCTGAACTTATGGCATGACCAGCTCAACATATGACATGACCAGCTCAACATATGACGTGACCAGTTGAACATATGGCATGACCAGCTCAACATATGGCATGACCAGCTCAACATATGACATGACCAGCTGAACATATGACAAGAAAAGCTCAATATATGACATGACCAGCTTAACATATGACGTGACTAACTGAACATATGACATGACCAGCTCAACATATGACCTTACCAGCTTAACATATGATGTGACGAGCTCAACATATGACATGACCAGCTGAACATATGACATGACCAGCTGAACATATGGCGTGACCAGCTTATGACGTGACCAGCTGAACATATGGCATGATCAGCTCAACATATGGCATGACCAGCTCAACATATGGCATGACCAGCTCAACATATGGCATGACCAGCTAAGCATATAGCATGACAAGCTGAATATATGACATAACCAGGTCAACATATGACATGACCAGGTTAACATATGACATGACCAGCTCAACATATAACATAACCAGCTCAACATATGACATGACCAGCTCAACATATGGCATGACCAACTCAACATATGGCATGACCAGCTCAACATATGACATGACCAGCTCAACATATGACATGACCATGCCAACATATGACATGACCAGTTGAACATATGGCATGACAAGCTGAATAGATGACATGACCAGGTCAACATATGACATGACCAGGTTAACATATGACATGACCAGTTGAATATATGACATGACCAGTTGAACATATGACATGACAAGCTGAATATATGACATGACCAGGTCAACATATGACATGACCAGGTCAACATATGACATGACCAGGTTAACATATGACATGACCAGCTCAACATATAACATAACCAGCTCAACATATGACATGACCAGCTCAACATATGGCATGACCAACTCAACATATGGCATGAACAGCTCAACATATGACATGACCAGCTCAACATATGACATGACCAGCTCAACATATGACATGACAATGCCAACATATGACATGACCAGTTGAACATATGACATGACCAGCTCAACATATGACATGACCAGCTGAACATATGACATAACAAGCTGAACATATGGCATGACCAGCTGAACATATGACATAACAAGCTGAACATATGGCATGACCAGCTGAACATATGACATAACAGGCTGAACATATGGCATGACCAGCTGAACATAGGACATAACAAACTGAACATATGGCATGACCTGCTGAACATATGACATAACAAGCTGAACATATGGCATGACCAGCTGAACTGATGGCATGACCAGTTGAACTTATGGCATGACCAGCTGAACTTATGGCATGACCAGTTGAACTTATGGCATGACCAGCTGAACTTATGGCATGACCAGTTGAACTTATGGCATGACCAGTTGAACTTATGGCATGACCAGCTGAACTTATGGCATGACCAGCTGAACTTATGGCATGACCAGCTGAACTTATGACATGACCAGCTGAACATATGAATGACCAGCTGAACATATGACATAACAAGCTGAACATATGGCATGATCAGCTGAACATATGACATAACAAGCTGAACATATGGCATGACCAGCTGAACATATGACATAACAGGCTGAACATATGGCATGACCAGCTGAACATATGACATAACAAGCTGAACATATGGCATGACCAGCTGAACATATGACATAACAAGCTGAACATATGGCATGACCAGCTGAACTTATGGCATGACCAGCTGAACTTATGGCATGACCAGCTGAACTTATGGCATGACCAGTTGAACTTATGGCATGACCAGCTGAACTTATGGCATGACAAGCTGAACTTATGACATGACCAGTTGAACTTATCGCATGACCAGCTGAACTTATGTCATGACCAGTTGAATTTATGACATGACCAGGTGAACTTATGGCATGACCAGCTGAACTTATGGCATGACCAGTTGAACTTATGGAATGACCAGTTGAACTTATGGCATGACCAGCTGAACTTATGGCATGACCAGCTCAACATGTGACATGACCAGCTGAACTTTTGGAATGACCAGCTCAACATATGACATGACCAGCTGAACATATGACATGACCGGCTGAACTTATGGCATGACCAGTTGAACTTATGGCATGCCCAGTTGAAATTATGGCATGACCAGCTGAACTTATGGCATGACCAGTTGAACTTATGGAATGACCAGCTCAACATATGACGTGACCAGCTCAACATATGACATGAGCAGCTCAACATATGACATAACCAGTTGAACTTGTGGCATGACCAGCTGAACTTATGGCATGACCAGCTTAACATATGACATGACCAGTTGAACTTATGGCATGACCAGCTGAACTTATGACATGACCAGCTGAACTTATGGCATGACCAGCTGAACTTATGACATGACCAGTTGAACTTATGGCATGACCAGCTGAACTTATGTCATGACCAGCTGAACTTATGGCATGACCAGTTGAACTTATGGAATGACCAGTTGAACTTATAGCATGACCAGCTGAACTTATGGCATGACCAGCTCAACATGTGACATGACCAGCTGAACTTATGGAATGACCAGCTCAACATATGACATGACCAGCTGAACATATGGCATGACCAGCTGAACATATGACATAACAGGCTGAACATATGGCATGACCTGCTGAACATATGACATAACAAGCTGAACATATGGCATGACCAGCTCAACTTATGGCATGACCAGTTGAACTTATGGAATGACCAGCTCAACATATGACATGACCAGGTTAATATATGACATGACCAGTTGAACTTATGGAATGACCAGCTCAACATATGACGTGACCAGCTCAACATATGACATGACCAGCTCAACATATGACATAACCAGTTGAACTTATGGCATGACCAGCTGAACTTATGGCATGGCCAGCTTAACATATGACATGACCAGTTGAACTTATGGCATGACCAGCTGAACTTATGGCATGACCAGCTGAACTTATGGCATGACCAGCTGAATTTATGACATGACCAGCTGAACATATGCATGACCAGCTGAACATATGACATAACAAGCTGAACATATGGCATGACCAGCTGAACATATGACATAACAAGCTGAACATATGGCATGACCAGCTGAACATATGACATAACAGGCTGAACATATGGCATGACCAGCTGAACATATGACATAACAAGCTGAACATATGGCATGACCAGCTGAACATATGACATAACAAGCTGAACATATGGCATGACCAGCTGAACTTATGGCATGACCAGCTGAACTTATGGCATGACCAGCTGAACTTATGGCATGACCAGTGTAACTTATGGCATGACCAGCTGAACTTATGGCATGACCAGTTGAACTTATGGCATGACCAGCTGAACTTATGGCATGACCAGCTGAACTTATGGCATGACCAGCTGAACTTATGGCATGACCAGCTGAACTTATGGCATGACCAGCTGAACTTATGACATGACCAGCTGAACTTATGGCATGACCAGCTGAACTTATGACATGACCAGTTGAACTTATCGCATGACCAGCTGAACTTATGTCATGACCAGTTGAATTTATGGAATGACCAGGTGAACTTATGGCATGACCAGCTGAACTTATGGCATGACCAGTTGAACTTATGGAATGACCAGTTGAACTTATGGCATGACCAGCTGAACTTATGGCATGACCAGCTCAACATGTGACATGACCAGCTGAACTTTTGGAATGACCAGCTCAACATATGACATGACCAGCTGAACATATGACATGACCGGCTGAACTTATGGCATGACCAGTTGAACTTATGGCATGCCCAGTTGAAATTATGGCATGACCAGCTGAACTTATGGCATGACCAGTTGAACTTATGGAATGACCAGCTCAACATATGACGTGACCAGCTCAACATATGACATGAGCAGCTCAACATATGACATAACCAGTTGAACTTGTGGCATGACCAGCTGAACTTATGGCATGACCAGCTTAACATATGACATGACCAGTTGAACTTATGGCATGACCAGCTGAACTTATGACATGACAAGCTGAACTTATGGCATGACCAGCTGAACTTATGACATGACCAGTTGAACTTATGGCATGACCAGCTGAACTTATGTCATGACCAGCTGAACTTATGGCATGACCAGTTGAACTTATGGAATGACCAGTTGAACTTATGGCATGACCAGCTGAACTTATGGCATGACCAGCTCAACATGTGACATGACCAGCTGAACTTATGGAATGACCAGCTCAACATATGACATGACCAGCTGAACATATGGCATGACCAGCTGAACATATGACATAACAGGCTGAACATATGGCATGACCAGCTGAACATATGACATAACAAGCTGAACATATGGCATGACCAGCTCAACTTATGGCATGACCAGTTGAACTTATGGAATGACCAGCTGAACTTATGGCATGACCAGCTTAACATATGACATGACCAGTTGAACTTATGGCATGACCAGCTGAACTTATGGCATGACCAGCTGAACTTATGGCATGACCAGCTGAACTTATGACATGACCAGCTGAACATATGCATGACCAGCTGAACATATGACATAACAAGCTGAACATATGGCATGACCAGCTGAACATATGACATAACAAGCTGAACATATGGCATGACCAGCTGAACATATGACATAACAGGCTGAACATATGGTATGACCAGCTGAACATATGACATAACAAGCTGAACATATGGCATGACCAGCTGAACATATGACATAACAAGCTGAACATATGGCATGACCAGCTGAACTTATGGCATGACCAGCTGAACTTATGGCATGACCAGCTGAACTTATGGCATGACCAGTTGAACTTATGGCATGAACAGTTGAATTTATGGCATGACCAGCTGAACTTATGGCATGACCAGTTGAACTTATGGCATGACCAGCTGAACTTATGTCATGACCAGTTGAATTTATGACATGACCAGGTGAACTTATGGCATGACCAGCTGAAATTATGGCATGACCAGTTGAACTTATGGTATGACCAGTTGAACTTATGGCATGACCAGCTGAACTTATGGCATGACCAGCTCAACATGTGACATGACCAGCTGAACTTATGGAATGACCAGCTCAACATATGACATGACAAGCTGAACATATGACATGACCGGCTGAACTTATGACATAACCAGTTGAACTTATGGCATGACCAGCTGAACTCATGGCATTACCAGGTGAACTTATGGAATGACCAGCTCAACATATGACGTGACCAGCTCAACATATGACATGACCAGCTAAACATATGACATAACCAGTTGAACTTATGGCATGACCAGCTGAACTTATGGCATGACCAGCTTAACATATGACATGACCAGTTGAACTCATGGCATGACCAGCTTAACTTATGGCATGACCAGTTGAACTTATGGCATGACTAGCTGAACTTATGGCATGACCAGCTCAACATATGACATGACCAGTTGAACATATGGCATGACCAGCTGAACATATGGCATGACCAGCTCAACATATGACATGACCAGCTGAACATATGACAAGAAAAGCTCAATATATGACATGACCAGCTTAACATATGACGTGACTAACTGAACATATGACATGACCAGCTCAACATATGACATGACCAGCTTAACATATGATGTGACGAGCTCAACATATGAAATGACCAGCTGAACATATGACATGACCAGCTGAACATATGGCGTGACCAGCTTATGACGTGACCAGCTGAACATATGGCATGACCAGCTCAACATATGGCATGACCAGCTCAACATATGGCATGACCAGCTAAGCATATAGCATGACAAGCTGAATATATGACATAACCAGGTCAACATATGACATGACCAGGTTAACATATGACATGACCAGCTCAACATATAACATAACCAGCTCAACATATAACATAACCAGCTCAACATATGACATGACCAGCTCAACATATGGCATGACCAGCTCAACATATGACATGACCAGCTCAACATATGACATGATGATGCCAACATATGACATGACCAGTTGAACATATGGCATGACAAGTTGAATAGATGACATGACCAGGTCAACATATGACATGACCAGGTTAACATATGACATGACCAGTTGAATATATGACATGACCAGTTGAACATATGACATGACAAGCTGAATATATGACATGACCAAGTCAACATATGACATGACCAGGTCAACATATGACATGACCAGCTCAACATATAACATAACCAGCTCAAGATATGACATGACCAGCTCAACATATGGCATGACCAACTCAACATATGGCATGACCAGCTCAACATATGACATGACCAGCTCAAAATATGACATGACCAGCTCAACATATGACATGACAATGCCAACATATGACATGACCAGTTGAACATATGGCATGACCAGCTCAACATATGACATGACCAGCTGAACATATGACATAACAAGCTGAACATATGGCATGACCAGCTGAACATATGACATAACAAGCTGAACATATGGCATGACCAGCTGAACATATGACATAACAGGCTGAACATATGGCATGACCAGCTGAACATATGACATAACAAACTGAACATTTGGCATGACCTGCTGAACATATTGCATAACAAGCTGAACATATGGCATGACCAGCTGAACTGATGGCATGACCAGCTGAACTTATGGCATGACCAGCTGAACTTATGGCATGACCAGTTGAACTTATGGCATGACCAGCTGAACTTATGGCATGACCAGTTGAACTTATGGCATGACCAGCTGAACTTATGGCATGACTAGCTGAACTTATGGCATGACC
The DNA here is from genome assembly GCA_963921405.1 of Cepaea hortensis. Lineage (NCBI taxonomy): Eukaryota > Metazoa > Mollusca > Gastropoda > Stylommatophora > Helicidae > Cepaea > Cepaea hortensis. The sequence goes on along the minus strand of OY992891.1, from coordinate 3,731,799 downwards.
AGCTGAACTTATGACATGACCAGCTGAACATATGAATGACCAGCTGAACATATGACATAACAAGCTGAACATATGGCATGACCAGCTGAACATATGACATAACAAGCTGAACATATGGCATGACCAGCTGAACATATGACATAACAGGCTGAACATATGGCATGACCAGCTGAACATATGACATAACAAGCTGAACATATGGCATGACCAGCTGAACATATGACATAACAAGCTGAACATATGGCATGACCAGCTGAACTTATGGCATGACCAGCTGAACTTATGGCATGACCAGCTGAACTTATGGCATGACCAGTTGAACTTATGGCATGACCAGCTGAACTTATGGCATGACCAGCTGAACTTATGGCATGACCAGCTGAACTTATGGCATGACCAGCTTAACATATGACATGACCAGTTGAACTTATGGCATGACCAGCTGAACTTATGGCATGACCAGTTGAACTTATGGCATGACCAGCTGAACTTATGGCATGACCAGCTCAACATATGACATGACCAGCTCAACATATGACATGACCAGTTGAACATATGGCATGACCAGCTCAACATATGGCATGACCAGCTCAACATATGACATGACCAGCTGAACATATGACAAGAAAAGCTCAATATATGACATGACCAGCTTAACATATGACGTGACTAACTGAACATATGACATGACCAGCTCAACATATGACATGACCAGCTTAACATATGATGTGACAAGCTCAACATATGACATGACCAGCTGAACATATGACATGACCAGCTGAACATATGGCGTGACCAGCTTATGACGTGACCAGCTGAACATATGGCATGACCAGCTCAACATATGGCATGACCAGCTCAACATATGACATGACCAGCTCAACATATGACATAACCAGTTGAACTTATGGCATGACCAGCTGAACTTATGGCATGACCAGCTTAACATATGACATGACCAGTTGAACTTATGGCATGACCAGCTCAACATATGACATGACCAGCTGAACATATGACATAACAAGCTGAACATATGGCATGACCAGCTGAACATATGACATAACAAGCTGAACATATGGCATGACCAGCTGAACATATGACATAACAGGCTGAACATATGGCATGACCAGCTGAACATATGACATAACAAGATGAACATACGGCATGACCAGCTGAACATATGACATAACAAGCTGAACATATGGCATGACCAGCTGAACTTATGGCATGACCAGCTGAACTTATAGCATGACCAGTTGAACTTATGGCATGACCAGTTGAACTTATGTCATGACCAGTTGAACTTATGGCATGACCAGTTGAACTTATGGCATGACCAGCTAAACTTATGGCATGACCAGCTGAACTTATGGCATGACCAGCTGAACTTATGGCATGACCAGCTGAACTTATGGCATGACCAGCTGAACTGATGGCATGACCAGCTGAACATATGCATGACCAGCTGAACATAAGACATAACAAGCTGAACATATGGCATGACCAGCTGAACATATGACATAACCAGCTGAACATATGGCATGACCAGCTGAACAAATGACATAACAGGCTGAACATATGGCATGACCAGCTGAACATATGACATAACAAGCTGAACATATGACATGACCAGCTGAACATATGACATGATGATGCCAACATATGACATGACCAGCTCAACATATGACATGACCAGCTCAACATATGACATGATGATGCCAACATATGACATGACCAGTTGAACATATGGCATGACAAGTTGAATAGATGACATGACCAGGTCAACAAATGACATGACCAGGTTAACATATGACATGACCAGTTGAATATATGACATGACCAGTTGAACATATGACATGACAAGCTGAATATATGACATGACCAAGTCAACATATGACATGACCAGGTCAACATATGACATGACCAGCTCAACATATAACATAACCAGCTCAAGATATGACATGACCAGCTCAACATATGGCATGACCAACTCAACATATGGCATGACCAGCTCAACATATGACATGACCAGCTCAAAATATGACATGACCAGCTCAACATATGACATGACAATGCCAACATATGACATGACCAGTTGAACATATGGCATGACCAGCTCAACATATGACATGACCAGCTGAACATATGACATAACAAGCTGAACATATGGCATGACCAGCTGAACATATGACATAACAAGCTGAACATATGGCATGACCAGCTGAACATATGACATAACAGGCTGAACATATGGCATGACCAGCTGAACATATGACATAACAAACTGAACATTTGGCATGACCTGCTGAACATATTGCATAACAAGCTGAACATATGGCATGACCAGCTGAACTGATGGCATGACCAGCTGAACTTATGGCATGACCAGCTGAACTTATGGCATGACCAGTTGAACTTATGGCATGACCAGCTGAACTTATGGCATGACCAGTTGAACTTATGGCATGACCAGCTGAACTTATGGCATGACTAGCTGAACTTATGGCATGACCAGCTGAACTTATGACATGACCAGCTGAACATATGAATGACCAGCTGAACATATGACATAACAAGCTGAACATATGGCATGACCAGCTGAACATATGACATAACAAGCTGAACATATGGCATGACCAGCTGAACATATGACATAACAGGCTGAACATATGGCATGACCAGCTGAACATATGACATAACAAGCTGAACATATGGCATGACCAGCTGAACATATGACATAACAAGCTGAACATATGGCATGACCAGCTGAACTTATGGCATGACCAGCTGAACTTATGGCATGACCAGCTGAACTTATGGCATGACCAGTTGAACTTATGGCATGACCAGCTGAACTTATGGCATGACCAGCTGAACTTATGGCATGACCAGCTGAACTTATGGCATGACCAGCTTAACATATGACATGACCAGTTGAACTTATGGCATGACCAGCTGAACTTATGGCATGACCAGTTGAACTTATGGCATGACCAGCTGAACTTATGGCATGACCAGCTCAACATATGACATGACCAGCTCAACATATGACATGACCAGTTGAACATATGGCATGACCAGCTCAACATATGGCATGACCAGCTCAACATATGACATGACCAGCTGAACATATGACAAGAAAAGCTCAATATATGACATGACCAGCTTAACATATGACGTGACTAACTGAACATATGACATGACCAGCTCAACATATGACATGACCAGCTTAACATATGATGTGACAAGCTCAACATATGACATGACCAGCTGAACATATGACATGACCAGCTGAACATATGGCGTGACCAGCTTATGACGTGACCAGCTGAACATATGGCATGACCAGCTCAACATATGGCATGACCAGCTCAACATATGACATGACCAGCTCAACATATGACATAACCAGTTGAACTTATGGCATGACCAGCTGAACTTATGGCATGACCAGCTTAACATATGACATGACCAGTTGAACTTATGGCATGACCAGCTCAACATATGACATGACCAGCTGAACATATGACATAACAAGCTGAACATATGGCATGACCAGCTGAACATATGACATAACAAGCTGAACATATGGCATGACCAGCTGAACATATGACATAACAGGCTGAACATATGGCATGACCAGCTGAACATATGACATAACAAGATGAACATACGGCATGACCAGCTGAACATATGACATAACAAGCTGAACATATGGCATGACCAGCTGAACTTATGGCATGACCAGCTGAACTTATAGCATGAACAGTTGAACTTATGGCATGACCAGTTGAACTTATGTCATGACCAGTTGAACTTATGGCATGACCAGTTGAACTTATGGCATGACCAGCTAAACTTATGGCATGACCAGCTGAACTTATGGCATGACCAGCTGAACTTATGGCATGACCAGCTGAACTTATGGCATGACCAGCTGAACTGATGGCATGACCAGCTGAACATATGCATGACCAGCTGAACATAAGACATAACAAGCTGAACATATGGCATGACCAGCTGAACATATGACATAACCAGCTGAACATATGGCATGACCAGCTGAACAAATGACATAACAGGCTGAACATATGGCATGACCAGCTGAACATATGACATAACAAGCTGAACATATGACATGACCAGCTGAACATATGACATAACAAGCTGAACATATGGCATGACCAGCTGAACTTATGGCATGACCAGCTGAACTTATGGCATGACCAGCTGAACTTATGGCATGACCAGTTGAACTTATAGCATGACCAGCTGAACTTATGGCATGACCAGTTGAACTTATGGCATGACCAGCTGAACTTATGGCATGACCAGCTGAACTAATGGCATGACCAGCTGAACTTATGGCATGACCAGCTGAACTTATGGCATGACCAGCTGAACTTATGACGTGACCAGCTGAACTTATGGCATGACCAGCTGAACTTATGACATGACCAGTTGAACTTATGGCATGACCAGCTGAACTTATGTCATGACCAGTTGAATTTATGACATGACCAGGTGAACTTATGGCATGACCAGCTGAACTTATGGCATGACCAGTTGAACTTATGGAATGAGCAGTTGAACTTATGGCATGACCAGCTGAACTTATGGAATGACCAGCTCAACATATGACATGACCAGCTGAACATATGACATGACTGGCTGAACTTATGGCATGACCAGTTGAACTTATGGCATGCCCAGTTGAAATTATGGCATGACCAGCTGAACTTATGGCATGACCAGTTGAACTTATGGAATGACCAGCTCAACATATGACGTGACCAGCTCAACATATGACATGACCAGCTCAACATATGAAATAACCACTTGAACTTATGGCATGACCAGCTGAACTTATGGCATGACCAGCTTAACATATGACATGACCAGTTGAACTTATGGCATGACCAGCTGAACTTATGGCATGACCAGTTGAATTTATGACATGACCAGGTGAACTTTTGGCATGACCAGCTGAACTTATGGCATGACCAGCTGAACATATGACATAACAAGCTGAACATATGGCATGACCAGCTGAACATATGACATAACAAGCTGAACATATGGCATGACCAGCTGAACATATGACATAACAGGCTGAACATATGGCATGACCAGCTGAACATATGACATAACAAGCTGAACATATGGCATGACCAGCTGAACATATGACATAACAAGCTGAACATATGGCATGACCAGCTGAACTTATGGCATGACCAGCTGAACTTATGGCATGACCAGCTGAACTTATGGCATGACCAGTTGAACTTATGGCATGACCAGCTGAACTCCTTTCATGACCAGTTGAACTTATGGCATGACCAGCTGAACTTATGGCATGACCAGCTGAACTTATGGCATGACCAGCTGAACATATGACATAACAAGCTGAACATATGGCATGACCAGCTGAACTTATGGCATGACCAGCTGAACTTATGGCATGACCAGCTGAACTTATGGCATGACCAGTTGAACTTATGGCATGACCAGCTGAACTTATGGCATGACCAGCTGAACTTATGGCATGACCAGCTGAACTTATGGCATGACCAGTTGAACTTATGGCATGACCAGCTGAACTTATGGCATGACCAGCTCAACATGTGACATGACCAGCTGAACTTATGGAATGACCAGCTCAACATATGACATGACCAGCTGAACATATGACATGACCGGCTGAACTTATGGCATGACCAGTTGAACTTATGGCATGCCCAGTTGAAATTATGGCATGACCAGCTGAACTTATGGCATGACCCGTTGAACTTATGGAATGACCAGCTCAACATATGACGTGACCAGCTCAACATATGACATGACCAGCTCAACATATGACATAACCAGTTGAACTTATGGCATGACCAGCTGAACTTATGGCATGACCAGCTGAACTTATGACATGACCAGTTGAACTTATGGCATGACCAGCTGAACTTATGTCATGACCAGTTGAATTTATGACATGACCAGGTGAACGTATGGCATGACCAGCTGAACTTATGGCATGACCAGTTGAACTTATGGAATGACCAGTTGAACTTATGGCATGACCAGCTGAACTTATGGCATGACCAGCTCAACATGTGACATGACCAGCTGAACTTATGGAATGACCAGCTCAACATATGACATGACCAGCTGAACATATGGCATGACCAGCTGAACATATGACATAACAGGCTGAACATATGGCATGACCAGCTGAACATATGACATAACAAGCTGAACATATGGCATGACCAGCTCAACTTATGGCATGACCAGTTGAACTTATGGAATGACCAGCTCAACATATGACATGACCTGGTTAACATATGACATGACCAGTTGAACATATGACATGACCAGTTGAACATATAACATGACAAGCTGAATATATGACATGACCAGGTCAACATATGACATGACCAGGTCAACATATGACATGACCAGGTTAACATATGACATGACCAGCTCAACATATGACATGACCAGCTCAACATATGACATGACCAGCTCAACATATGGCATGACCAACTCAACATATGGCATGACCAGCTCAAAATATGACATGACCAGCTCAACATATGACATGACAATGCCAACATATGACATGATCAATTGAACATATGGCATGACCAGCTCAACATATGACATGACCAGCTGAACATATGACATAACAAGCTGAACATATGGCATGACCAGCTGAACATATGACATAACAAGCTGAACATATGGCATGACCAGCTGAACATATGACATAACAGGCTGAACATATGGCATGACCAGCTGAACATATGACATAACAAGCTGAACATACGGCATGACCAGCTGAACATATGACATAACAAGCTGAACATATGGCATGACCAGCTGAACTTATGGCATGACCAGCTGAACTTATGGCATGACCAGCTGAACTTATGGCATGACCAGTTGAACTTATGGCATGACCAGCTGAACTTATGTCATGACCAGTTGAACTTATGGCATGACCAGCTGAACTTATGGCATGACCAGCTGAACATATGACATAACAAGCTGAACATATGGCATGACCAGCTGAACATATGACATAACAGGCTGATCATATGGCATGACCAGCTGAACATATGACATAACAAGCTGAACATATGGCATGACCAGCTGAACATATGACATAACAAGCTGAACATATGGCATGACCAGCTGAACTTATGGCATGACCAGCTGAACTTATGGCATGACCAGCTGAACTTATGGCATGACCAGTTGAACTTATGGCATGACCAGCTGAACTTATGGCATGACCAGTTGAACTTATGGCATGACCAGCTGAACTTATGGCATGACCAGCTGAACTTATGGCATGACCAGCTGAACTTATGGCATGACCAGCTGAACTTATGGCATGACCAGCTGAACTTATGACGTGACCAGCTGAACTTATGGCATGACCAGCTGAACTTATGACATGACCAGTTGAACTTATGGCATGACCAGCTGAACTTATGTCATGACCAGTTGAATTTATGACATGACCAGGTGAACTTTTGGCATGACCAGCTGAACTTATGGCATGACCAGTTGAACTGATGGAATGAGCAGTTGAACTTATGGCATGACCAGCTGAACTTATGGCATGACCAGCTCAACATGTGACATGACCAGCTGAACTTATGGAATGACCAGCTCAACATATAACATGACCAGCTGAACATATGACATGACTGGCTGAACTTATGGCATGACCAGTTGAACTTATGGCATGCCCAGTTGAAATTATGGCATTACCAGCTGAACTTATGGCATGACCAGCTGAACTTATGGCATGACCAGTTGAACTTATGGAATGACCAGCTCAACATATGACGTGACCAGCTCAACATATGACATGACCAGTTGAACTTATGGCATGACCAGCTGAACTTATGGCATGACCAGCTGAACTTATGGCATGACCAGCTGAACTTATGACATGACCAGCTGAACATATGAATGACCAGCTGAACATATGACATAACAAGCTGAACATATGGCATGACCAGCTGAACATATGATATAACAAGCTGAACATATGGCATGACCAGCTGAACATATGACATAACAGGCTGAACATATGGCATGACAAGCTGAACATATGACATAACAAGCTGAACATATGGCATGACCAGCTGAACTTATGGCATGACCAGCTGAACTTATGGCATGACCAGCTGAACATATGGCATGACCAGTTGAACTTATGGCATGACCAGCTGAACTTATTGCATGACCAGTTGAACTTATGGCATGACCAGCTGAACTTATGGCATGACCAGCTGAACTTATGGCATGACCAGTTGAATTTATGACATGACCAGGTGAACTTTTGGCATGACCAGCTGAACTTATGGCATGACCAGCTGAACATATGACATAACAAGCTGAACATATGGCATGACCAGCTGAACATATGACATAACAAGCTGAACATATGGCATGACCAGCTGAACATATGACATAACAGGCTGAACATATGGCATGACCAGCTGAACATATGACATAACAAGCTGAACATATGGCATGACCAGCTGAACATATGACATAACAAGCTGAACATATGGCATGACCAGCTGAACTTATGGCATGACCAGCTGAACTTATGGCATGACCAGCTGAACTTATGGCATGACCAGTTGAACTTATGGCATGACCAGCTGAACTTATGGCATGACCAGTTGAACTTATGGCATGACCAGCTGAACTTATGGCATGACCAGCTGAACTTATGGAATGACCAGCTGAACATATGACATAACAAGCTGAACATATGGCATGACCAGCTGAACTTATGGCATGACCAGCTGAACTTATGGCATGACCAGCTGAACTTATGGCATGACCAGTTGAACTTATGGCATGACCAGCTGAACTTATGGCATGACCAGCTGAACTTATGGCATGACCAGCTGAACTTATGGCATGACCAGCTGAACTTATGGCATGACCAGCTGAACTTATGATATGACCAGCTGAACTTATGGCATGACCAGCTGAACTTATGACATGACCAGTTGAACTTAGGGCATGACCAGCTGAACTTATGTCATGACCAGTTGAATTTATGACATGACCAGGTGAACTTATGGCATGACCAGCTGAACTTATGGCATGACCAGTTGAACTTATGGAATGACCAGTTGAACTTATGGCATGACCAGCTGAACTTATGGCATGACCAGCTCAACATGTGACATGACCAGCTGAACTTATGGAATGACCAGCTCAACATATGACATGACCAGCTGAACATATGACATGACCGGCTGAACTTATGGCATGACCAGTTGAACTTATGGCATGCCCAGTTGAAATTATGGCATGACCAGCTGAACTTATGGCATGACCCGTTGAACTTATGGAATAACCAGCTCAACATATGTCGTGACCAGCTCAACATATGACATGACCAGCTCAACATATGACATAACCAGTTGAACTTATGGCATGACCAGCTGAACTTATGGCATGACCAGCTGAACTTATGACATGACCAGTTGAACTTATGGCATGACCAGCTGAACTTATGTCATGACCAGTTGAATTTATGACATGACCAGGTGAACTTATGGCATGACCAGCTGAACTTATGGCATGACCAGTTGAACTTATGGAATGACCAGCTGAACATATGACATGACCGGCTGAACTTATGGCATGACCAGTTGAACTTATGGCATGCCCAGTTGAAATTATGGCATGACCAGCTGAACTTATGGCATGACCCGTTGAACTTATGGAATGACCAGCTCAACATATGTCGTGACCAGCTCAACATATGACATGACCAGCTCAACATATGACATAACCAGTTGAACTTATGGCATGACCAGCTGAACTTATGGCATGACCAGCTGAACTTATGGCATGACCAGTTGAACTTATGGAATGAGCAGTTGAACTTATGGCATGACCAGCTGAACTTATGGCATGACCAGCTCAACATGTGACATGACCAGCTGAACTTATGGAATGACCAGCTCAACATATAACATGACCAGCTGAACATATGACATGACTGGCTGAACTTATGGCATGACCAGTTGAACTTATGGCATGCCCAGTTGAAATTATGGCATGACCAGCTGAACTTATGGCATGACCAGCTGAACTTATGGCATGACCAGTTGAACTTATGGAATGACCAGCTCAACATATGACGTGACCAGCTCAACATATGACATGACCAGTTGAACTTATGGCATGACCAGCTGAACTTATGGCATGACCAGCTGAACTTATGGCATAACAAGCTGAACATATGACATAACAAGCTGAACATATGGCATGACCAGCTGAACTTATGGCATGACCAGCTGAACTTATGGCATGACCAGCTGAACTTATGGCATGACCAGTTGAACTTATGGCATGACCAGCTGAACTTATGGCATGACCAGCTGAACTTATGGCATGACCAGCTGAACTTATGGCATGACCAGCTGAACTTATGGCATGACCAGCTGAACTTATGACATGACCAGTTGAACTTATGGCATGACCAGCTGAACTTATGTCATGACCAGTTGAATTTATGACATGACCAGGTGAACTTATGGCATGACCAGCTGAACTTATGGCATGACCAGTTGAACTTATGGAATGACCAGTTGAACTTATGGCATGACCAGCTGAACTTATGGCATGACCAGCTCAACATGTGACATGACCAGCTGAACTTATGGAATGACCAGCTCAACATATGACATGACCAGCTGAACATATGACATGACCGGCTGAACTTATGGCATGAACAGTTGAACTTATGGCATGCCCAGTTGAAATTATGGCATGACCAGCTGAACTTATGGCATGACCCGTTGAACTTATGGAATGACCAGCTCAACATATGTCGTGACCAGCTCAACATATGACATGACCAGCTCAACATATGACATAACCAGTTGAACTTATGGCATGACCAGCTGAACTTATGGCATGACCAGCTGAACTTATGACATGACCAGTTGAACTTATGGCATGACCAGCTGAACTTATGTCATGACCAGTTGAATTTATGACATGACCAGGTGAACTTATGGCATGACCAGCTGAACTTATGGCATGACCAGTTGAACTTATGGAATGACCAGCTGAACATATGACATGACCGGCTGAACTTATGGCATGACCAGTTGAACTTATGGCATGCCCAGTTGAAATTATGGCATGACCAGCTGAACTTATGGCATGACCCGTTGAACTTATGGAATGACCAGCTCAACATATGTCGTGACCAGCTCAACATATGACATGACCAGCTCAACATATGACATAACCAGTTGAACTTATGGCATGACCAGCTGAACTTATGGCATGACCAGCTGAACTTATGGCATGACCAGTTGAACTTATGGAATGAGCAGTTGAACATATGGCATGACCAGCTGAACTTATGGCATGACCAGCTCAACATGTGACATGACCAGCTGAACTTATGGAATGACCAGCTCAACATATAACATGACCAGCTGAACATATGACATGACTGGCTGAACTTATGGCATGACCAGTTGAACTTATGGCATGCCCAGTTGAAATTATGGCATGACCAGCTGAACTTATGGCATGACCAGCTGAACTTATGGCATGACCAGCTGAACTTATGGCATAACAAGCTGAACATATGACATAACAAGCTGAACATATGGCATGACCAGCTGAACTTATGGCATGACCAGCTGAACTTATGGCATGACCAGCTGAACTTATGGCATGACCAGTTGAACTTATGGCATGACCAGCTGAACTTATGGCATGACCAGCTGAACTTATGGCATGACCAGCTGAACTTATGGCATGACCAGCTGAACTTATGGCATGACCAGCTGAACTTATGACATGACCAGTTGAACTTATGGCATGACCAGCTGAACTTATGTCATGACCAGTTGAATTTATGACATGACCAGGTGAACTTATGGCATGACCAGCTGAACTTATGGCATGACCAGTTGAACTTATGGAATGACCAGTTGAACTTATGGCATGACCAGCTGAACTTATGGCATGACCAGCTCAACATGTGACATGACCGGCTGAACTTATGGCATGAACAGTTGAACTTATGGCATGCCCAGTTGAAATTATGGCATGACCAGCTGAACTTATGGCATGACCCGTTGAACTTATGGAATGACCAGCTCAACATATGTCGTGACCAGCTCAACATATGACATGACCAGCTCAACATATGACATAACCAGTTGAACTTATGGCATGACCAGCTGAACTTATGGCATGACCAGCTGAACTTATGACATGACCAGTTGAACTTATGGCATGACCAGCTGAACTTATGTCATGACCAGTTGAATTTATGACATGACCAGGTGAACTTATGGCATGACCAGCTGAACTTATGGCATGACCAGTTGAACTTATGGAATGACCAGCTGAACATATGACATGACCGGCTGAACTTATGGCATGACCAGTTGAACTTATGGCATGCCCAGTTGAAATTATGACATGACCAGCTGAACTTATGGCATGACCCGTTGAACTTATGGAATGACCAGCTCAACATATGTCGTGACCAGCTCAACATATGACATGACCAGCTCAACATATGACATAACCAGTTGAACTTATGGCATGACCAGCTGAACTTATGGCATGACCAGCTGAACTTATGGCATGACCAGTTGAACTTATGGAATGAGCAGTTGAACTTATGGCATGACCAGCTGAACTTATGGCATGACCAGCTCAACATGTGACATGACCAGCTGAACTTATGGAATGACCAGCTCAACATATAAAATGACCAGCTGAACATATGACATGACTGGCTGAACTTATGGCATGACCAGTTGAACTTATGGCATGCCCAGTTGAAATTATGGCATGACCAGCTGAACTTATGGCATGACCAGCTGAACTTATGGCATGACCAGTTGAACTTATGGAATGACCAGCTGAACATATGACATAACAAGCTGAACATATGGCATGACCAGCTGAACATATGATATAACAAGCTGAACATATGGCATGACCAGCTGAACATATGACATAACAGGCTGAACATATGGCATGACCAGCTGAACATATGACATAACAAGCTGAACATATGGCATGACCAGCTGAACATATGACATAACAAGCGGAACATATGGCATGACCAGCTGAACTTATGGCATGACCAGCTGAACTTATGGCATGACCAGCTGAACTTATGGCATGACCAGTTGAACTTATGGCATGACCAGCTGAACTTATGGCATGACCAGTTGAACTTATGGCATGACCAGCTGAACTTATGGCATGACCAGCTGAACTTATGGCATGACCAGTTGAATTTATGACATGACCAGGTGAACTTTTGGCATGACCAGCTGAACTTATGGCATGACCAGCTGAACATATGACATAACAAGCTGAACATATGGCATGACCAGCTGAACATATGACATAACAAGCTGAACATATGGCATGACCAGCTGAACATATGACATAACAGGCTGAACATATGGCATGACCAGCTGAACATATGACATAACAAGCTGAACATATGGCATGACCAGCTGAACATATGACATAACAAGCTGAACATATGGCATGACCAGCTGAACTTATGGCATGACCAGCTGAACTTATGGCATGACCAGCTGAACTTATGGCATGACCAGTTGAACTTATGGCATGACCAGCTGAACTTATGGCATGACCAGTTGAACTTATGGCATGACCAGCTGAACTTATGGCATGACCAGCTGAACTTATGGCATGACCAGCTGAACATATGACATAACAAGCTAAACATATGGCATGACCAGCTGAACTTATGGCATGACCAGCTGAACTTATGGCATGACCAGCTGAACTTATGGCATGACCAGTTGAACTTATGGCATGACCAGCTGAACTTATGGCATGACCAGCTGAACTTATGACATGACCAGTTGAACTTATGGCATGACCAGCTGAACTTATGTCATGACCAGTTGAATTTATGACATGACCAGGTGAACGTATGGCATGACCAGCTGAACTTATGGCATGACCAGTTGAACTTATGGAATGACCAGTTGAACTTATGGCATGACCAGCTGAACTTATGGCATGACCAGCTCAACATGTGACATGACCAGCTGAACTTATGGAATGACCAGCTCAACATATGACATGACCAGCTGAACATATGGCATGACCAGCTGAACATATGACATAACAGGCTGAACATATGGCATGACCAGCTGAACATATGACATAACAAGCTGAACATATGGCATGACCAGCTCAACTTATGGCATGACCAGTTGAACTTATGGAATGACCAGCTCAACATATGACATGACCTGGTTAACATATGACATGACCAGTTGAACATATGACATGACCAGTTGAACATATAACATGACAAGCTGAATATATGACATGACCAGGTCAACATATGACATGACCAGGTCAACATATGACATGACCAGGTTAACATATGACATGACCAGCTCAACATATGACATGACCAGCTCAACATATGACATGACCAGCTCAACATATGGCATGACCAACTCAACATATGGCATGACCAGCTCAAAATATGACATGACCAGCTCAACATATGACATGACAATGCCAACATATGACATGATCAATTGAACATATGGCATGACCAGCTCAACATATGACATGACCAGCTGAACATATGACATAACAAGCTGAACATATGGCATGACCAGCTGAACATATGACATAACAAGCTGAACATATGGCATGACCAGCTGAACATATGACATAACAGGCTGAACATATGGCATGACCAGCTGAACATATGACATAACAAGCTGAACATACGACATGACCAGCTGAACATATGACATAACAAGCTGAACATATGGCATGACCAGCTGAACTTATGGCATGACCAGCTGAACTTATGGCATGACCAGCTGAACTTATGGCATGACCAGTTGAACTTATGGCATGACCAGCTGAACTTATGTCATGACCAGTTGAACTTATGGCATGACCAGCTGAACTTATGGCATGACCAGCTGAACATATGACATAACAAGCTGAACATATGGCATGACCAGCTGAACATATGACATAACAGGCTGATCATATGGCATGACCAGCTGAACATATGACATAACAAGCTGAACATATGGCATGACCAGCTGAACATATGTCATAACAAGCTGAACATATGGCATGACCAGCTGAACTTATGGCATGACCAGCTGAACTTATGGCATGACCAGCTGAACTTATGGCATGACCAGTTGAACTTATGGAATGACCAGCTGAACATATGACATGACCGGCTGAACTTATGGCATGACCAGTTGAACTTATGGCATGCCCAGTTGAAATTATGGCATGACCAGCTGAACTTATGGCATGACCCGTTGAACTTATGGAATGACCAGCTCAACATATGTCGTGACCAGCTCAACATATGACATGACCAGCTCAACATATGACATAACCAGTTGAACTTATGGCATGACCAGCTGAACTTATGGCATGACCAGCTGAACTTATGGCATGACCAGTTGAACTTATGGAATGAGCAGTTGAACTTATGGCATGACCAGCTGAACTTATGGCATGACCAGCTCAACATGTGACATGACCAGCTGAACTTATGGAATGACCAGCTCAACATATAACATGACCAGCTGAACATATGACATGACTGGCTGAACTTATGGCATGACCAGTTGAACTTATGGCATGCCCAGTTGAAATTATGGCATGACCAGCTGAACTTATGGCATGACCAGCTGAACTTATGGCATGACCAGTTGAACTTATGGAATGACCAGCTCAACATATGACGTGACCAGCTCAACATATGACATGACCAGTTGAACTTATGGCATGACCAGCTGAACTTATGGCATGACCAGCTGAACTTATGGCATGACCAGCTGAACTTATGACATGACCAGCTGAACATATGAATGACCAGCTGAACATATGACATAACAAGCTGAACATATGGCATGACCAGCTGAACATATGATATAACAAGCTGAACATATGGCATGACCAGCTGAACATATGACATAACAGGCTGAACATATGGCATGACCAGCTGAACATATGACATAACAAGCTGAACATATGGCATGACCAGCTGAACATATGACATAACAAGCGGAACATATGGCATGACCAGCTGAACTTATGGCATGACCAGCTGAACTTATGGCATGACCAGCTGAACTTATGGCATGACCAGTTGAACTTATGGCATGACCAGCTGAACTTATGGCATGACCAGTTGAACTTATGGCATGACCAGCTGAACTTATGGCATGACCAGCTGAACTTATGGCATGACCAGTTGAATTTATGACATGACCAGGTGAACTTTTGGCATGACCAGCTGAACTTATGGCATGACCAGCTGAACATATGACATAACAAGCTGAACATATGGCATGACCAGCTGAACATATGACATAACAAGCTGAACATATGGCATGACCAGCTGAACATATGACATAACAGGCTGAACATATGGCATGACCAGCTGAACATATGACATAACAAGCTGAACATATGGCATGACCAGCTGAACATATGACATAACAAGCTGAACATATGGCATGACCAGCTGAACTTATGGCATGACCAGCTGAACTTATGGCATGACCAGCTGAACTTATGGCATGACCAGTTGAACTTATGGAATGAGCAGTTGAACTTATGGCATGACCAGCTGAACTTATGGCATGACCAGCTCAACATGTGACATGACCAGCTGAACTTATGGAATGACCAGCTCAACATATAACATGACCAGCTGAACATATGACATGACTGGCTGAACTTATGGCATGACCAGTTGAACTTATGGCATGCCCAGTTGAAATTATGGCATGACCAGCTGAACTTATGGCATGACCAGCTGAACTTATGGCATGACCAGTTGAACTTATGGAATGACCAGCTCAACATATGACGTGACCAGCTCAACATATGACATGACCAGTTGAACTTATGGCATGACCAGCTGAACTTATGGCATGACCAGCTGAACTTATGGCATGACCAGCTGAACTTATGACATGACCAGCTGAACATATGAATGACCAGCTGAACATATGACATAACAAGCTGAACATATGGCATGACCAGCTGAACATATGATATAACAAGCTGAACATATGGCATGACCAGCTGAACATATGACATAACAGGCTGAACATATGGCATGACCAGCTGAACATATGACATAACAAGCTGAACATATGGCATGACCAGCTGAACATATGACATAACAAGCGGAACATATGGCATGACCAGCTGAACTTATGGCATGACCAGCTGAACTTATGGCATGACCAGCTGAACTTATGGCATGACCAGTTGAACTTATGGCATGACCAGCTGAACTTATGGCATGACCAGTTGAACTTATGGCATGACCAGCTGAACTTATGGCATGACCAGCTGAACTTATGGCATGACCAGTTGAATTTATGACATGACCAGGTGAACTTTTGGCATGACCAGCTGAACTTATGGCATGACCAGCTGAACATATGACATAACAAGCTGAACATATGGCATGACCAGCTGAACATATGACATAACAAGCTGAACATATGGCATGACCAGCTGAACATATGACATAACAGGCTGAACATATGGCATGACCAGCTGAACATATGACATAACAAGCTGAACATATGGCATGACCAGCTGAACATATGACATAACAAGCTGAACATATGGCATGACCAGCTGAACTTATGGCATGACCAGCTGAACTTATGGCATGACCAGCTGAACTTATGGCATGACCAGTTGAACTTATGGCATGACCAGCTGAACTTATGGCATGACCAGTTGAACTTATGGCATGACCAGCTGAACTTATGGCATGACCAGCTGAACTTATGGCATGACCAGCTGAACATATGACATAACAAGCTAAACATATGGCATGACCAGCTGAACTTATGGCATGACCAGCTGAACTTATGGCATGACCAGCTGAACTTATGGCATGACCAGTTGAACTTATGGCATGACCAGCTGAACTTATGGCATGACCAGCTGAACTTATGACATGACCAGTTGAACTTATGGCATGACCAGCTGAACTTATGTCATGACCAGTTGAATTTATGACATGACCAGGTGAACGTATGGCATGACCAGCTGAACTTATGGCATGACCAGTTGAACTTATGGAATGACCAGTTGAACTTATGGCATGACCAGCTGAACTTATGGCATGACCAGCTCAACATGTGACATGACCAGCTGAACTTATGGAATGACCAGCTCAACATATGACATGACCAGCTGAACATATGGCATGACCAGCTGAACATATGACATAACAGGCTGAACATATGGCATGACCAGCTGAACATATGACATAACAAGCTGAACATATGGCATGACCAGCTCAACTTATGGCATGACCAGTTGAACTTATGGAATGACCAGCTCAACATATGACATGACCTGGTTAACATATGACATGACCAGTTGAACATATGACATGACCAGTTGAACATATAACATGACAAGCTGAATATATGACATGACCAGGTCAACATATGACATGACCAGGTCAACATATGACATGACCAGGTTAACATATGACATGACCAGCTCAACATATGACATGACCAGCTCAACATATGACATGACCAGCTCAACATATGGCATGACCAACTCAACATATGGCATGACCAGCTCAAAATATGACATGACCAGCTCAACATATGACATGACAATGCCAACATATGACATGATCAATTGAACATATGGCATGACCAGCTCAACATATGACATGACCAGCTGAACATATGACATAACAAGCTGAACATATGGCATGACCAGCTGAACATATGACATAACAAGCTGAACATATGGCATGACCAGCTGAACATATGACATAACAGGCTGAACATATGGCATGACCAGCTGAACATATGACATAACAAGCTGAACATACGACATGACCAGCTGAACATATGACATAACAAGCTGAACATATGGCATGACCAGCTGAACTTATGGCATGACCAGCTGAACTTATGGCATGACCAGCTGAACTTATGGCATGACCAGTTGAACTTATGGCATGACCAGCTGAACTTATGTCATGACCAGTTGAACTTATGGCATGACCAGCTGAACTTATGGCATGACCAGCTGAACATATGACATAACAAGCTGAACATATGGCATGACCAGCTGAACATATGACATAACAGGCTGATCATATGGCATGACCAGCTGAACATATGACATAACAAGCTGAACATATGGCATGACCAGCTGAACATATGTCATAACAAGCTGAACATATGGCATGACCAGCTGAACTTATGGCATGACCAGCTGAACTTATGGCATGACCAGCTGAACTTATGGCATGACCAGTTGAACTTATGGAATGACCAGCTGAACATATGACATGACCGGCTGAACTTATGGCATGACCAGTTGAACTTATGGCATGCCCAGTTGAAATTATGGCATGACCAGCTGAACTTATGGCATGACCCGTTGAACTTATGGAATGACCAGCTCAACATATGTCGTGACCAGCTCAACATATGACATGACCAGCTCAACATATGACATAACCAGTTGAACTTATGGCATGACCAGCTGAACTTATGGCATGACCAGCTGAACTTATGGCATGACCAGTTGAACTTATGGAATGAGCAGTTGAACTTATGGCATGACCAGCTGAACTTATGGCATGACCAGCTCAACATGTGACATGACCAGCTGAACTTATGGAATGACCAGCTCAACATATAACATGACCAGCTGAACATATGACATGACTGGCTGAACTTATGGCATGACCAGTTGAACTTATGGCATGCCCAGTTGAAATTATGGCATGACCAGCTGAACTTATGGCATGACCAGCTGAACTTATGGCATGACCAGTTGAACTTATGGAATGACCAGCTCAACATATGACGTGACCAGCTCAACATATGACATGACCAGTTGAACTTATGGCATGACCAGCTGAACTTATGGCATGACCAGCTGAACTTATGGCATGACCAGCTGAACTTATGACATGACCAGCTGAACATATGAATGACCAGCTGAACATATGACATAACAAGCTGAACATATGGCATGACCAGCTGAACATATGATATAACAAGCTGAACATATGGCATGACCAGCTGAACATATGACATAACAGGCTGAACATATGGCATGACCAGCTGAACATATGACATAACAAGCTAAACATATGGCATGACCAGCTGAACTTATGGCATGACCAGCTGAACTTATGGCATGACCAGCTGAACTTATGGCATGACCAGTTGAACTTATGGCATGACCAGCTGAACTTATGGCATGACCAGCTGAACTTATGACATGACCAGTTGAACTTATGGCATGACCAGGTGAACGTATGGCATGACCAGCTGAACTTATGGCATGACCAGTTGAACTTATGGAATGACCAGTTGAACTTATGGCATGACCAGCTGAACTTATGGCATGACCAGCTCAACATGTGACATGACCAGCTGAACTTATGGAATGACCAGCTCAACATATGACATGACCAGCTGAACATATGGCATGACCAGCTGAACATATGACATAACAGGCTGAACATATGGCATGACCAGCTGAACATATGACATAACAAGCTGAACATATGGCATGACCAGCTCAACTTATGGCATGACCAGTTGAACTTATGGAATGACCAGCTCAACATATGACATGACCTGGTTAACATATGACATGACCAGTTGAACATATGACATGACCAGTTGAACATATAACATGACAAGCTGAATATATGACATGACCAGGTCAACATATGACATGACCAGGTCAACATATGACATGACCAGGTTAACATATGACATGACCAGCTCAACATATGACATGACCAGCTCAACATATGACATGACCAGCTCAACATATGGCATGACCAACTCAACATATGGCATGACCAGCTCAAAATATGACATGACCAGCTCAACATATGACATGACAATGCCAACATATGACATGATCAATTGAACATATGGCATGACCAGCTCAACATATGACATGACCAGCTGAACATATGACATAACAAGCTGAACATATGGCATGACCAGCTGAACATATGACATAACAAGCTGAACATATGGCATGACCAGCTGAACATATGACATAACAGGCTGAACATATGGCATGACCAGCTGAACATATGACATAACAAGCTGAACATACGACATGACCAGCTGAACATATGACATAACAAGCTGAACATATGGCATGACCAGCTGAACTTATGGCATGACCAGCTGAACTTATGGCATGACCAGCTGAACTTATGGCATGACCAGTTGAACTTATGGCATGACCAGCTGAACTTATGTCATGACCAGTTGAACTTATGGCATGACCAGCTGAACTTATGGCATGACCAGCTGAACATATGACATAACAAGCTGAACATATGGCATGACCAGCTGAACATATGACATAACAGGCTGATCATATGGCATGACCAGCTGAACATATGACATAACAAGCTGAACATATGGCATGACCAGCTGAACATATGTCATAACAAGCTGAACATATGGCATGACCAGCTGAACTTATGGCATGACCAGCTGAACTTATGGCATGACCAGCTGAACTTATGGCATGACCAGTTGAACTTATGGAATGACCAGCTGAACATATGACATGACCGGCTGAACTTATGGCATGACCAGTTGAACTTATGGCATGCCCAGTTGAAATTATGGCATGACCAGCTGAACTTATGGCATGACCCGTTGAACTTATGGAATGACCAGCTCAACATATGTCGTGACCAGCTCAACATATGACATGACCAGCTCAACATATGACATAACCAGTTGAACTTAAGGCATGACCAGCTGAACTTATGGCATGACCAGCTGAACTTATGGCATGACCAGTTGAACTTATGGAATGAGCAGTTGAACTTATGGCATGACCAGCTGAACTTATGGCATGACCAGCTCAACATGTGACATGACCAGCTGAACTTATGGAATGACCAGCTCAACATATAACATGACCAGCTGAACATATGACATGACTGGCTGAACTTATGGCATGACCAGTTGAACTTATGGCATGCCCAGTTGAAATTATGGCATGACCAGCTGAACTTATGGCATGACCAGCTGAACTTATGGCATGACCAGTTGAACTTATGGAATGACCAGCTCAACATATGACGTGACCAGCTCAACATATGACATGACCAGTTGAACTTATGGCATGACCAGCTGAACTTATGGCATGACCAGCTGAACTTATGGCATGACCAGCTGAACTTATGACATGACCAGCTGAACATATGAATGACCAGCTGAACATATGACATAACAAGCTGAACATATGGCATGACCAGCTGAACATATGATATAACAAGCTGAACATATGGCATGACCAGCTGAACATATGACATAACAGGCTGAACATATGGCATGACCAGCTGAACATATGACATAACAAGCTGAACATATGGCATGACCAGCTGAACATATGACATAACAAGCGGAACATATGGCATGACCAGCTGAACTTATGGCATGACCAGCTGAACTTATGGCATGACCAGCTGAACTTATGGCATGACCAGTTGAACTTATGGCATGACCAGCTGAACTTATGGCATGACCAGTTGAACTTATGGCATGACCAGCTGAACTTATGGCATGACCAGCTGAACTTATGGCATGACCAGTTGAATTTATGACATGACCAGGTGAACTTTTGGCATGACCAGCTGAACTTATGGCATGACCAGCTGAACATATGACATAACAAGCTGAACATATGGCATGACCAGCTGAACATATGACATAACAAGCTGAACATATGGCATGACCAGCTGAACATATGACATAACAGGCTGAACATATGGCATGACCAGCTGAACATATGACATAACAAGCTGAACATATGGCATGACCAGCTGAACATATGACATAACAAGCTGAACATATGGCATGACCAGCTGAACTTATGGCATGACCAGCTGAACTTATGGCATGACCAGCTGAACTTATGGCATGACCAGTTGAACTTATGGCATGACCAGCTGAACTTATGGCATGACCAGTTGAACTTATGGCATGACCAGCTGAACTTATGGCATGACCAGCTGAACTTATGGCATGACCAGCTGAACATATGACATAACAAGCTAAACATATGGCATGACCAGCTGAACTTATGGCATGACCAGCTGAACTTATGGCATGACCAGCTGAACTTATGGCATGACCAGTTGAACTTATGGCATGACCAGCTGAACTTATGGCATGACCAGCTGAACTTATGACATGACCAGTTGAACTTATGGCATGACCAGCTGAACTTATGTCATGACCAGTTGAATTTATGACATGACCAGGTGAACGTATGGCATGACCAGCTGAACTTATGGCATGACCAGTTGAACTTATGGAATGACCAGTTGAACTTATGGCATGACCAGCTGAACTTATGGCATGACCAGCTCAACATGTGACATGACCAGCTGAACTTATGGAATGACCAGCTCAACATATGACATGACCAGCTGAACATATGGCATGACCAGCTGAACATATGACATAACAGGCTGAACATATGGCATGACCAGCTGAACATATGACATAACAAGCTGAACATATGGCATGACCAGCTCAACTTATGGCATGACCAGTTGAACTTATGGAATGACCAGCTCAACATATGACATGACTTGGTTAACATATGACATGACCAGTTGAACATATGACATGACCAGTTGAACATATAACATGACAAGCTGAATATATGACATGACCAGGTCAACATATGACATGACCAGGTCAACATATGACATGACCAGGTTAACATATGACATGACCAGCTCAACATATGACATGACCAGCTCAACATATGACATGACCAGCTCAACATATGGCATGACCAACTCAACATATGGCATGACCAGCTCAAAATATGACATGACCAGCTCAACATATGACATGACAATGCCAACATATGACATGATCAATTGAACATATGGCATGACCAGCTCAACATATGACATGACCAGCTGAACATATGACATAACAAGCTGAACATATGGCATGACCAGCTGAACATATGACATAACAAGCTGAACATATGGCATGACCAGCTGAACATATGACATAACAGGCTGAACATATGGCATGACCAGCTGAACATATGACATAACAAGCTGAACATACGGCATGACCAGCTGAACATATGACATAACAAGCTGAACAT
Source organism: Cepaea hortensis (assembly GCA_963921405.1). Lineage (NCBI taxonomy): Eukaryota > Metazoa > Mollusca > Gastropoda > Stylommatophora > Helicidae > Cepaea > Cepaea hortensis. The sequence goes on along the minus strand of OY992891.1, from coordinate 3,707,532 downwards.
ATGGCATGACCAGCTGAACTTATGTCATGACCAGCTGAACTTATGGCATGACCAGCTGAACTTATGGCATGACCAGTTGAACTTATGGCATGACCAGCTGAACTTATGTCATGACCAGTTGAACTTATGGCATGACCAGCTGAACTTATGGCATGACCAGCTGAACATATGACATAACAAGCTGAACATATGGCATGACCAGCTGAACATATGACATAACAGGCTGATCATATGGCATGACCAGCTGAACATATGACATAACAAGCTGAACATATGGCATGACCAGCTGAACATATGACATAACAAGCTGAACATATGGCATGACCAGCTGAACTTATGGCATGACCAGCTGAACTTATGGCATGACCAGCTGAACTTATGGCATGACCAGTTGAACTTATGGCATGACCAGCTGAACTTATGGCATGACCAGTTGAACTTATGGCATGACCAGCTGAACTTATGGCATGACCAGCTGAACTTATGGCATGACCAGCTGAACTTATGGCATGACCAGCTGAACTTATGGCATGACCAGCTGAACTTATGACGTGACCAGCTGAACTTATGGCATGACCAGCTGAACTTATGACATGACCAGTTGAACTTATGGCATGACCAGCTGAACTTATGTCATGACCAGTTGAATTTATGACATGACCAGGTGAACTTTTGGCATGACCAGCTGAACTTATGGCATGACCAGTTGAACTTATGGAATGAGCAGTTGAACTTATGGCATGACCAGCTGAACTTATGGCATGACCAGCTCAACATGTGACATGACCAGCTGAACTTATGGAATGACCAGCTCAACATATAACATGACCAGCTGAACATATGACATGACTGGCTGAACTTATGGCATGACCAGTTGAACTTATGGCATGCCCAGTTGAAATTATGGCATGACCAGCTGAACTTATGGCATGACCAGCTGAACTTATGGCATGACCAGTTGAACTTATGGAATGACCAGCTCAACATATGACGTGACCAGCTCAACATATGACATGACCAGTTGAACTTATGGCATGACCAGCTGAACTTATGGCATGACCAGCTGAACTTATGGCATGACCAGCTGAACTTATGACATGACCAGCTGAACATATGAATGACCAGCTGAACATATGACATAACGAGCTGAACATATGGCATGACCAGCTGAACATATGATATAACAAGCTGAACATATGGCATGACCAGCTGAACATATGACATAACAGGCTGAACATATGGCATGACAAGCTGAACATATGACATAACAAGCTGAACATATGGCATGACCAGCTGAACTTATGGCATGACCAGCTGAACTTATGGCATGACCAGCTGAACTTATGGCATGACCAGTTGAACTTATGGCATGACCAGCTGAACTTATTGCATGACCAGTTGAACTTATGGCATGACCAGCTGAACTTATGGCATGACCAGCTGAACTTATGGCATGACCAGTTGAATTTATGACATGACCAGGTGAACTTTTGGCATGACCAGCTGAACTTATGGCATGACCAGCTGAACATATGACATAACAAGCTGAACATATGGCATGACCAGCTGAACATATGACATAACAAGCTGAACATATGGCATGACCAGCTGAACATATGACATAACAGGCTGAACATATGGCATGACCAGCTGAACATATGACATAACAAGCTGAACATATGGCATGACCAGCTGAACATATGACATAACAAGCTGAACATATGGCATGACCAGCTGAACTTATGGCATGACCAGCTGAACTTATGGCATGACCAGCTGAACTTATGGCATGACCAGTTGAACTTATGGCATGACCAGCTGAACTTATGGCATGACCAGTTGAACTTATGGCATGACCAGCTGAACTTATGGCATGACCAGCTGAACTTATGGCATGACCAGCTGAACATATGACATAACAAGCTGAACATATGGCATGACCAGCTGAACTTATGGCATGACCAGCTGAACTTATGGCATGACCAGCTGAACTTATGGCATGACCAGTTGAACTTATGGCATGACCAGCTGAACTTATGGCATGACCAGCTGAACTTATGGCATGACCAGCTGAACTTATGGCATGACCAGCTGAACTTATGGCATGACCAGCTGAACTTATGGCATGACCAGCTGAACTTATGATATGACCAGCTGAACTTATGGCATGACCAGCTGAACTTATGACATGACCAGTTGAACTTATGGCATGACCAGCTGAACTTATGTCATGACCAGTTGAATTTATGACATGACCAGGTGAACTTATGGCATGACCAGCTGAACTTATGGCATGACCAGTTGAACTTATGGAATGACCAGTTGAACTTATGGCATGACCAGCTGAACTTATGGCATGACCAGCTCAACATGTGACATGACCAGCTGAACTTATGGAATGACCAGCTCAACATATGACATGACCAGCTGAACATATGACATGACCGGCTGAACTTATGGCATGACCAGTTGAACTTATGGCATGCCCAGTTGAAATTATGGCATGACCAGCTGAACTTATGGCATGACCCGTTGAACTTATGGAATAACCAGCTCAACATATGTCGTGACCAGCTCAACATATGACATGACCAGCTCAACATATGACATAACCAGTTGAACTTATGGCATGACCAGCTGAACTTATGGCATGACCAGCTGAACTTATGACATGACCAGTTGAACTTATGGCATGACCAGCTGAACTTATGTCATGACCAGTTGAATTTATGACATGACCAGGTGAACTTATGGCATGACCAGCTGAACTTATGGCATGACCAGTTGAACTTATGGAATGACCAGCTGAACATATGACATGACCGGCTGAACTTATGGCATGACCAGTTGAACTTATGGCATGCCCAGTTGAAATTATGGCATGACCAGCTGAACTTATGGCATGACCCGTTGAACTTATGGAATGACCAGCTCAACATATGTCGTGACCAGCTCAACATATGACATGACCAGCTCAACATATGACATAACCAGTTGAACTTATGGCATGACCAGCTGAACTTATGGCATGACCAGCTGAACTTATGGCATGACCAGTTGAACTTATGGAATGAGCAGTTGAACATATGGCATGACCAGCTGAACTTATGGCATGACCAGCTCAACATGTGACATGACCAGCTGAACTTATGGAATGACCAGCTCAACATATAACATGACCAGCTGAACATATGACATGACTGGCTGAACTTATGGCATGACCAGTTGAACTTATGGCATGCCCAGTTGAAATTATGGCATGACCAGCTGAACTTATGGCATGACCAGCTGAAATTATGGCATGACCAGTTGAACTTATGGAATGACCAGCTCAACATATGACGTGACCAGCTCAACATATGACATGACCAGTTGAACTTATGGCATGACCAGCTGAACTTATGGCATGACCAGCTGAACTTATGGCATAACAAGCTGAACATATGACATAACAAGCTGAACATATGGCATGACCAGCTGAACTTATGGCATGACCAGCTGAACTTATGGCATGACCAGCTGAACTTATGGCATGACCAGTTGAACTTATGGCATGACCAGCTGAACTTATGGCATGACCAGCTGAACTTATGCCATGACCAGCTGAACTTATGGCATGACCAGCTGAACTTATGGCATGACCAGCTGAACTTATGACATGACCAGTTGAACTTATGGCATGACCAGCTCAACATATGACATGACTTGGTTAACATATGACATGACCAGTTGAACATATGACATGACCAGTTGAACATATAACATGACAAGCTGAATATATGACATGACCAGGTCAACATATGACATAACAGGCTGAACATATGGCATGACCAGCTGAACATATGACATGACCAGCTGAACATATGGCATGACCAGCTCAACTTATGGCATGACCAGTTGAACTTATGGAATGACCAGCTCAACATATGACATGACTTGGTTAACATATGACATGACCAGTTGAACATATGACATGACCAGTTGAACATATAACATGACAAGCTGAATATATGACATGACCAGGTCAACATATGACATGACCAGGTCAACATATGACATGACCAGGTTAACATATGACATGACCAGCTCAACATATGACATGACCAGCTCAACATATGACATGACCAGCTCAACATATGGCATGACCAACTCAACATATGGCATGACCAGCTCAAAATATGACATGACCAGCTCAACATATGACATGACAATGCCAACATATGACATGATCAATTGAACATATGGCATGACCAGCTCAACATATGACATGACCAGCTGAACATATGACATAACAAGCTGAACATATGGCATGACCAGCTGAACATATGACATAACAAGCTGAACATATGGCATGACCAGCTGAACATATGACATAACAGGCTGAACATATGGCATGACCAGCTGAACATATGACATAACAAGCTGAACATACGGCATGACCAGCTGAACATATGACATAACAAGCTGAACATATGGCATGACCAGCTGAACTTATGTCATGACCAGCTGAACTTATGGCATGACCAGCTGAACTTATGGCATGACCAGTTGAACTTATGGCATGACCAGCTGAACTTATGTCATGACCAGTTGAACTTATGGCATGACCAGCTGAACTTATGGCATGACCAGCTGAACATATGACATAACAAGCTGAACATATGGCATGACCAGCTGAACATATGACATAACAGGCTGATCATATGGCATGACCAGCTGAACATATGACATAACAAGCTGAACATATGGCATGACCAGCTGAACATATGACATAACAAGCTGAACATATGGCATGACCAGCTGAACTTATGGCATGACCAGCTGAACTTATGGCATGACCAGCTGAACTTATGGCATGACCAGTTGAACTTATGGCATGACCAGCTGAACTTATGGCATGACCAGTTGAACTTATGGCATGACCAGCTGAACTTATGGCATGACCAGCTGAACTTATGGCATGACCAGCTGAACTTATGGCATGACCAGCTGAACTTATGGCATGACCAGCTGAACTTATGACGTGACCAGCTGAACTTATGGCATGACCAGCTGAACTTATGACATGACCAGTTGAACTTATGGCATGACCAGCTGAACTTATGTCATGACCAGTTGAATTTATGACATGACCAGGTGAACTTTTGGCATGACCAGCTGAACTTATGGCATGACCAGTTGAACTTATGGAATGAGCAGTTGAACTTATGGCATGACCAGCTGAACTTATGGCATGACCAGCTCAACATGTGACATGACCAGCTGAACTTATGGAATGACCAGCTCAACATATAACATGACCAGCTGAACATATGACATGACTGGCTGAACTTATGGCATGACCAGTTGAACTTATGGCATGCCCAGTTGAAATTATGGCATGACCAGCTGAACTTATGGCATGACCAGCTGAACTTATGGCATGACCAGTTGAACTTATGGAATGACCAGCTCAACATATGACGTGACCAGCTCAACATATGACATGACCAGTTGAACTTATGGCATGACCAGCTGAACTTATGGCATGACCAGCTGAACTTATGGCATGACCAGCTGAACTTATGACATGACCAGCTGAACATATGAATGACCAGCTGAACATATGACATAACGAGCTGAACATATGGCATGACCAGCTGAACATATGATATAACAAGCTGAACATATGGCATGACCAGCTGAACATATGACATAACAGGCTGAACATATGGCATGACAAGCTGAACATATGACATAACAAGCTGAACATATGGCATGACCAGCTGAACTTATGGCATGACCAGCTGAACTTATGGCATGACCAGCTGAACTTATGGCATGACCAGTTGAACTTATGGCATGACCAGCTGAACTTATTGCATGACCAGTTGAACTTATGGCATGACCAGCTGAACTTATGGCATGACCAGCTGAACTTATGGCATGACCAGTTGAATTTATGACATGACCAGGTGAACTTTTGGCATGACCAGCTGAACTTATGGCATGACCAGCTGAACATATGACATAACAAGCTGAACATATGGCATGACCAGCTGAACATATGACATAACAAGCTGAACATATGGCATGACCAGCTGAACATATGACATAACAGGCTGAACATATGGCATGACCAGCTGAACATATGACATAACAAGCTGAACATATGGCATGACCAGCTGAACATATGACATAACAAGCTGAACATATGGCATGACCAGCTGAACTTATGGCATGACCAGCTGAACTTATGGCATGACCAGCTGAACTTATGGCATGACCAGTTGAACTTATGGCATGACCAGCTGAACTTATGGCATGACCAGTTGAACTTATGGCATGACCAGCTGAACTTATGGCATGACCAGCTGAACTTATGGCATGACCAGCTGAACATATGACATAACAAGCTGAACATATGGCATGACCAGCTGAACTTATGGCATGACCAGCTGAACTTATGGCATGACCAGCTGAACTTATGGCATGACCAGTTGAACTTATGGCATGACCAGCTGAACTTATGGCATGACCAGCTGAACTTATGGCATGACCAGCTGAACTTATGGCATGACCAGCTGAACTTATGGCATGACCAGCTGAACTTATGGCATGACCAGCTGAACTTATGATATGACCAGCTGAACTTATGGCATGACCAGCTGAACTTATGACATGACCAGTTGAACTTATGGCATGACCAGCTGAACTTATGTCATGACCAGTTGAATTTATGACATGACCAGGTGAACTTATGGCATGACCAGCTGAACTTATGGCATGACCAGTTGAACTTATGGAATGACCAGTTGAACTTATGGCATGACCAGCTGAACTTATGGCATGACCAGCTCAACATGTGACATGACCAGCTGAACTTATGGAATGACCAGCTCAACATATGACATGACCAGCTGAACATATGACATGACCGGCTGAACTTATGGCATGACCAGTTGAACTTATGGCATGCCCAGTTGAAATTATGGCATGACCAGCTGAACTTATGGCATGACCCGTTGAACTTATGGAATAACCAGCTCAACATATGTCGTGACCAGCTCAACATATGACATGACCAGCTCAACATATGACATAACCAGTTGAACTTATGGCATGACCAGCTGAACTTATGGCATGACCAGCTGAACTTATGACATGACCAGTTGAACTTATGGCATGACCAGCTGAACTTATGTCATGACCAGTTGAATTTATGACATGACCAGGTGAACTTATGGCATGACCAGCTGAACTTATGGCATGACCAGTTGAACTTATGGAATGACCAGCTGAACATATGACATGACCGGCTGAACTTATGGCATGACCAGTTGAACTTATGGCATGCCCAGTTGAAATTATGGCATGACCAGCTGAACTTATGGCATGACCCGTTGAACTTATGGAATGACCAGCTCAACATATGTCGTGACCAGCTCAACATATGACATGACCAGCTCAACATATGACATAACCAGTTGAACTTATGGCATGACCAGCTGAACTTATGGCATGACCAGCTGAACTTATGGCATGACCAGTTGAACTTATGGAATGAGCAGTTGAACATATGGCATGACCAGCTGAACTTATGGCATGACCAGCTCAACATGTGACATGACCAGCTGAACTTATGGAATGACCAGCTCAACATATAACATGACCAGCTGAACATATGACATGACTGGCTGAACTTATGGCATGACCAGTTGAACTTATGGCATGCCCAGTTGAAATTATGGCATGACCAGCTGAACTTATGGCATGACCAGCTGAAATTATGGCATGACCAGTTGAACTTATGGAATGACCAGCTCAACATATGACGTGACCAGCTCAACATATGACATGACCAGTTGAACTTATGGCATGACCAGCTGAACTTATGGCATGACCAGCTGAACTTATGGCATAACAAGCTGAACATATGACATAACAAGCTGAACATATGGCATGACCAGCTGAACTTATGGCATGACCAGCTGAACTTATGGCATGACCAGCTGAACTTATGGCATGACCAGTTGAACTTATGGCATGACCAGCTGAACTTATGGCATGACCAGCTGAACTTATGCCATGACCAGCTGAACTTATGGCATGACCAGCTGAACTTATGGCATGACCAGCTGAACTTATGACATGACCAGTTGAACTTATGGCATGACCAGCTGAACTTATGTCATGACCAGTTGAATTTATGACATGACCAGGTGAACTTATGGCATGACCAGCTGAACTTATGGCATGACCAGTTGAACTTATGGAATGACCAGTTGAACTTATGGCATGACCAGCTGAACTTATGGCATGACCAGCTCAACATGTGACATGACCAGCTGAACTTATGGAATGACCAGCTCAACATATGACATGACCAGCTGAACATATGACATGACCGGCTGAACTTATGGCATGAACAGTTGAACTTATGGCATGCCCAGTTGAAATTATGGCATGACCAGCTGAACTTATGGCATGACCCGTTGAACTTATGGAATGACCAGCTCAACATATGTCGTGACCAGCTCAACATATGACATGACCAGCTCAACATATGACATAACCAGTTGAACTTATGGCATGACCAGCTGAACTTATGGCATGACCAGCTGAACTTATGACATGACCAGTTGAACTTATGGCATGACCAGCTGAACTTATGTCATGACCAGTTGAATTTATGACATGACCAGGTGAACTTATGGCATGACCAGCTGAACTTATGGCATGACCAGTTGAACTTATGGAATGACCAGCTGAACATATGACATGACCGGCTGAACTTATGGCATGACCAGTTGAACTTATGGCATGCCCAGTTGAAATTATGGCATGACCAGCTGACTTTATGGCATGACCCGTTGAACTTATGGAATGACCAGCTCAACATATGTCGTGACCAGCTCAACATATGACATGACCATCTCAACATATGACATAACCAGTTGAACTTATGGCATGACCAGCTGAACTTATGGCATGACCAGCTGAACTTATGGCATGACCAGTTGAACTTATGGAATGAGCAGTTGAACATATGGCATGACCAGCTGAACATATGGCATGACCAGCTCAACATGTGACATGACCAGCTGAACTTATGGAATGACCAGCTCAACATATAACATGACCAGCTGAACATATGACATGACTGGCTGAACTTATGGCATGACCAGTTGAACTTATGGCATGCCCAGTTGAAATTATGGCATGACCAGCTGAACTTATGGCATGACCAGCTGAACTTATGGCATGACCAGCTGAACTTATGGCATAACAAGCTGAACATATGACATAACAAGCTGAACATATGGCATGACCAGCTGAACTTATGGCATGACCAGCTGAACTTATGGCATGACCAGCTGAACTTATGGCATGACCAGTTGAACTTATGGCATGACCAGCTGAACTTATGGCATGACCAGCTGAACTTATGGCATGACCAGCTGAACTTATGGCATGACCAGCTGAACTTATGGCATGACCAGCTGAACTTATGACATGACCAGTTGAACTTATGGCATGACCAGCTGAACTTATGTCATGACCAGTTGAATTTATGACATGACCAGGTGAACTTATGGCATGACCAGCTGAACTTATGGCATGACCAGTTGAACTTATGGAATGACCAGTTGAACTTATGGCATGACCAGCTGAACTTATGGCATGACCAGCTCAACATGTGACATGACCGGCTGAACTTATGGCATGAACAGTTGAACTTATGGCATGCCCAGTTGAAATTATGGCATGACCAGCTGAACTTATGGCATGACCCGTTGAACTTATGGAATGACCAGCTCAACATATGTCGTGACCAGCTCAACATATGACATGACCAGCTCAACATATGACATAACCAGTTGAACTTATGGCATGACCAGCTGAACTTATGGCATGACCAGCTGAACTTATGACATGACCAGTTGAACTTATGGCATGACCAGCTGAACTTATGTCATGACCAGTTGAATTTATGACATGACCAGGTGAACTTATGGCATGACCAGCTGAACTTATGGCATGACCAGTTGAACTTATGGAATGACCAGCTGAACATATGACATGACCGGCTGAACTTATGGCATGACCAGTTGAACTTATGGCATGCCCAGTTGAAATTATGGCATGACCAGCTGAACTTATGGCATGACCCGTTGAACTTATGGAATGACCAGCTCAACATATGTCGTGACCAGCTCAACATATGACATGACCAGCTCAACATATGACATAACCAGTTGAACTTATGGCATGACCAGCTGAACTTATGGCATGACCAGCTGAACTTATGGCATGACCAGTTGAACTTATGGAATGAGCAGTTGAACTTATGGCATGACCAGCTGAACTTATGGCATGACCAGCTCAACATGTGACATGACCAGCTGAACTTATGGAATGACCAGCTCAACATATAACATGACCAGCTGAACATATGACATGACTGGCTGAACTTATGGCATGACCAGTTGAACTTATGGCATGCCCAGTTGAAATTATGGCATGACCAGCTGAACTTATGGCATGACCAGCTGAACTTATGGCATGACCAGTTGAACTTATGGAATGACCAGCTCAACATATGACGTGACCAGCTCAACATATGACATGACCAGTTGAACTTATGGCATGACCAGCTGAACTTATGGCATGACCAGCTGAACTTATGGCATGACCAGCTGAACTTATGACATGACCAGCTGAACATATGAATGACCAGCTGAACATATGACATAACAAGCTGAACATATGGCATGACCAGCTGAACATATGATATAACAAGCTGAACATATGGCATGACCAGCTGAACATATGACATAACAGGCTGAACATATGGCATGACCAGCTGAACATATGACATAACAAGCTGAACATATGGCATGACCAGCTGAACATATGACATAACAAGCGGAACATATGGCATGACCAGCTGAACTTATGGCATGACGAGCTGAACTTATGGCATGACCAGCTGAACTTATGGCATGACCAGTTGAACTTATGGCATGACCAGCTGAACTTATGGCATGACCAGTTGAACTTATGGCATGACCAGCTGAACTTATGGCATGACCAGCTGAACTTATGGCATGACCAGTTGAATTTATGACATGACCAGGTGAACTTTTGGCATGACCAGCTGAACTTATGGCATGACCAGCTAAAAATATGACATAACAAGCTGAACATATGGCATGACCAGCTGAACATATGACATAACAAGCTGAACATATGGCATGACCAGCTGAACATATGACATAACAGGCTGAACATATGGCATGACCAGCTGAACATATGACATAACAAGCTGAACATATGGCATGACCAGCTGAACATATGACATAACAAGCTGAACATATGGCATGACCAGCTGAACTTATGGCATGACCAGCTGAACTTATGGCATGACCAGCTGAACTTATGGCATGACCAGTTGAACTTATGGCATGACCAGCTGAACTTATGGCATGACCAGTTGAACTTATGGCATGACCAGCTGAACTTATGGCATGACCAGCTGAACTTATGGCATGACCAGCTGAACATATGACATAACAAGCTGAACATATGGCATGACCAGCTGAACTTATGGCATGACCAGCTGAACTTATGGCATGACCAGCTGAACTTATGGCATGACCAGTTGAACTTATGGCATGACCAGCTGAACTTATGGCATGACCAGCTGAACTTATGGCATGACCAGCTGAACTTATGGCATTACCAGCTGAACTTATGGCATGACCAGCTGAACTTATGGCATGACCAGCTGAACTTATGACATGACCAGCTGAACTTATGGCATGACCAGCTGAACTTATGACAAGACCAGTTGAACTTATGGCATGACCAGCTGAACTTATGTCATGACCAGTTGAATTTATGACATGACCAGGTGAACTTATGGCATGACCAGCTGAACTTATGGCATGACCAGTTGAACTTATGGAATGACCAGTTGAACTTATGGCATGACCAGCTGAACTTATGGCATGACCAGCTCAACATATGACATGACCAGCTGAACTTATGGAATGACCAGCTCAACATATGACATGACCAGCTGAACATATGACATGACCGGCTGAACTTATGGCATGACCAGTTGAACTTATGGCATGCCCAGTTGAAATTATGGCATGACCAGCTGAAATTATGGCATGACCCGTTGAACTTATGGAATGACCAGCTCAACATATGTCGTGACCAGCTCAACATATGACATGACCAGCTCAACATATGACATAACCAGTTGAACTTATGGCATGACCAGCTGAACTTATGACATGACCAGTTGAACTTATGGCATGACCAGCTGAACTTATGTCATGACCAGTTGAATTTATGACATGACCAGGTGAACTTATGGCATGACCAGCTGAACTTATGGCATGACCAGTTGAACTTATGGAATGACCAGCTCAACATATGACATGACCTGGTTAACATATGACATGACCAGTTGAACATATGACATGACCAGTTGAACATATAACATGACAAGCTGAATATATGACATGACCAGGTCAACATATGACATGACCAGGTCAACATATGACATGACCAGGTTAACATATGACATGACCAGCTCAACATATGACATGACCAGCTCAACATATGACATGACCAGCTCAACATATGGCATGACCAACTCAACATATGGCATGACCAGCTCAAAATATGACATGACCAGCTCAACATATGACATGACAATGCCAACATATGACATGACCAATTGAACATATGGCTTGACCAGCTCAACATATGACATGACCAGCTGAACATATGACATAACAAGCTGAACATATGGCATGACCAGCTGAACATATGACATAACAAGCTGAACATATGGCATGACCAGCTGAACATATGACATAACAGGCTGAACATATGGCATGACCAGCTGAACATATGACATAACAAGCTGAACATACGGCATGACCAGCTGAACATATGACATAACAAGCTGAACATATGGCATGACCAGCTGAACTTATGGCATGACCAGCTGAACTTATGGCATGACCAGCTGAACTTATGGCATGACCAGTTGAACTTATGGCATGACCAGCTGAACTTATGTCATGACCAGTTGAACTTATGGCATGACAAGCTGAACTTATGGCATGACCAGCTGAACTTATGGCATGACCAGCTGAACTTATGGCATGACCAGCTGAACTTATGGCATGACCAGCTGAACTTATGGCATGACCAGCTGAACATATGCATGACCAGCTGAACATATGACATAACAAGCTGAACATATGGCATGACCAGCTGAACATATGACATAACAAGCTGAACATATGGCATGACCAGCTGAACATATGACATAACAGGCTGATCATATGGCATGACCAGCTGAACATACGACATAACAAGCTGAACATATGGCATGACCAGCTGAACATATGACATAACAAGCTGAACATATGGCATGACCAGCTGAACTTATGGCATGACCAGCTGAACTTATGGCATGACCAGCTGAACTTATGGCATGACCAGTTGAACTTATGGCATGACCAGCTGAACTTATGGCATGACCAGTTGAACTTATGGCATGACCAGCTGAACTTATGGCATGACCAGCTGAACTTATGGCATGACCAGCTGAACTTATGGCATGACCAGCTGAACTTATGGCATGACCAGCTGAACTTATGACGTGACCAGCTGAACTTATAGCATGACCAGCTGAACTTATGACATGACCAGTTGAACTTATGGCATGACCAGCTGAACTTATGTCATGACCAGTTGAATTTATGACATGACCAAGTGAACTTTTGGCATGACCAGCTGAACTTATGGCATGACCAGTTGAACTTATGGAATGAGCAGTTGAACTTATGGCATGACCAGCTGAACTTATGGCATGACCAGCTCAACATGTGACATGACCAGCTGAACTTATGGAATGACCAGCTCAACATATAACATGACCAGCTGAACATATGACATGACTGGCTGAACTTATGGCATGACCAGTTGAACTTATGGCATGCCCAGTTGAAATTATGGCATGACCAGCTGAACTTATGGCATGACCAGCTGAACTTATGGCATGACCAGTTGAACTTATGGAATGACCAGCTCAACATATGACGTGACCAGCTCAGCATATGACATGACCAGTTGAACTTATGGCATGACCAGCTGAACTTATGGCATGACCAGCTGAACTTATGGCATGACCAGCTGAACTTATGACATGACCAGCTGAACATATGAATGACCAGCTGGACATATGACATAACAAGCTGAACATATGGCATGACCAGCTGAACATATGATATAACAAGCTGAACATATGGCATGACCAGCTGAACATATGACATAACAGGCTGAACATATGGCATGACCAGCTGAACATATGACATAACAAGCTGAACATATGGCATGACCAGCTGAACATATGACATAACAAGCGGAACATATGGCATGACCAGCTGAACTTATGGCATGGCCAGCTGAACTTATGGCATGACCAGCTGAACTTATGGCATGACCAGTTGAACTTATGGCATGACCAGCTGAACTTATGGCATGACCAGTTGAACTTATGGCATGACCAGCTGAACTTATGGCATGACCAGCTGAACTTATGGCATGACCAGCTGAACTTATTGCACGACCAGCTGAACTTATGGCATGACCAGCTGAACTTATGACATGACCAGCTGAACTTATGGCATGACCAGCTGAACTTATGACATGACCAGTTGAACTTATGGCATGACCAGCTGAACTTATGTCATGACCAGTTGAATTTATGACATGACCAGGTGAACTTATGGCATGACCAGCTGAACTTATGGCATGACCAGTTGAACTTATGGATGACCAGTTGAACTTATGGCATGACCAGCTGAACTTATGGCATGACCAGCTCAACATGTGACATGACCAGCTGATCTTATGGAATGACCAGCTCAACATATGACATGACCAGCTGAACATATTACATGACCAGCTGAACATATGGCATGACCAGCTGAACATATGATATAACAAGCTGAACATATGGCATGACCAGTTCACCTTATGGTATGACCAATTGAACTTATGGAATGACCAGCTCAACATATGACATGACCAGGTTAACATATGACATGACCAGTTGAACATATGACATGACCAGTTGAACATATGACATGACAAGCTGAATATATGACATGACCAGGTCAACATATGACATGACCAGGTCAACATATGACATGACCAGGTTAACATATGACATGACCAGCTCAACATATAACATAACCAGCTCAACATATGACATGACCAGCTCAACATATGGCATGACCAACTCAACATATGGCATGACCAGCTGAACTTATGGCATGACCAGCTGAACTTATGGCATGACCAGTTGAACTTATGGCATGACCAGCTGAACTTATGTCATGACCAGTTGAACTTATGGCATGACCAGCTGAACTTATGGCATGACCAGCTGAACTTATGGTATGACCAGTTGAACTTATGGCATGACCAGCTGAACTTATGGCATGACCAGTTGAACTTATGGCATGACCAGCTGAACTTTTGGCATGACCAGCTGAACTTATGGCATGACCAGCTGAACTTATGGCATGACCAGCTGAACTTATGGCATGACCAGCTGAACTTATGGCATGACCAGCTGAACTGATGACATGACCAGTTGAACTTATGGCATGACCAGCTGAACTTATGTCATGACCAGTTGAACTTATGGCATGACCAGCTGAACTTATGTCATGACCAGTTGAATTTATGACATGACCAGGTGAACTTATGGCATGACCAGTTGAACGTATGGCATGCCCAGTTGAAATTATGGCATGACCAGCTGAACTTATGGCATGACCAGTTGAACTTATGGAATGACCAGCTCAACATATGACGTGACCAGCTCAACATATGACATGACCAGCTCAACATATGACATAACCAGTTGAACTTATGGCATGACCAGCTGAACTTATGGCATGACCAGCTTAACATATGACATGACCAGTTGAACTTATGGCATGACCAGCTGAACTTATGACATGACCAGCTGAACTTATGGCATGACCAGCTGAACTTATGACATGACCAGTTGAACTTATGGCATGACCAGCTGAACTTATGTCATGACCAGTTGAATTTATGACATGACCAGGTGAACTTATGGCATGACCAGCTGAACTTATGGCATGACCAGTTGAACTTATGGAATGACCAGTTGAACTTATGGCATGACCAGCTGAACTTATGGCATGACCAGCTCAACATGTGACATGACCAGCTGAACTTATGGAATGACCAGCTCAACATATTACATGACCAGCTGAACATATTGCATGACCAGCTGAACATATGACATAACAGGCTGAACATATGGCATGACCAGCTGAACATATGACATAACAAGCTGAACATATGGCATGACCAGCTCAACTTATGGCATGACCAATTGAACTTATGGAATGACCAGCTTAACATATGACATGACCAGGTTAACATATGACATGACCAGTTGAACATATGACATGACCAGTTGAACATATGACATGACAAGCTGAATATATGACATGACCAGGTCAACATATGACATGACCAGGTCAACATATGACATGACCAGGTTAACATATGACATGACCAGCTCAACATATAACATAACCAGCTCAACATATGACATGACCAGCTCAACATATGGCATGACCAACTCAACATATGGCATGACCAGCTCAACATATGACATGACCAGCTCAACATATGACATGACCAGCTCAACATATGACTTGACAATGCCAACATATGACATGACCAGTTGACATATGGCATGACCAGCTCAACATATGACATGACCAGCTGAACATATGACATAACAAGCTGAACATAAGGCATGACCAGCTGAACATATGACATAACAAGCTGAACATATGGCATGACCAGCTGAACATATGACATAACAGGCTGAACATATGGCATGACCAGCTGAACATATGACATAACAAGCCGAACATACGGCATGACCAGCTGAACATATGACATAACAAGCTGAACATATGGCATGACCAGCTGAACTTATGGCATGACCAGCTGAACTTATGGCATGACCAGCTGAACTTATGGCATGACCAGTTGAACTTATGGCATGACCAGCTGAACATATGTCATGACCAGTTGAACTTATGGCATGACCAGCTGAACTTATGGCATGACCAGCTGAACTTATGGCATGACCAGTTGAACTTATGTCATGACCAGCTGAACTTATGGCATGACCAGTTGAACTTATGGCATGACCAGCTGAACTTATGGCATGACCAGCTGAACTTATGGCATGACCAGCTGAAGTTATGGCATGACCAGCTGAACTTATGGCATGACCAGCTGAACTTATGGCATGACCAGCTGAACTGATGATATGACCAGTTGAGCTTATGGCATGACCAGCTGAACTTATGTCATGACCAGTTGAATTTATGACATGACCAGGTGAACTTATGGCATGACCAGCTGAACTTATGGCATGACCAGCTCAACATGTGACATGACCAGCTGAACTTATGGAATGACCAGCTCAACATATGACATGACCAGCTGAACATATGACATGACTGGCTGAACTTATGGCATGACCAGTTGAACTTATGGCATGCCCAGTTGAAATTATGGCATGACCAGCTGAACTTATGGCATGACCAGTTGAACTTATGGAATGACCAGCTCAACATATGACGTGACCAGCTCAACATATGACATGACCAGCTCAACATATGACATAACCAGTTGAACTTATGGCATGACCAGCTGAACTTATGGCATGACCAGCTTAACATATGACATGACCAGTTGAACTTATGGCATGACCAGCTGAACTTATGGCCTAACCAGCTGAACTTATGACATGACCAGCTGAACATATGAATGACCAGCTGAACATATGACATAACAAGCTGAACATATGGCATGACCAGCTGAACATATGACATAACAAGCTGAACATATGGCATGACCAGCTGAACATATGACATAACAGGCTGAACATATGGCATGACCAGCTGAACTTATGGCATGACCAGCTGAACTTATGGCATGACCAGTTGAACTTATGGCATGACCAGCTGAACTTATGGCATGACCAGCTGAACTTATGGCATGACCAGCTGAACTTATGGCATGACCAGCTGAACTTATGGCATGACCAGCTGAACTTATGGCATGACCAGCTGAACTTATGGCATGACCAGCTGAACTTATGACATGACCAGCTGAACTTATGGCATGACCAGCTGAACTTATGACATGACCAGTTGAACTTATGGCATGACCAGCGGAACTTATGTCATGACCAGTTGAATTTATGACATGACCAGGTGAACTTATGGCATGACCAGCTGAACTTATGGCATGACCAGTTGAACTTATGGAATGACCAGTTGAACTTATGGCATGACCAGCTGAACTTATGGCATGACCAGCTCAACATGTGACATGACCAGCTGAACTTATGGAATGACCAGCTCAACATATGACATGACCAGCTGAACATATGACATGACCGACTGAACTTATGGCATGACCAGTTGAACTTATGGCATGCCCAGTTGAAATTATGGCATGATCAGCTGAACTTATGGCATGACCAGTTGAACTTATGGAATGACCAGCTCAACATATGACATGACCAGCTCAACATATGACATGACCAGCTCAACATATGACATAACCAGTTGAACTTATGGCATGACCAGCTGAACTTATGGCATGACCAGCTTAACATATGACTTGACCAGTTGAACTTATGGCATGACCAGCTGAACTTATGACATGACCAGCTGAACTTATGGCATGACCAGCTGAACTTATGACATGACCATTTTAACTTATGGCATGACCAGCTGAACTTATGGCATGACCAGTTGAATTTATGACATGACCAGGTGAACTTATGGCATGACCAGCTGAACTTATGGCATGACCAGTTGAACTTATGGAATGACCAGTTGAACTTAAGGCATGACCAGCTGAACTTATGGCATGACCAGCTCAACATGTGACATGACCAGCTGAACTTATGGAATGACCAGCTCAACATATGACATGACCAGCTCAACATATGGCATGATTAGCTGAACATATGACATAACAGGCTGAACATATGGCATGACCAGCTGAACATATGACATAACAAGCTGAACATATGGCATGACCAGCTGAACATATGACATAACAGGCTGAACATATGGCATGACCAGCTGAACATATGACATAACAAGCTGAACATATGGCATGACCAGCTGAACATATGACATAACAAGCTGAACATATGGCATGACCAGCTGAACTTATGGCATGACCAGCTGAACTTATGGCATGACCAGCTGAACTTATGGCATGACCAGTTGAACTTATGGCATGACCAGCTGAACTTATGGCATGACCAGTTGAACTTATGGCATGACCAGCTGAACTTATGGCATGACCAGCTGAACTTATGGCATGACCAGCTGAACTTATGGCATGACCAGCTGAACTTATGGCATGACCAGCTGAACTTATGACATGACCAGCTGAACTTATGGCATGACCAGCTGAACTTATGACATGACCAGTTGAACTTATGGCATGACCAGCTGAACTTATGGAATGACCAGTTGAACTTATGGCATGACCAGCTGACCTTATGGCATGACCAGCTCAACATGTGACATGACCAGCTGAAATTATGGAATGACCAGCTCAACATATTACATGACCAGCTGAACATATGGCATGACCAGCTGAACATATGACATAACAGGCTGAACATATGGCATGACCAGCTGAACATATGACATAACAAGCTGAACATATGGCATGACCAGCTCAACTTATGGCATGACCAATTGAACTTATGGAATGACCAGGTCAACATATGACATGACCAGGTCAACATATGACATGACCAGGTTAACATATGACATGACCAGCTCAACATATAACATAACCAGCTCAACATATGACATGACCAGCTCAACATATGGCATGACCAACTCAACATATGGCATGACCAGCTCAACATATGACATGACCAGCTCAACATATGACATGACCAGCTCAACATATGACATGACAATGCCAACATATGACATGACCAGTTGAACATATGGCATGACCAGCTCAACATATGACATGACCAGCTGAACATATGACATAACAAGCTGAACATATGGCATGACCAGCTGAACATATGACATAACAAGCTGAACATATGGCATGACCAGCTGAACATATGACATAACAAGCTGAACATACGGCATGACCAGCTGAACATATGACATAACAAGCTGAACATATGGCATGACCAGCTGAACCTATGGCATGACCAGCTGAACTTATGACATGACCAGCTGAACTTATGGCATGACCAGCTGAACTTATGACATGACCAGTTGAACTTATGACATGACCAGCTGAACTTATGGCATGACCAGCTGAATTTATGACATGACCAGGTGAATTTATGGCATGACCAGCTGAACTTATGGCATGACCAGCTGATCTTATGGAATGAGCAGTTGAACTTATGGCATGACCAGCTGAACTTATGGCATGACCAGCTCAAAATGTGACATGACCAGCTGAACTTATGGAATGACCAGCTCAACATATGACATGACCAGCTTAACATATGACATGACCAGCTGAACATATGACATGACTGGCTGAACTTATGGCATGACCAGTTGAACTTATGACATGACCAGCTGAACTTATGGCATGACCAGCTGAACTTATGACATGACCAGTTGAACTTATGGCATGACCAGCTGAACTTATGGAATGACCAGTTGAACTTATGGCATGACCAGCTGAACTTATGGCATGACCAGCTCAACATGTGACATGACCAGCTGAAATTATGGAATGACCAGCTCAACATATTACATGACCAGCTGAACATATGGCATGACCAGCTGAACATATGACATAACAGGCTGAACATATGGCATGACCAGCTGAACATATGACATAACAAGCTGAACATATGGCATGACCAGCTCAACTTATGGCATGACCAATTGAACTTATGGAATGACCAGCTCAACATATGACATGACCAGGTTAACATATGACATGACCAGTTGATTATATGACATGACCAGTTGAACATATGACATGACAAGCTGAATATATGACATGACCAGGTCAACATATGACATGACCAGGTCAACATATGACATGACCAGGTTAACATATGACATGACCAGCTCAACATATAACATAACCAGCTCAACATATGACATGACCAGCTCAACATATAGCATGACCAACTCAACATATGGCATGACCAGCTCAACATATGACATGACCAGCTCAACATATGACATGACCAGCTCAACATATGACATGACAATGCCAACATATGACATGACCAGTTGAACATATGGCATGACCAGCTCAACATATGACATGACCAGCTGAACATATGACATAACAAGCTGAACATATGGCATGACCAGCTGAACATATGACATAACAAGCTGAACATATGGCATGACCAGCTGAACATATGACATAACAAGCTGAACATACGGCATGACCAGCTGAACATATGACATAACAAGCTGAACATATGGCATGACCAGCTGAACCTATGGCATGACCAGCTGAACTTATGGCATGACCAGCTGAACTTATGGCATGACCAGTTGAACTTATGGCATGACCAGCTGAACTTATGTCATGACCAGTTGAACTTATGGCATGACCAGCTGAACTTATGGCATGACCAGTTGAACTTATGGCATGACCAGCTGAACTTATGGCATGACCAGCTGAACTTATGGCATGACCAGCTGAACTTATGGCATGACCAGCTGAACTTATGGCATGCAGCTGAACTTATGACATGACCAGCTGAACTTATGGCATGACCAGCTGAACTTATGACATGACCAGTTGAACTTATGACATGACCAGCTG
Source organism: Cepaea hortensis (assembly GCA_963921405.1). Lineage (NCBI taxonomy): Eukaryota > Metazoa > Mollusca > Gastropoda > Stylommatophora > Helicidae > Cepaea > Cepaea hortensis. The sequence goes on along the minus strand of OY992891.1, from coordinate 3,685,581 downwards.
AACTTATGGCATGACCAGCTGAATTTATGACATGACCAGGTGAATTTATGGCATGACCAGCTGAACTTATGGCATGACCAGCTGATCTTATGGAATGAGCAGTTGAACTTATGGCATGACCAGCTGAACTTATGGCATGACCAGCTCAAAATGTGACATGACCAGCTGAACTTATGGAATGACCAGCTCAACATATGACATGACCAGCTGAACATATGACATGACCAGCTGAACATATGACATGACTGGCTGAACTTATGGCATGCCCAGTTGATATTATGGCATGACCAGCTGAACTTATGGCATGACCAGTTGAACTTATGGAATGACCAGCTCAACATATGACGTGACCAGCTCAACATATGACATGACCAGCTCAACATATGACATAACCAGTTGAACTTATGGCATGACCAGCTGAACTTATGGCATGACCAGCTTAACATATGACATGACCAGTTGAACTTATGGCATGACCAGCTGAACTTATGACATGACCAGCTGAACTTATGGCATGACCAGCTGAACTTATGACATGACCATTTGAACTTATGGCATGACCAGCTGAACTTATGGCATGACCAGTTGAATTTATGACATGACCAGGTGAACTTATGGCATGACCAGCTGAACTTATGGCATGACCAGTTGAACTTATGGAATGACCAGTTGAACTTATGGCATGACCAGCTGAACTTATGGCATGACCAGCTCAACATGTGACATGACCAGCTGAACTTATGGAATGACCAGCTCAACATATGACATGACCAGCTCAACATATGGCATGATTAGCTGAACATATGACATAACAGGCTGAACATATGGCATGACCAGCTGAACATATGACATAACAAGCTGAACATATGGCATGACCAGCTGAACATATGACATAACAGGCTGAACATATGGCATGACCAGCTGAACATATGACATAACAAGCTGAACATATGGCATGACCAGCTGAACATATGACATAACAAGCTGAACATATGGCATGACCAGCTGAACTTATGGCATGACCAGCTGAACTTATGGCATGACCAGCTGAACTTATGGCATGACCAGTTGAACTTATGGCATGACCAGCTGAACTTATGGCATGACCAGTTGAACTTATGGCATGACCAGCTGAACTTATGGCATGACCAGCTGAACTTATGGCATGACCAGCTGAACTTATGGCATGACCAGCTGAACTTATGGCATGACCAGCTGAACTTATGACATGACCAGCTGAACTTATGGCATGACCAGCTGAACTTATGACATGACCAGTTGAACTTATGGCATGACCAGCTGAACTTATGGAATGACCAGTTGAACTTATGGCATGACCAGCTGACCTTATGGCATGACCAGCTCAACATGTGACATGACCAGCTGAAATTATGGAATGACCAGCTCAACATATTACATGACCAGCTGAACATATGGCATGACCAGCTGAACATATGACATAACAGGCTGAACATATGGCATGACCAGCTGAACATATGACATAACAAGCTGAACATATGGCATGACCAGCTCAACTTATGGCATGACCAATTGAACTTATGGAATGACCAGGTCAACATATGACATGACCAGGTCAACATATGACATGACCAGGTTAACATATGACATGACCAGCTCAACATATAACATAACCAGCTCAACATATGACATGACCAGCTCAACATATGGCATGACCAACTCAACATATGGCATGACCAGCTCAACATATGACATGACCAGCTCAACATATGACATGACCAGCTCAACATATGACATGACAATGCCAACATATGACATGACCAGTTGAACATATGGCATGACCAGCTCAACATATGACATGACCAGCTGAACATATGACATAACAAGCTGAACATATGGCATGACCAGCTGAACATATGACATAACAAGCTGAACATATGGCATGACCAGCTGAACATATGACATAACAAGCTGAACATACGGCATGACCAGCTGAACATATGACATAACAAGCTGAACATATGGCATGACCAGCTGAACCTATGGCATGACCAGCTGAACTTATGACATGACCAGCTGAACTTATGGCATGACCAGCTGAACTTATGACATGACCAGTTGAACTTATGACATGACCAGCTGAACTTATGGCATGACCAGCTGAATTTATGACATGACCAGGTGAATTTATGGCATGACCAGCTGAACTTATGGCATGACCAGCTGATCTTATGGAATGAGCAGTTGAACTTATGGCATGACCAGCTGAACTTATGGCATGACCAGCTCAAAATGTGACATGACCAGCTGAACTTATGGAATGACCAGCTCAACATATGACATGACCAGCTTAACATATGACATGACCAGCTGAACATATGACATGACTGGCTGAACTTATGGCATGACCAGTTGAACTTATGACATGACCAGCTGAACTTATGGCATGACCAGCTGAACTTATGACATGACCAGTTGAACTTATGGCATGACCAGCTGAACTTATGGAATGACCAGTTGAACTTATGGCATGACCAGCTGAACTTATGGCATGACCAGCTCAACATGTGACATGACCAGCTGAAATTATGGAATGACCAGCTCAACATATTACATGACCAGCTGAACATATGGCATGACCAGCTGAACATATGACATAACAGGCTGAACATATGGCATGACCAGCTGAACATATGACATAACAAGCTGAACATATGGCATGACCAGCTCAACTTATGGCATGACCAATTGAACTTATGGAATGACCAGCTCAACATATGACATGACCAGGTTAACATATGACATGACCAGTTGATTATATGACATGACCAGTTGAACATATGACATGACAAGCTGAATATATGACATGACCAGGTCAACATATGACATGACCAGGTCAACATATGACATGACCAGGTTAACATATGACATGACCAGCTCAACATATAACATAACCAGCTCAACATATGACATGACCAGCTCAACATATAGCATGACCAACTCAACATATGGCATGACCAGCTCAACATATGACATGACCAGCTCAACATATGACATGACCAGCTCAACATATGACATGACAATGCCAACATATGACATGACCAGTTGAACATATGGCATGACCAGCTCAACATATGACATGACCAGCTGAACATATGACATAACAAGCTGAACATATGGCATGACCAGCTGAACATATGACATAACAAGCTGAACATATGGCATGACCAGCTGAACATATGACATAACAAGCTGAACATACGGCATGACCAGCTGAACATATGACATAACAAGCTGAACATATGGCATGACCAGCTGAACCTATGGCATGACCAGCTGAACTTATGGCATGACCAGCTGAACTTATGGCATGACCAGTTGAACTTATGGCATGACCAGCTGAACTTATGTCATGACCAGTTGAACTTATGGCATGACCAGCTGAACTTATGGCATGACCAGTTGAACTTATGGCATGACCAGCTGAACTTATGGCATGACCAGCTGAACTTATGGCATGACCAGCTGAACTTATGGCATGACCAGCTGAACTTATGGCATGCAGCTGAACTTATGACATGACCAGCTGAACTTATGGCATGACCAGCTGAACTTATGACATGACCAGTTGAACTTATGACATGACCAGCTGAACTTATGGCATGACCAGCTGAATTTATGACATGACCAGGTGAATTTATGGCATGACCAGCTGAACTTATGGCATGACCAGCTGATCTTATGGAATGAGCAGTTGAACTTATGGCATGACCAGCTGAACTTATGGCATGACCAGCTCAAAATGTGACATGACCAGCTGAACTTATGGAATGACCAGCTCAACATATGACATGACCAGCTGAACATATGACATGACCAGCTGAACATATGACATGACTGGCTGAACTTATGGCATGCCCAGTTGAAATTATGGCATGACCAGCTGAACTTATGGCATGACCAGTTGAACTTATGGAATGACCAGCTCAACATATGACGTGACCAGCTCAACATATGACATGACCAGCTCAACATATGACATAACCAGTTGAACTTATGGCATGACCAGCTGAACTTATGGCATGACCAGCTTAACATATGACATGACCAGTTGAACTTATGGCATGACCAGCTGAACTTATGACATGACCAGCTGAATATATGAATGACCAGCTGAACATATGACATAACAAGCTGAACATATGGCATGACCAGCTGAACATATGACATAACAAGCTGAACATATGGCATGACCAGCTGAACATATGACATAACAGGCTGAACATATGGCATGACCAGCTGAACATATGACATGACCAGCTGAACATATGGCATGACCAGCTGAACATATGACATAACAAGCTGAACATATGGCATGACCAGCTGAACTTATGGCATGACCAGCTGAACTTATGGCATGACCAGCTGAACTTATGGCATGACCAGTTGAACTTATGGCATGACCAGCTGAACTTATGGCATGACCAGTTGAACTTATGGCATGACCAGCTGAACTTATGGCATGACCACCTGAACTTATGGCATGACCAGCTGAACTTATGGCATGACCAGCTGAACTTATGGCATGACCAGCTGAACTTATGACATGACCAGATGAACTTATGGCATGACCAGCTGAACTTATGACATGACCAGTTGAACTTATGGCATGACCAGCTGAACTTATGTCATGACCAGTTGAATTTATGACATGACCAGGTGAACTTATGGCATGACCAGCTGAACTTATGGCATGACCAGTTGAACTTATGGAATGACCAGTTGAACTTATGGCATGACCAGCTGAACTTATGGCATGACCAGCTCAACATGTGACATGACCAGCTGAACTTATGGAATGACCAGCTCAACATATGACATGACCAGCTCAACATATGACATGACCAGCTCAACATATGACATGACCGACTGAACTTATGGCATTACCAGTTGAACTTATGGCATGCCCAGTTGAAATTATGGCATGACCAGCTGAACTTATGGCATGACCAGTTGAACTTATGGAATGACCAGCTCAACATATGACATGACCAGCTCAACATATGACATAACCAGTTGAACTTATGGCATGACCAGCTGAACTTATGGCATGACCAGCTTAACTTATGGCATGACCAGCTTAACATATGACATGACCAGTTGAACTTATGGCATGACCAGCTGAACTTATGACATGACCAGCTGAACTCATGGCATGACCAGCTGAACTTATGACATGACCAGTTGAACTTATGGCATGACCAGCTGAACTTATGGCATGACCAGTTGAATTTATGACATGACCAGGTGAACTTATGGCATGACCAGCTGAACTTATGGCATGACCAGTTGAACTTATGGAATGACCAGTTGAACTTATGGCATGACCAGCTGAACTTATGGCATGACCAGCTCAACATGTGACATGACCAGCTGAACTTATGGAATGACCAGCTCAACATATGACATGACCAGCTGAACATATAGCATGACCAGCTGAACATATGACATAACAGGCTGAACATATGGCATGACCAGCTGAACATATGACATAACAAGCTGAACATATGGCATGACCAGCTCAACTTATGGCATGACCAGTTGAACTTATGGAATGACCAGCTCAACATATGACATGACCAGGTTAACATATGACATGACCAGTTGAACATATGACATGACAAGCTTAATATATGACATGACCAGTTCAACATATGACATGACCAGGTTAACATATGATATGACCAGCTCAACATATAACATAACCAGCTCAACATATGACATGACCAGCTAAACATATGGCATGACCAACTCAACATATGACATGACCAGCTCAACATATGACATGACCAGCTCAACATATGACATGACAATGCCAACATATGACATGACCAGTTGAACATATGGCATGACCAGTTGAACATATGGCATGACCAGCTGAACATATGACATGACCAGCTGAACATATGACATAACAAGCTGAACATATGGCATGACCAGCTGAACTTATGGCATGACCAGCTGAACTTATGGCATGACCAGCTGAACTTATGGCATGACCAGTTGAACTTATGGCATGACCAGCTCAACTTATGTCATGACCAGTTGAACTTATGGCATGACCAGCTGAACTTATGGCATGACCAGCTGAACTTATGGCATGACCAGCTGAACTTATGGCATGACCAGCTGAACTTATGGCATGGCCAGCTGAACATATGGCATGACCAGCTGAACATATGCATGACCAGCTGAACATATGACATAACAAGCTGAACATATGGCATGACCAGCTGAACAAATGACATAACAAGCTGAACATATGGCATGACCAGCTGAACATATGACATAACAGGCTGAACATATGGCATGACCAGCTGAACATATGACATAACAAGCTGAACATATGGCATGACCAGCTGAACATATGACATACAAGCTGAACATATGGCATGACCAGCTGAACTGATGGCATGACCAGCTGAACTTATGGCATGAACAGCTGAACTTATGGCATGACCAGTTGAACTTATGGCATGACCAGCTGAACATATGGCATGACCAGTTGAACTTATGGCATGACCAGCTGAACTTATGGCATGACCAGCTGAACTTATGGCATGACCAGCTGAACTTATGTCATGACCAGCTGAACTTATGGCATGACCAGCTGAACTTATGACATGACCAGCTGAACTTATGGCATGACCAGCTGAACTTGTGACATGACCAGTTGAACTTATGGCATGACCAGCTGAACTTATGTCATGACCAGTTGAATTTATGACATGACCAGGTGAACTTATGGCATGACCAGCTGAACTTATGGCATGACCAGTTGAACTTATGGAATGAGCAGTTGAACTTATGGCATGACTAGCTGAACTTATGGCATGACCAGCTCAACATGTGACATGACCAGCTGAACTTATGGAATGACCAGCTCAACATATGACATGACCAGTTGAACTTATGGCATGACCAGCTCAACTTATGTCATGACCAGTTGAACTTATGGCATGACCAGCTGAACTTATGGCATGACCAGCTGAACTTATGGCATGACCAGTTGAACTTATGGCATGACCAGCTGAACTTATGGCATGACCAGTTGAACTTATGGCATGACCAGCTGAACTTATGGCATGACCAGCTGAACTTATGGCATGACCAGCTGAACTTATGTCATGACCAGCTGAACTTTTGGCTTGACCAGCTGAACTTATGACATTACCAGCTGAACTTATGGCATGACCAGCTAAACTTATGACATGACAAGTTGAACTTATGGCATGACCAGCTGAACTTATGTCATGACCAGTTGAATTTATGACATGACCAGGTGAACTTATGGCATGACCAGCTGAACTTATGGCATGACCAGTTGAACTTATGGAATGAGCAGTTGAACTTATGGCATGACCAGCTCAACATGTGACATGACCAGCTGAACTTATGGAATGACCAGCTCAACATATGACATGACCGGCTGAATATATGACATGACTGGCTGAACTTATGGCATGACCAGTTGAACTTATGGCATGCCCAGTTGAAATTATGGCATGACCAGCTGAACTTATGGCATGACCAGTTGAACTTATGGAATGACCAGCTCAACATATGACGTGACCAGCTCAACATATGACATGACCAGCTAAACATATGACATAACCAGTTGATCTTATGGCATGACAAGCTGAACTTATGGCATGACCAGCTTAACATATGACATGACCAGTTGAACTTATGGCATGACGAGCTGAACTTATGGCATGACCAGTTGAACTTATGACATGACCAGCTGAACTTATGGCATGACCAGCTCAACATATGACATGACCAGCTCAACATATGACATGACCAGTTGAACATATGACATGACCAGCTGAACTTATGGCATGACCAGCTGACTTATGGCATGACCAGCTGAACTTATGGCATGACGAGTTGAACTTATGGAATGACCAGCTCAACATATGACATGACCAGCTCAACATATGACATAATCAGTTGAACTTATGGCATGACCAGCTGAACTTATGGCGTGACCAGCTTAACATATGACATGACCAGTTGAACTTATGGCATGACCAGCTGAACTTATGGCATGACCAGCTTAACATATGACATAACCAGTTGAACTTATGGCATGACCAACTGAACTTATGGCATGACCAGCTTAACATATGACATAACCAGTTGAACTTATGGCATGACCAGTTGAAATTATGGCATGACCAGCTGAACTTATGGCATGACCAGCTCAACATATGACATGACCAGCTCAACATATGACATGACCAGTTGAACTTATGGAATGACCAGCTCAACATATGACATGACCAGGTTAACATATGACATGACCAGTTGAACATATGACATGACCAGTTGAACATATGACATGATCAGGTCAACATATGACATGACCAGGTTAACATATGACATGACCAGCTCAACATATAACATAATCAGCTCAACATATGACATGACCAGCTCAACATATGGCATGACCAACTCAACATATGGCATGACCAGCTCAACATATGACATGACCAGCTCAACATATGACATGACCAGCTCAACATATGACATGGCAATGCCAACATATGACATGACCAGTTGAACATATGGCATGACCAGCTCAACATATGACATGACCAGCTGAACATATGACATAACAAGCTGAACATATAGCATGACCAGCTGAACATATGGCATGACCAGCTGAACATATGACACAACAGGCTGAACATATGGCATGACCAGCTGAACATATGACATAACAAGCTGAACATACGGCATGACCAGCTGAACATATGACATAACAAGCTGAACATATGGCATGACCAGCTGAACTTATGGCATGACCAGCTGAACTTATGGCATGACCAGCTGAACTTATGGCATGACCAGCTGAACTTATGGCATGACCAGTTGAACTTATGGCATGACCAGCTTAACTTATGTCATGACCAGTTGAACTTATGGCATGACCAGCTGAACTTATGGCATGACCAGCTGAACTTATGGCATGACCAGCTGAACTTATGGCATGACCAGCTGAACTTATGGCATGGCCAGCTGAACTTATAGCATGACCAGCTGAACATATGCATGACCAGCTGAACATATGACATAACAAGCTGAACATATGGCATGACCAGCTGAACATATGACATAACAGGCTGAACATATGGCATGACCAGCTGAACATATGACATAACAAGCTGAACATATGGCATGACCAGCTGAACATATGACATAACAAGCTGAACATATGGCATGACCAGCTGAACTTATGGCATGACCAGCTGAACTTATGGCATGACCAGCTGAACTTATGGCATGACCAGTTGAACTTATGGCATGACCAGCTGAACTTATGGCATGACCAGTTGAACTTATGGCATGACCAGCTGAACTTATGGCATGACCAGCTGAACTTATGGCATGACCAGCTGAACTTATGACATGACCAGCTGAACTTATGGCATGACCAGCTGAACTTATGACATGACCAGTTGAACTTATGGCATGACCAGCGGAACTTATGTCATGACCAGTTGAATTTATGACATGACAAGGTGAACTTATGGCATGACCAGCTGAACTTATGGCATGACCAGATGAACTTATGGAATGAGCAGTTGAACTTATGGCATGACCAGCTGAACTTATGGCATGACCAGCTCAACATGTGACATGACCAGCTGAACTTATGGAATGACCAGCTCAACATATGACATGACCAGCTGAATATATGACATGACTGGCTGAACTTATGGCATGACCAGTTGAACTTATGGCATGCCTAGTTGAAATTATGGCATGACCAGCTGAACTTATGGCATGACCAGTTGAACTTATGGAATGACCAGCTCAACATATGACGTGACCAGTTGAACTTATGACATGACCAGCTAAACATATGACATGACCAGCTGAACTTATGGCATGACAAGCTGAACTTATGGCATGACCAGCTGAACATATGACATAACAAGCTGAACATATGGCATGACCAGCTGAACTTATGGCATGACCAGCTGAACTTATGGCATGACCAGTTGAACTTATGGCATGACCGGCTCAACATATGACATGACGAGCTCAACATATGACATGAAAAGCTCAACATATGACATGACCACCTCAACATATGACATGAAAAGCTCAACATATGACATGACCAGCTCAACATATGACATGACAAGCTCAACATATGACATGACCAGCTCAACATGTGACATGACCAGCTTAACATATGACATGACAAGCTCAACATATGATATGACCAGCTTAACATATGACATGAAAAGCTCAACATATGGCATGACCAGCTCAACATATTCCATGACCAGCTCAATATAAGACATGACCAGCTCAACATATGACATGACCAGCTGAACATATGACATGAAAAGCTAAACATATGGCATGACCAGCTCAACATATGGCATGACCAGCTAAACATATGGCATGACCAGCTGAACATATGGCATGACCAGCTCAACATATGACATGACAAGCTGAATATATGACATGAAAAGCTCAAAATGTGACATGACCAGCTTAACATATGACGTGACTAGCTGAACATATGACATGACCAGCTCAACATATGACATGACCAGCTTAACATATGACATGACCAGCTGAACTTATGGCATGACCAGTAGAACTTATGGCATGCCCAGTTGAAATTATGGAATGACCAGCACAACATATGACGTGACCAGCTCAACATATGACATGACGAGCTCAACATATGACATGAAAAGCTCAACATATGACATGACCACCTCAACATATGACATGAAAAGCTCAACATATGACATGACCAGCTCAACATATGACATGACCAGCTCAACATATGACATGACCAGCTCAACATATGACATGACCAACTCAACATATCACATGACCAGCTCAACATATGATATGACCAGCTTAACATATGGCATGACCAGCTCAACATATGGCATGACCAGCTCAACATATGGCATGACCAGCTCAACATAAGACATGACCAGCTCAACATATGACATGACCAGCTGAACATATGGCATGACCAGCTCAACATATGGCATGACCAGCTGAACATATGGCATGACCAGCTCAACATATGACATGACCAGCTGAATATATGACATGAAAAGCTCAAAATATGACATGACCAGCTTAACTTATGACGTGACTAGCTGAACATATGACATGACCAGCTCAACATATGACATGACCAGCTTAACATATGACGTGACGAGCTCAACATATGACATGACCAGCTGAACATATGACGTGACCGGCTGAACTTATGGCATGACCAGTAGAACTTATGGCATGCCCAGTTGAAATTATGGAATGACCAGCTCAACATATGACGTGACCAGCTCAACATATGACATGACCAGCTCAACATATGACATAACCAGTTGAACTTATGGCATGACCAGCTGATCTTATGGCATGACCAGCTTAACATATGACATGACCAGTTGAACTTATGACATAACAAGCTGAACATATGGCATGACCAGCTGAACATATGACATAACAAGCTGAACATATGGCATGACCAGCTGAACATATGACACAACAGGCTGAACATATGGCATGACCAGCTGAACATATGACATAACAAGCTGAACCTACGGCATGACCAGCTGAACATATGACATAACAAGCTGAACATATGGCATGACCAGCTGAACTTATGGCATGACCAGCTGAACTTATGGCATGACCAGCTGAACTTATGGCATGACCAGTTGAACTTATGGCATGACCAGCTCAACTTATGTCATGACCAGTTGAACTTATGGCATGACCAGCTCAACTTATGTCATGACCAGTTGAACTTATGGCATGACCAGCTGAACTTATGGCATGACCAGCTGAACTTATGGCATGACCAGCTGAACTTATGGCATGATCAGCTGAACTTATGGCATGGCCAGCTGAACTTATGGCATGACCAGCTGAACATATGCATGACCAGCTGAACATATGACATAACAAGCTGAACATATGGCATGACCAGCTGAACATATGACATAACAGGCTGAACATATGGCATGACCAGCTGAACATATGACATAACAAGCTGAACATATGGCATGACCAGCTGAACATATGACATAACAAGCTGAACATATGGCATGACCAGCTGAACATATGACATAACAAGCTGAACATATGGCATGACCAGCTGAACTTATGGCATGACCAGCTGAACTTATGGCATGACCAGCTGAACTTATGGCATGACCAGTTGAACTTATGGCATGACCAGCTGAACTTATGACATGACCAGTTGAACTTATGGCATGACCAGCTGAACTTATGGCATGACCAGCTGAACTTATGGCATGACCAGCTGAACTTATGGCATGACCAGCTGAACTTATGGCATGACCAGCTGAACTTATGACATGACCAGCTGAACTTATGGCATGGCCAGCTGAACTTATGACATGACCAGTTGAACTTATGGCATGACCAGCTGAACTTATGTCATGACCAGTTGAATTTATGACATGACCAGGTGAACTTATGGCATGACCAGCTGAACTTATGGCATGACCAGTTGAACTTATGGAATGAGCAGTTGAACTTATGGCATGACCAGCTGAACTTATGGCATGACCAGCTCAACATGTGACATGACCAGCTGAACTTATGGAATGACCAGCTCAACATATGACATGACCAGCTGAATATATGACATGACTGGCTGAACTTATGGCATGACCAGTTGAACTTATGACATGACCAGCTAAACATATGACATGACCAGCTGAACTTATGGCATGACAAGCTGAACTTATGGTATGACCAGCTGAACATATGACATAACAAGCTGAACATATGGCATGACCAGCTGAACTTATGGCATGACCAGCTGAACTTATGGCATGACCAGTTGAACTTATGGCATGACCAGCTCAACATATGACATGACCAGCTCAACATATGACATGAAAAGCTCAACATATGACATGACCACCTCAACATATGACATGAAAAGCTCAACATATGACATGACCATCTCAACATATGACATGACAAGCTCAACATATGACATGACCAGCTCAACATATGACATGACCAGCTTAACATATGACATGACAAGCTCAACATATGATATGACCAGCTTAACATATGACATGAAAAGCTCAACATATGGCATGACCAGCTCAACATAAGACATGACAAGCTCAACATATGACATGACCAGCTGAACATATGACATGAAAAGCTAAACATATGGCATGACCAGCTCAACATATGGCATGACCAGCTAAACATATGGCATGACCAGCTGAACATATGGCATGACCAGCTCAACATATGACATGACCAGCTGAATATATGACATGAAAAGCTCAAAATATGACATGACCAGCTTAACATATGACGTGACTAGCTGAACATATGACATGACCAGCTTAACATATGACGTGACGAGCTCAACATATGACATGACCAGCTGAACATATGACATGACCGGCTGAACTTATGGCATGACCAGTAGAACTTATGGCATGCCCAGTTGAAATTATGGAATGACCAGCTCAACATATGACGTGACCAGCTCAACATATGACATGACCAGCTCAACATATGACATAACCAGTTGAACTTATGGCATGACCAGCTGAACTTATGGCATGACCAGCTTAACATATGACATGACCAGTTGAACTTATGGCATGACCAGCTGAATTTATGGCATGACCAGTTGAACTTATGGCATGACCAGCTGAACTTATGGCATGACCAGCTCAACATATGACATGACCAGCTCAACATATGGCATGACCAGTTGAACTTATGACATGACCAGCTGAACATATGACATGACCAGCTGAACTTATGGCATGACCAGCTGACTTATGGCATGACCAGCTGAACTTATGGCATGACGAGTTGAACTTATGGAATGACCAGCTCAACATATGACATGACCAGCTCAACATATGACATGACCAGCTCAACATATGACATAATCAGTTGAACTTATGGCATGACCAGCTGAACTTATGGCGTGACCAGCTTAACATATGACATGACCAGTTGAACTTATGGCATGACCAGCTGAACTTATGGCATGACCAGCTTAACATATGACATAACCAGTTGAACTTATGGCATGACCAGCTGAACTTATGGCATGACCAGGTTAACATATGACATAACCAGTTGAACTTATGGCATGACCGGTTGAAATTATGGCATGACCAGCTGAACTTATGGCATGACCAGCTCAACATATGACATGACGAGCTCAACATATGACATGAAAAGCTCAACATATGACATGACCACCTCAACATATGACATGAAATGCTCAACATATGACATAACCAGCTCAACATATGACATGACAAGCTCAACATATGACATGACCAGCTTAACATATGACATGACAAGCTCAACATATGATATGACCAGCTTAACATATGACATGAAAAGCTCAACATATGGCATGACCAGCTGAACTTATGGCATGACCAGTTGAATTTATGACATGGCCAGCTCAACATATGACATGACCAGCTCAACATATGACATGAAAAGCTAAACATATGGCATGACCAGCTCAACATATGGCATGACCAGCTGAACATATGGCATGACCAGCTGAACATATGGCATGACCAGCTCAACATATGACATGACCAGCTGAACATATGACATGAAAAGCTCAAAATATGACATGACCAGCTTAACATATGACGTGACTAGCTGAACCTATGACATGACCAGCTCAACATATGACATGACCAGCTTAACATATGACGTGACGAGCTCAACATATGACATGACCAGCTGAACATATGACATGACCAGCTGAACATATGGCGTGACCAGCTTATGACGTGACCAGCTGAACATATGGCATGACCAGCTCAACATACGGCATGACCAGCTCAACATATGGCATGACCAGCTAAGCATATAGCATGACAAGCTGAATATATGACATAACCAGGTCAACATATCACATGACCAGGTTAACATATGACATGACCAGCTCAGCATATAACATAACCAGCTCAACATATGACATGACCAGGTTAACATATGACATGACCAGCTCAACATATAGCATGACCAGCTCAACATATGACATGACCAGCTCAACATATGGCATGACCAACTCAACATATGGCATGACCAGCTCAACATATGACATGACCAGCTCAACATATGACATGACCAGCTCAACATATGACATGACAATGCCAACATATGACATGACCAGTTGAACATATGGCATGACCAGCTGAACATATGACATGACCAGCTGAACATATGGCATGACCAGCTGAACATATGCATGACCAGCTGAACATATGACATAACAAGCTGAACATATGGCATGACCAGCTGAACATATGACATAACAAGCTGAACATATGGCATGACCAGCTGAACATATGACATAACAAGCTGAACATTTGGCATGACCAGCTGAACTTATGGCATGACCATCTCAACATATGACATGACCAGCTCAACATATGACATGACCAGTTGAACTTATGACATGACCAGCTGAACATATGACATGACCAGCTGAACTTATGGCATGACCAGCTGACTTATGGCATGACCAGCTGAACTTATGGCATGACGAGTTGAACTTATGGAATGACCAGCTCAACATATGACATGACCAGCTCAACATACGACATGACCAGCTCAACATATGACATGACCAGGTTAACATATGGCGTGACCAGCAGAACATATGACATGACCAGTTGAACTTATGGCATGACCAGCTGAACTTATGGCATGACCAGTTGAATTTATGACATGGCCAGCTCAACATATGACATGACCTGCTGAACTTATGGCATGACCAGCTTAACATATGACATAACCAGTTGAACTTATGGCATGACCAGTTGAAATTATGGCATGACCAGCTGAACTTATGGCATGACCAGCTCAACATATGACATGACCAGCTCAACATATGACATGACCAGTTGAACTTATGGAATGACCAGCTCAACATATGACATGACCAGGTTAACATATGACATGACCAGTTGAACATATGACATGACCAGTTAAACATATGACATGACAAGCTGAATATATGACATGACCAGGTCAACATATGACATGACCAGGTCAACATATGACATGACCAGGTTAACATATGACATGACCAGCTCAACATATAACATAACCAGCTCAACATATGACATGACCAGCTCAACATATGGCATGACCAACTCAACATATGGCATGACCAGCTCAACATATGACATGACCAGCTCAACATATGACATGACCAGCTCAACATATTACATGACAATGCCAACATATGACATGACCAGTTGAACATATGGCATGACCAGCTCAACATATGACATGACCAGCTGAACATATGACATAACAAGCTGAACATATGGCATGACCAGCTGAACATATGACATAACAAGCTGAACATATGGCATGACCAGCTGAACATATGACACAACAGGCTGAACATATGGCATGACCAGCTGAACATATGACATAACAAGCTGAACATACGGCATGACCAGCTGAACATATGACATAACAAGCTGAACATATGGCATTACCAGCTGAACTTATGGCATGACCAGCTGAACTTATGGCATGACCAGCTGAACTTATGGCATGACCAGTTGAACTTATGGCATGACCAGCTGAACTTATGACATGACCAGTTGAACTTATGGCATGACCAGCTGAACTTATGTCATGACCAGTTGAATTTATGACATGACCAGGTGAACTTATGGCATGACAAGCTGAACTTATGGCATGACCAGTTGAACTTATGGAATGAGCAGTTGAACTTATGGCATGACCAGCTGAACTTATGGCATGACCAGCTCAACATGTGACATGACCAGCTGAACTTATGGAATGACCAGCTCAACATATGACATGACCAGCTGAATATATGACATGACTGGCTGAACTTATGGCATGACCAGTTGAACTTATGGCATGCCTAGTTGAAATTATGGCATGACCAGCTGAACTTATGGCATGACCAGTTGAACTTATGGAATGACCAGCTCAACATATGACGTGACCAGCTCAACATATGACATGACCAGCTCAACATATGACATAACCAGTTGAACTTATGGCATGACCAGCTGAACTTATGGCATGACCAGCTTAACATATGACATGACCAGTTGAACTTATGGCATGACCAGCTGAACTTATGGCATGACCAGTTGAACTTATGGCATGACCAGCTGAACTTATGGCATGACCAGCTCAACATATGACATGACCAGCTCAACATATGACATGACCAGTTGAACTTATGACATGACCAGCTGAACATATGACATGACCAGCTGAACTTATGGCATGACCAGCTGACTTATGGCATGACCAGCTGAACTTTTGGCATGACGATTTTAACTTATGGAATGACCAGCTCAACATATGACATGACCAGCTCAACATATGACATAATCATTTGAACTTATGGCATGACCAGCTGAACTTATGGCGTGACCAGCTTAATATATGACATGACCAGTTGAACTCATGGCATGACCAGCTGAACTTATGGCATGACCAGCTTAACATATGACATAACCAGTTGAACTTATGGCATGACCAGCTGAACTTATGGCATGACCAGCTTAACATATGACATAACCAGTTGAACTTATGGCATGACCAGTTGAAATTATGGCATGACCAGCTGAACTTATGGCATGACCAGCTCAACATATGACATGACCAGCTCAACATATGACATGACCAGTTGAACTTAAGGATTGACCAGCTCAACATATGACATGACCAGGTTAACTTATGACATGACCAGTTGAACATATGACATGACCAGTTGAACATATGACATGACAAGCTGAATATATGACATGACCAGGTCAACATATGACATGACCAGGTCAACATATGACATGACCAGGTTAACATATGACATGACCAGTTCAACATATAACATAACCAGCTAAACATATGACATGACCAGCTCAACATATGGCATGACCAACTCAACATATGGCATGACCAGCTCAACATATGACATGACCAGCTCAACATATGACATGACCAGCTCAACATATGACATGACAAAGCCAACATATGACATGACCAGTTGAACATATGGCATGACCAGCTCAACATATGACATGACCAGCTGAACATATGACATAACAAGCTGAACATATGGCATGACCAGCTGAACATATGACATAACAAGCTGAACATATGGCATGACCAGCTGAACATATGACACAACAGGCTGAACATACGGCATAACCAGCTGAACATATGACATAACAAGCTGAACATATGGCATGACCAGCTGAACTTATGGCATGACCAGCTGAACTTATGGCATGATCAGCTGAACTTATGGCATGACCAGTTGAACTTATGGCATGACCAGCTCAACTTATGTCATGACCAGTTGAACTTATGGCATGACCAGCTGAACTTATGGCATGACCAGCTGAACTTATGCCATGACCAGCTGAACTTATGGCATGATCAGCTGAACTTATGGCATGGCCAGCTGAACTTATGGCATGACCAGTTGAACATATGCATGACCAGCTAAACATATGACATAACAAGCTGAACATATGACATGACCAGCTGAACATATGACATAACAAGCTGAACATATGGCATGACCAGCTGAACATATGACATAACAGGCTGAACATATGGCATGACCAGCTGAACATATGACATAACAAGCTGAACATATGGCATGACCAGCTGAACATATGACATAACAAGCTGAACATATGGCATGACCAGCTGAACTTATGGCATGACCAGCTGAACTTATGGCATGACCAGCTGAACTTATGGCATGACCAGTTGAACTTATGGCATGACCAGCTGAACTTATGGCATGACCAGTTGAACTTATGGCATGACCAGCTGAACTTATGGCATGACCAGCTGAACTTATGGCATGACCAGCTGAACTTATGGCATGACCAGCTGAACTTATGGCATGACCAGCTGAACTTATGACATGACCAGCTGAACTTATGGCATGGCCAGCTGAACTTATGACATGACCAGTTGAACTTATGGCATGACCAGCTGAATTTATGTCATGACCAGTTGAATTTATGACATGACCAGGTGAACTTATGGCATGACCAGCTGAACTTATGGCATGACCAGTTGAACTTATGGAATGAGCAGTTGAACTTATGGCATGACCAGCTGAACTTATGGCATGACCAGCTCAATATGTGACATGACCAGCTGAACTTATGGAATGACCAGCTCAACATATGACATGACCAGCTGAATATATGACATGACTGGCTGAACTTATGGCATGACCAGTTGAACTTATGACATGACCAGCTAAACATATGACATGACCAGCTGAACTTATGGCATGAAAAGCTGAACTTATGGCATGACCAGCTGAACATATGGCATGACCAGCTGAACATATGACATAACAAGCTGAACATATGGCATGACCAGCTGAACTTATGGCATGACCAGCTGAACTTATGGCATGACCAGCTGAACTTATGGCATGACCAGTTGAACTTATGGCATGACCAGCTGAACTTATGACATGACCAGTTGAACTTATGGCATGACCAGCTGAACTTATGGCATGACCAGCTGAACTTATGGCATGACCAGCTGAACTTATGGCATGACCAGCTGAACTTATGGCATGACCAGCTGAACTTATGACATGACCAGCTGAACTTATGGCATGGCCAGCTGAACTTATGACATGACCAGTTGAACTTATGGCATGACCAGCTGAACTTATGTCATGACCAGTTGAATTTATGACATGACCAGGTGAACTTATGGCATGACCAGCTGAACTTATGGCATGACCAGTTGAACTTATGGAATGAGCAGTTGAACTTATGGCATGACCAGCTGAACTTATGGCATGACCAGCTCAACATGTGACATGACCAGCTGAACTTATGGAATGACCAGCTCAACATATGACATGACCAGCTGAATATATGACATGACTGGCTGAACTTATGGCATGACCAGTTGAACTTATGACATGACCAGCTAAACATATGACATGACCAGCTGAAGTTATGGCATGACAAGCTGAACTTATGGCATGACCAGCTGAACATATGACATAACAAGCTGAACATATGGCATGACCAGCTGAACTTATGGCATGACCAGCTGAACTTATGGCATGACCAGTTGAACTTATGGCATGACCAGCTCAACATATGACATGACCAGCTCAACATATGACATGAAAAGCTCAACATATGACATGACCACCTCAACATATGACATGAAAAGCTCAACATATGACATGACCATCTCAACATATGACATGACAAGCTCAACATATGACATGACCAGCTCAACATATGACATGACCAGCTTAACATATGACATGACAAGCTCAACATATGATATGACCATCTTAACATATGACATGAAAAGCTCAACATATGGCATGACCAGCTCAACATAAGACATGACAAGCTCAACATATGACATGACCAGCTGAACATATGACATGAAAAGCTAAACATATGGCATGACCAGCTCAACATATGGCATGACCAGCTAAACATATGGCATGACCAGCTGAACAAATGGCATGACCAGCTCAACATATGACATGACCAGCTGAATATATGACATGAAAAGCTCAAAATATGACATGACCAGCTTAACATATGACGTGACTAGCTGAACATATGACATGACCAGCTTAACATATGACGTGACGAGCTCAACATATGACATGACCAGCTGAACATATGACATGACCGGCTGAACTTATGGCATGACCAGTAGAACTTATGGCATGCCCAGTTGAAATTATGGAATGACCAGCTCAACATATGACGTGACCAGCTCAACATATGACATGACCAGCTCAACATATGACATAACCAGTTGAACTTATGGCATGACCAGCTGAACTTATGGCATGACCAGCTTAACATATGACATGACCAGTTGAACTTATGGCATGACCAGCTGAATTTATGGCATGACCAGTTGAACTTATGGCATGACCAGCTGAACTTATGGCATGACCAGCTCAACATATGACATGACCAGCTCAACATATGACATGACCAGTTGAACTTATGACATGACCAGCTGAACATATGAAATGACCAGCTTAACTTATGGCATGACCAGCTGACTTATGGCATGACCAGCTGAACTTATGGCATGACGAGTTGAACTTATGGAATGACCAGCTCAACATATGACATGACCAGCTCAACATATGACATGACCAGCTCAACATATGACATAATCAGTTGAACTTATGGCATGACCAGCTGAACTTATGGCGTGACCAGCTTAACATATGACATGACCAGTTGAACTTATGGCATGACCAGCTGAACTTATGGCATGACCAGCTTAACATATGACATAACCAGTTGAACTTATGGCATGACCAGCTGAACTTATGGCATGACCAGCTTAACATATGACATAACCAGTTGAACTTATGGCATGACCGGTTGAAATTATGGCATGACCAGCTGAACTTATGGCATGACCAGCTCAACATATGACATGACGAGCTCAACATATGACATGAAAAGCTCAACATATGACATGACCACCTCAACATATGACATGAAATGCTCAACATATGACATAACCAGCTCAACATATGACATGACAAGCTCAACATATGACATGACCAGCTTAACATATGACATGACAAGCTCAACATATGATATGACCAGCTTAACATATGACATGAAAAGCTCAACATATGGCATGACCAGCTGAACTTATGGCATGACCAGTTGAATTTATGACATGGCCAGCTCAACATATGACATGACCAGCTCAACATATGACATGAAAAGCTAAACATATGGCATGACCAGCTCAACATATGGCATGACCAGCTGAACATATGGCATGACCAGCTGAACATATGGCATGACCAGCTCAACATATGACATGACCAGCTGAACATATGACATGAAAAGCTCAAAATATGACATGACCAGCTTAACATATGACGTGACTAGCTGAACCTATGACATGACCAGCTCAACATATGACATGACCAGCTTAACATATGACGTGACGAGCTCAACATATGACATGACCAGCTGAACATATGACATGACCAGCTGAACATATGGCGTGACCAGCTTATGACGTGACCAGCTGAACATATGGCATGACCAGCTCAACATACGGCATGACCAGCTCAACATATGGCATGACCAGCTAAGCATATAGCATGACAAGCTGAATATATGACATAACCAGGTCAACATATCACATGACCAGGTTAACATATGACATGACCAGCTCAGCATATAACATAACCAGCTCAACATATGACATGACCAGGTTGACATTTGACATGACCAGCTCAACATATAGCATGACCAGCTCAACATATGACATGACCAGCTCAACATATGGCATGACCAACT
This sequence comes from Cepaea hortensis, assembly GCA_963921405.1. Taxonomy (NCBI): domain Eukaryota; kingdom Metazoa; phylum Mollusca; class Gastropoda; order Stylommatophora; family Helicidae; genus Cepaea; species Cepaea hortensis. The sequence continues at coordinate 3,663,136 of OY992891.1, read as the reverse complement.
CAACATATGGCATGACCAGCTCAACATATGACATGACCAGCTCAACATATGACATGACCAGCTCAACATATGACATGACAATGCCAACATATGACATGACCAGTTGAACATATGGCATGACCAGCTGAACATATGACATGACCAGCTGAACATATGGCATGACCAGCTGAACATATGCATGACCAGCTGAACATATGACATAACAAGCTGAACATATGGCATGACCAGCTGAACATATGACATAACAAGCTGAACATATGGCATGACCAGCTGAACATATGACATAACAGGCTGAACATATGGCATGACCAGCTGAACATATGACATAACAAGCTGAACATATGGCATGACCAGCTGAACATATGACATAACAAGCTGAACATTTGGCATGACCAGCTGAACTAATGGCATGACCATCTCAACATATGACATGACCAGCTCAACATATGACATGACCAGTTGAACTTATGACATGACCAGCTGAACATATGACATGACCAGCTGAACTTATGGCATGACCAGCTGACTTATGGCATGACCAGCTGAACTTATGGCATGACGAGTTGAACTTATGGAATGACCAGCTCAACATATGACATGACCAGCTCAACATACGACATGACCAGCTCAACATATGACATGACCAGGTTAACATATGGCGTGACCAGCAGAACATATGACATGACCAGTTGAACTTATGGCATGACCAGCTGAACTTATGGCATGACCAGCTTAACATATGACATAACCAGTTGAACTTATGGCATGACCTGCTGAACTTATGGCATGACCAGCTTAACATATGACATAACCAGTTGAACTTATGGCATGACCAGTTGAAATTATGGCATGACCAGCTGAACTTATGGCATGACCAGCTCAACATATGACATGACCAGCTCAACATATGACATGACCAGTTGAACTTATGGAATGACCAGCTCAACATATGACATGACCAGGTTAACATATGACATGACCAGTTGAACATATGACATGACCAGTTAAACATATGACATGACAAGCTGAATATATGACATGACCAGGTCAACATATGACATGACCAGGTCAACATATGACATGACCAGGTTAACATATGACATGACCAGCTCAACATATAACATAACCAGCTCAACATATGACATGACCAGCTCAACATATGGCATGACCAACTCAACATATGGCATGACCAGCTCAACATATGACATGACCAGCTCAACATATGACATGACCAGCTCAACATATGACATGACAATGCCAACATATGACATGACCAGTTGAACATATGGCATGACCAGCTCAACATATGACATGACCAGCTGAACATATGACATAACAAGCTGAACATATGGCATGACCAGCTGAACATATGACATAACAAGCTGAACATATGGCATGACCAGCTGAACATATGACACAACAGGCTGAACATATGGCATGACCAGCTGAACATATGACATAACAAGCTGAACATACGGCATGACCAGCTGAACATATGACATAACAAGCTGAACATATGGCATGACCAGCTGAACTTATGGCATGACCAGCTGAACTTATGGCATGACCAGCTGAACTTATGGCATGACCAGTTGAACTTATGGCATGACCAGCTGAACTTATGACATGACCAGTTGAACTTATGGCATGACCAGCTGAACTTATGTCATGACCAGTTGAATTTATGACATGACCAGGTGAACTTATGGCATGACAAGCTGAACTTATGGCATGACCAGTTGAACTTATGGAATGAGCAGTTGAACTTATGGCATGACCAGCTGAACTTATGGCATGACCAGCTCAACATGTGACATGACCAGCTGAACTTATGGAATGACCAGCTCAACATATGACATGACCAGCTGAATATATGACATGACTGGCTGAACTTATGGCATGACCAGTTGAACTTATGGCATGCCTAGTTGAAATTATGGCATGACCAGCTGAACTTATGGCATGACCAGTTGAACTTATGGAATGACCAGCTCAACATATGACGTGACCAGCTCAACATATGACATGACCAGCTCAACATATGACATAACCAGTTGAACTTATGGCATGACCAGCTGAACTTATGGCATGACCAGCTTAACATATGACATGACCAGTTGAACTTATGGCATGACCAGCTGAACTTATGGCATGACCAGTTGAACTTATGGCATGACCAGCTGAACTTATGGCATGACCAGCTCAACATATGACATGACCAGCTCAACATATGACATAATCATTTGAACTTATGGCATGACCAGCTGAACTTATGGCGTGACCAGCTTAATATATGACATGACCAGTTGAACTCATGGCATGACCAGCTGAACTTATGGCATGACCAGCTTAACATATGACATAACCAGTTGAACTTATGGCATGACCAGCTGAACTTATGGCATGACCAGCTTAACATATGACATAACCAGTTGAACATATGACATGACCAGTTAAACATATGACATGACAAGCTGAATATATGACATGACCAGGTCAACATATGACATGACCAGGTCAACATATGACATGACCAGGTTAACATATGACATGACCAGCTCAACATATAACATAACCAGCTCAACATATGACATGACCAGCTCAACATATGGCATGACCAACTCAACATATGGCATGACCAGCTCAACATATGACATGACCAGCTCAACATATGACATGACCAGCTCAACATATGACATGACAATGCCAACATATGACATGACCAGTTGAACATATGGCATGACCAGCTCAACATATGACATGACCAGCTGAACATATGACATAACAAGCTGAACATATGGCATGACCAGCTGAACATATGACATAACAAGCTGAACATATGGCATGACCAGCTGAACATATGACACAACAGGCTGAACATATGGCATGACCAGCTGAACATATGACATAACAAGCTGAACATACGGCATGACCAGCTGAACATATGACATAACAAGCTGAACATATGGCATGACCAGCTGAACTTATGGCATGACCAGCTGAACTTATGGCATGACCAGCTGAACTTATGGCATGACCAGTTGAACTTATGGCATGACCAGCTGAACTTATGACATGACCAGTTGAACTTATGGCATGACCAGCTGAACTTATGTCATGACCAGTTGAATTTATGACATGACCAGGTGAACTTATGGCATGACAAGCTGAACTTATGGCATGACCAGTTGAACTTATGGAATGAGCAGTTGAACTTATGGCATGACCAGCTGAACTTATGGCATGACCAGCTCAACATGTGACATGACCAGCTGAACTTATGGAATGACCAGCTCAACATATGACATGACCAGCTGAATATATGACATGACTGGCTGAACTTATGGCATGACCAGTTGAACTTATGGCATGCCTAGTTGAAATTATGGCATGACCAGCTGAACTTATGGCATGACCAGTTGAACTTATGGAATGACCAGCTCAACATATGACGTGACCAGCTCAACATATGACATGACCAGCTCAACATATGACATAACCAGTTGAACTTATGGCATGACCAGCTGAACTTATGGCATGACCAGCTTAACATATGACATGACCAGTTGAACTTATGGCATGACCAGCTGAACTTATGGCATGACCAGTTGAACTTATGGCATGACCAGCTGAACTTATGGCATGACCAGCTCAACATATGACATGACCAGCTCAACATATGACATGACCAGTTGAACTTATGACATGACCAGCTGAACATATGACATGACCAGCTGAACTTATGGCATGACCAGCTGAACTTATGGCATGACGATTTGAACTTATGGAATGACCAGCTCAACATATGACATGACCAGCTCAACATATGACATAATCATTTGAACTTATGGCATGACCAGCTGAACTTATGGCGTGACCAGCTTAATATATGACATGACCAGTTGAACTCATGGCATGACCAGCTGAACTTATGGCATGACCAGCTTAACATATGACATAACCAGTTGAACTTATGGCATGACCAGCTGAACTTATGGCATGACCAGCTTAACATATGACATAACCAGTTGAACTTATGGCATGACCAGTTGAAATTATGGCATGACCAGCTGAACTTATGGCATGACCAGCTCAACATATGACATGACCAGCTCAACATATGACATGACCAGTTGAACTTAAGGATTGACCAGCTCAACATATGACATGACCAGGTTAACTTATGACATGACCAGTTGAACATATGACATGACCAGTTGAACATATGACATGACAAGCTGAATATATGGCATGACCAGGTCAACATATGACATGACCAGGTCAACATATGACATGACCAGGTTAACATATGACATGACCAGTTCAACATATAACATAACCAGCTAAACATATGACATGACCAGCTCAACATATGGCATGACCAACTCAACATATGGCATGACCAGCTCAACATATGACATGACCAGCTCAACATATGACATGACCAGCTCAACATATGACATGACAAAGCCAACATATGACATGACCAGTTGAACATATGGCATGACCAGCTCAACATATGACATGACCAGCTGAACATATGACATAACAAGCTGAACATATGGCATAACAAGCTGAACATATGGCATGACCAGCTGAACATATGACACAACAGGCTGAACATACGGCATAACCAGCTGAACATATGACATAACAAGCTGAACATATGGCATGACCAGCTGAACTTATGGCATGACCAGCTGAACTTATGGCATGATCAGCTGAACTTATGGCATGACCAGTTGAACTTATGGCATGACCAGCTCAACTTATGTCATGACCAGTTGAACTTATGGCATGACCAGCTGAACTTATGGCATGACCAGCTGAACTTATTGCATGACCAGCTGAACTTATGGCATGATCAGCTGAACTTATGGCATGGCCAGCTGAACTTATGGCATGACCAGTTGAACATATGCATGACCAGCTGAACATATGACATAACAAGCTGAACATATGACATGACCAGCTGAACATATGACATAACAAGCTGAACATATGGCATGACCAGCTGAACATATGACATAACAGGCTGAACATATGGCATGACCAGCTGAACATATGACATAACAAGCTGAACATATGGCATGACCAGCTGAACATATGACATAACAAGCTGAACATATGGCATGACCAGCTGAACTTATGGCATGACCAGCTGAACTTATGGCATGACCAGCTGAACTTATGGCATGACCAGTTGAACTTATGGCATGACCAGCTGAACTTATGGCATGACCAGTTGAACTTATGGCATGACCAGCTGAACTTATGGCATGACCAGCTGAACTTATGGCATGACCAGCTGAACTTATGGCATGACCAGCTGAACTTATGGCATGACCAGCTGAACTTATGACATGACCAGCTGAACTTATGGCATGGCCAGCTGAACTTATGACATGACCAGTTGAACTTATGGCATGACCAGCTGAATTTATGTCATGACCAGTTGAATTTATGACATGACCAGGTGAACTTATGGCATGACCAGCTGAACTTATGGCATGACCAGTTGAACTTATGGAATGAGCAGTTGAACTTATGGCATGACCAGCTGAACTTATGGCATGACCAGCTCAACATGTGACATGACCAGCTGAACTTATGGAATGACCAGCTCAACATATGACATGACCAGCTGAATATATGACATGACTGGCTGAACTTATGGCATGACCAGTTGAACTTATGACATGACCAGCTAAACATATGACATGACCAGCTGAACTTATGGCATGACAAGCTGAACTTATGGCATGACCAGCTGAACATATGACATAACAAGCTGAACATATGGCATGACCAGCTGAACTTATGGCATGACCAGCTGAACTTATGGCATGACCAGTTGAACTTATGGCATGACCAGCTCAACATATGACATGACGAGCTCAACATATGACATGAAAAGCTCAACATATGACATGACCACCTCAACATATGACATGAAAAGCTCAACATATGACATGACCATCTCAACATATGACATGACAAGCTCAACATATGATATGACCAGCTTAACATATGACATGAAAAGCTCAACATATGGCATGACCAGCTCAACATAAGACATGACAAGCTCAACATATAACATAACCAGCTCAACATATGACATGACCAGCTCAACATATGGCATGACCAACTCAACATATGGCATGACCAGCTCAACATATGACATGACCAGCTCAACATATGACATGACCAGCTCAACATATGACATGACAATGCCAACATATGACATGACCAGTTGAACATATGGCATGACCAGCTCAACATATGACATGACCAGCTGAACATATGACATAACAAGCTGAACATATGGCATGACCAGCTGAACATATGACATAACAAGCTGAACATATGGCATGACCAGCTGAACATATGACACAACAGGCTGAACATATGGCATGACCAGCTGAACATATGACATAACAAGCTGAACATACGGCATGACCAGCTGAACATATGACATAACAAGCTGAACATATGGCATGACCAGCTGAACTTATGGCATGACCAGCTGAACTTATGGCATGACCAGCTGAACTTATGGCATGACCAGTTGAACTTATGGCATGACCAGCTGAACTTATGACATGACCAGTTGAACTTATGGCATGACCAGCTGAACTTATGTCATGACCAGTTGAATTTATGACATGACCAGGTGAACTTATGGCATGACAAGCTGAACTTATGGCATGACCAGTTGAACTTATGGAATGAGCAGTTGAACTTATGGCATGACCAGCTGAACTTATGGCATTACCAGCTCAACATGTGACATGACCAGCTGAACTTATGGAATGACCAGCTCAACATATGACATGACCAGCTGAATATATGACATGACTGGCTGAACTTATGGCATGACCAGTTGAACTTATGGCATGCCTAGTTGAAATTATGGCATGACCAGCTGAACTTATGGCATGACCAGTTGAACTTATGGAATGACCAGCTCAACATATGACGTGACCAGCTCAACATATGACATGACCAGCTCAACATATGACATAACCAGTTGAACTTATGGCATGACCAGCTGAACTTATGGCATGACCAGCTTAACATATGACATGACCAGTTGAACTTATGGCATGACCAGCTGAACTTATGGCATGACCAGTTGAACTTATGGCATGACCAGCTGAACTTATGGCATGACCAGCTCAACATATGACATGACCAGCTCAACATATGACATGACCAGTTGAACTTATGACATGACCAGCTGAACATATGACATGACCAGCTGAACTTATGGCATGACCAGCTGACTTATGGCATGACCAGCTGAACTTATGGCATGACGATTTGAACTTATGGAATGACCAGCTCAACATATGACATGACCAGCTCAACATATGACATAATCATTTGAACTTATGGCATGACCAGCTGAACTTATGGCGTGACCAGCTTAATATATGACATGACCAGTTGAACTCATGGCATGACCAGCTGAACTTATGGCATGACCAGCTTAACATATGACATAACCAGTTGAACTTATGGCATGACCAGCTGAACTTATGGCATGACCAGCTTAACATATGACATAACCAGTTGAACTTATGGCATGACCAGTTGAAATTATGGCATGACCAGCTGAACTTATGGCATGACCAGCTCAACATATGACATGACCAGCTCAACATATGACATGACCAGTTGAACTTAAGGATTGACCAGCTCAACATATGACATGACCAGGTTAACTTATGACATGACCAGTTGAACATATGACATGACCAGTTGAACATATGACATGACAAGCTGAATATATGGCATGACCAGGTCAACATATGACATGACCAGGTCAACATATGACATGACCAGGTTAACATATGACATGACCAGTTCAACATATAACATAACCAGCTAAACATATGACATGACCAGCTCAACATATGGCATGACCAACTCAACATATGGCATGACCAGCTCAACATATGACATGACCAGCTCAACATATGACATGACCAGCTCAACATATGACATGACAAAGCCAACATATGACATGACCAGTTGAACATATGGCATGACCAGCTCAACATATGACATGACCAGCTGAACATATGACATAACAAGCTGAACATATGGCATAACAAGCTGAACATATGGCATGACCAGCTGAACATATGACACAACAGGCTGAACATACGGCATAACCAGCTGAACATATGACATAACAAGCTGAACATATGGCATGACCAGCTGAACTTATGGCATGACCAGCTGAACTTATGGCATGATCAGCTGAACTTATGGCATGACCAGTTGAACTTATGGCATGACCAGCTCAACTTATGTCATGACCAGTTGAACTTATGGCATGACCAGCTGAACTTATGGCATGACCAGCTGAACTTATTGCATGACCAGCTGAACTTATGGCATGATCAGCTGAACTTATGGCATGGCCAGCTGAACTTATGGCATGACCAGTTGAACATATGCATGACCAGCTGAACATATGACATAACAAGCTGAACATATGACATGACCAGCTGAACATATGACATAACAAGCTGAACATATGGCATGACCAGCTGAACATATGACATAACAGGCTGAACATATGGCATGACCAGCTGAACATATGACATAACAAGCTGAACATATGGCATGACCAGCTGAACATATGACATAACAAGCTGAACATATGGCATGACCAGCTGAACTTATGGCATGACCAGCTGAACTTATGGCATGACCAGCTGAACTTATGGCATGACCAGTTGAACTTATGGCATGACCAGCTGAACTTATGGCATGACCAGTTGAACTTATGGCATGACCAGCTGAACTTATGGCATGACCAGCTGAACTTATGGCATGACCAGCTGAACTTATGGCATGACCAGCTGAACTTATGGCATGACCAGCTGAACTTATGACATGACCAGCTGAACTTATGGCATGGCCAGCTGAACTTATGACATGACCAGTTGAACTTATGGCATGACCAGCTGAATTTATGTCATGACCAGTTGAATTTATGACATGACCAGGTGAACTTATGGCATGACCAGCTGAACTTATGGCATGACCAGTTGAACTTATGGAATGAGCAGTTGAACTTATGGCATGACCAGCTGAACTTATGGCATGACCAGCTCAACATGTGACATGACCAGCTGAACTTATGGAATGACCAGCTCAACATATGACATGACCAGCTGAATATATGACATGACTGGCTGAACTTATGGCATGACCAGTTGAACTTATGACATGACCAGCTAAACATATGACATGACCAGCTGAACTTATGGCATGACAAGCTGAACTTATGGCATGACCAGCTGAACATATGACATAACAAGCTGAACATATGGCATGACCAGCTGAACTTATGGCATGACCAGCTGAACTTATGGCATGACCAGTTGAACTTATGGCATGACCAGCTCAACATATGACATGACGAGCTCAACATATGACATGAAAAGCTCAACATATGACATGACCACCTCAACATATGACATGAAAAGCTCAACATATGACATGACCATCTCAACATATGACATGACAAGCTCAACATATGATATGACCAGCTTAACATATGACATGAAAAGCTCAACATATGGCATGACCAGCTCAACATAAGACATGACAAGCTCAACATATGACATGACCAGCTGAACATATGACATGAAAAGCTAAACATATGGCATGACCAGCTCAACATATGGCATGACCAGCTAAACATATGGCATGACCAGCTGAACTTATGGCATGACCAGCTCAACATATGACATGACCAGCTGAATATATGACATGAAAAGCTCAAAATATGACATGACCAGCTTAACATATGACGTGACTAGCTGAACATATGACATGACCAGCTTAACATATGACGTGACGAGCTCAACATATGACATGACCAGCTGAACATATGACATGACCGGCTGAACTTATGGCATGACCAGTAGAACTTATGGCATTCCCAGTTGAAATTATGGAATGACCAGCTCAACATATGACGTGACCAGCTCAACATATGACATGACCAGCTCAACATATGACATAACCAGTTGAACTTATGGCATGACCAGCTGAACTTATGGCATGACCAACTTAACATATGACATGACCAGTTGAACTTATGGCATGACCAGCTGAATTTATGGCATGACCAGTTGAACTTATGGCATGACCAGCTGAACTTATGGCATGACCAGCTCAACATATGACATGACCAGCTCAACATATGACATGACCAGCTCAACATATGACATAATCAGTTGAACTTATGGCATGACCAGCTGAACTTATGGCGTGACCAGCTTAACATATGACATGACCAGTTGAACTTATGGCATGACCAGCTGAACTTATGCCATGACCAGCTTAACATATGACATAACCAGTTGAACTTATGGCATGACCAGCTGAACTTATGGCATGACCAGCTTAACATATGACATAACCAGTTGAACTTATGGCATGACCAGTTGAAATTATGGCATGACCAGCTGAACTTATGGCATGACCAGCTCAACATATGACATGACGAGCTCAACATATGACATGAAAAGCTCAACATATGACATGACCACCTCAAAATATGACATGAAATGCTCAACATATGACATAACCAGCTCAACATATGACATGACAAGCTCAACATATGACATGACCAGCTTAACATATGACATGACAAGCTCAACATATGATATGACCAGCTTAACATATGACATGAAAAGCTCAACATATGGCATGACCAGCTGAACTTATGGCATGACCAGTTGAATTTATGACATGACCAGCTCAACATATGACATGACCAGCTCAACATATGACATGAAAAGCTAAACATATGGCATGACCAGCTCAACATATGGCATGACCAGCTGAACTTATGTCATGACCAGTTGAATTTATGACATGACCAGGTGAACTTATGGCATGACCAGCTGAACTTATGGCATGACCAGTTGAACTTATGGAATGAGCAGTTGAACTTATGGCATGACCAGCTGAACTTATGGCATGACCAGCTCAACATGTGACATGACCAGCTGAACTTATGGAATGACCAGCCCAACATATGACATGACCAGCTGAATATATGACATGACTGGCTGAACTTATGGCATGACCAGTTGAACTTATGACATGACCAGCTAAACATATGACATGACCAGCTGAACTTATGGCATGACAAGCTGAACTTATGGCATGACCAGCTGAACATATGACATAACAAGCTGAACATATGGCATGACCAGCTGAACTTATGGCATGACCAGCTGAACTTATGGCATGACCAGTTGAACTTATGGCATGACCAGCTCAACATATGACATGACGAGCTCAACATATGACATGAAAAGCTCAACATATGACATGACCACCTCAACATATGACATGAAAAGCTCAACATATGACATGACCATCTCAACATATGACATGACAAGCTCAACATATGACATGACCAGCTCAACATATGACATGACCAGCTTAACATATGACATGACAAGCTCAACATATGATATGACCAGCTTAACATATGACATGAAAAGCTCAACATATGGCATGACCAGCTCAACATAAGACATGACAAGCTCAACATATGACATGACCAGCTGAACATTTGACATGAAAAGCTAAACATATGGCATGACCAGCTCAACATATGGCATGACCAGCTAAACATATGGCATGACCAGCTGAACATATGGCATGACCAGCTCAACATATGACATGACCAGCTGAATATATGACATGAAAAGCTCAAAATATGACATGACCAGCTTAACATATGACGTGACTAGCTGAACATATGACATGACCAGCTTAACATATGACGTGACGAGCTCAACATATGACATGAACAGCTGAACATATGACATGACCGGCTGAACTTATGGCATGACCAGTAGAACTTATGGCATGCCCAGTTGAAATTATGGAATGACCAGCTCAACATATGACGTGACCAGCTCAACATATGACATGACCAGCTCAACATATGACATAACCAGTTGAACTTACGGCATGACCAGCTGAACTTATGGCATGACCAGCTTAACATATGACATGACCAGCTGAACTTATGGCATGACGAGTTGAACTTATGGAATGACCAGCTCAACATATGACATGACCAGCTCAACATATGACATGACCAGCTCAACATATGACATAATCAGTTGAACTTATGGCATGACCAGCTGAACATATGGCGTGACCAGCTTAACATATGACATGACCAGTTGAACTTATGGCATGACCAGCTGAACTTATGGCGTGACCAGCTTAACATATGACATAACCAGTTGAACTTATGGCATGACCAGCTGAACTTATGGCATGACCAGCTTAACATATGACATAACCAGTTGAACTTATGGCATGACCAGTTGAAATTATGGCATGACCAGCTGAACTTATGGCATGACCAGCTCAACATATGACATGACGAGCTCAACATATGACATGAAAAGCTCAACATATGACATGACCACCTCAACATATGACATGAAATGCTCAACATATGACATAACCAGCTCAACATATGACATGACAAGCTCAACATATGACATGACCAGCTTAACATATGACATGACAAGCTCAACATATGATATGACCAGCTTAACATATGACATGAAAAGCTCAACATATGGCATGACCAGCTGAACTTATGGCATGACCAGTTGAATTTATGACATGACCAGCTCAACATATGACATGACCAGCTCAACATATGACATGAAAAGCTAAAGATATGGCATGACCAGCTCAACATATGGCATGACCAGCTGAACATATGGCATGACCAGCTGAACATATGGCATGACCAGCTCAACATATGACATGACCAGCTGAACATATGACATGAAAAGCTCAAAATATGACATGACCAGCTTAACATATGACGTGACTAGCTGAACCTATGACATGACCAGCTCAACATATGACATGACCAGCTTAACATATGACGTGACGAGCTCAACATATGACATGACCAGCTGAACATATGACATGACCAGCTGAACATATGGCGTGACCAGCTTATGACGTGACCAGCTGAACATATGGCATGACCAGCTCAACATACGGCATGACCAGCTCAACATATGGCATGACCAGCTAAGCATATAGCATGACAAGCTGAATATATGACATAACCAGGTCAACATATCACATGACCAGGTTAACATATGACATGACCAGCTCAGCATATAACATAACCAGCTCAACATATGACATGACCAGGTTAACATATGACATGACCAGCTCAACATATAGCATGACCAGCTCAACATATGACATGACCAGCTCAACATATGGCATGACCAACTCAACATATGGCATGACCAGCTCAACATATGACATGACCAGCTCAACATATGACATGACCAGCTCAACATATGACATGACAATGCCAACATATGACATGACCAGTTGAACATATGGCATGACCAGCTCAACATATGACATGACCAGCTGAACATATGGCATGACCAGCTCAACATATGACATGACAAGCTCAACATATTACATGACCAGCTGAACATATGACATGACAAGTTGAATATAGGACATGACCAGGTCAACATATGACATGACCAGGTCAATATATGACATGACCAGGTTAACATATGACATGACCAGCTCAACATATGGCATGACCAGCAGAACATATGGCATGACCAGCTGAACATATGACATAACAAGCTGAACATATGGCATGACCAGCTGAACATATGACACAACAGGCTGAACATACGGCATAACCAGCTGAACATATGACATAACAAACTGAACATATGGCATGACCAGCTGAACTTATGGCATGACCAGCTGAACTTATGGCATGACCAGCTGAACTTATGGCATGACCAGTTGAACTTATGGCATGACCAGCTCAACTTATGTCATGACCAGTTGAACTTATGGCATGACCAGCTGAACTTATGGCATGACCAGCTGAACTTATGGCATGACCAGCTGAACTTATGGCATGATCAGCTGAACTTATGGCATGGCCAGCTGAACATATGGCATGACCAGCTGAACATATGCATGACCAGCTGAACATATGACATAACAAGCTGAACATATGGCATGACCAGCTGAACATATGACATAACAAGCTGAACATATGGCATGACCAGCTGAACATATGACATAACAGGCTGAACATATGGCATGACCAGCTGAACATATGACATAACAAGCTGAACATATGGCATGACCAGCTGAACATATGACATAACAAGCTGAACATATGGCATGACCAGCTGAACTTATGGCATGACCAGCTGAACTTATGGCATGACCAGCTGAACTTATGGCATGACCAGTTGAACTTATGGCATGACCAGCTGAACTTATGGCATGACCAGTTGAACTTATGGCATGACCAGCTGAACTTATGGCATGACCAGCTGAACTTATGGCATGACCAGCTGAACTTATGGCATGACCAGCTGAACTTATGGCATGACCAGCTGAACTTATGACATGACCAGCTGAACTTCTGGCATGGCCAGCTGAACTTATGACATGACCAGTTGAACTTATGGCATGACCAGCTGAACTTATGTCATGACCAGTTGAATTTATGACATGACCAGGTGAACTTATGGCATGACCAGCTGAACTTATGGCATGACCAGTTGAACTTATGGAATGAGCAGTTGAACTTATGGCATGACCAGCTGAACTTATGGCATGACCAGCTCAACATGTGACATGACCAGCTGAACTTATGGAATGACCAGCCCAACATATGACATGACCAGCTGAATATATGACATGACTGGCTGAACTTATGGCATGACCAGTTGAACTTATGACATGACCAGCTAAACATATGACATGACCAGCTGAACTTATGGCATGACAAGCTGAACTTATGGCATGACCAGCTGAACATATGACATAACAAGCTGAACATATGGCATGACCAGCTGAACTTATGGCATGACCAGCTGAACTTATGGCATGACCAGTTGAACTTATGGCATGACCAGCTCAACATATGACATGACGAGCTCAACATATGACATGAAAAGCTCAACATATGACATGACCACCTCAACATATGACATGAAAAGCTCAACATATGACATGAAAAGCTCAACATATGACATGACCATCTCAACATATGACATGACAAGCTCAACATATGACATGACCAGCTTAACATATGACATGACAAGCTCAACATATGATATGACCAGCTTAACATATGACATGAAAAGCTCAACATATGGCATGACCAGCTCAACATAAGACATGACAAGCTCAACATATGACATGACCAGCTGAACATTTGACATGAAAAGCTAAACATATGGCATGACCAGCTCAACATATGGCATGACCAGCTAAACATATGGCATGACCAGCTGAACATATGGCATGACCAGCTCAACATATGACATGACCAGCTGAATATATGACATGAAAAGCTTAAAATATGACATGACCAGCTTAACATATGACGTGACTAGCTGAACATATGACATGACCAGCTTAACATATGACGTGACGAGCTCAACATATGACATGAACAGCTGAACATATGACATGACCGGCTGAACTTATGGCATGACCAGTAGAACTTATGGCATGCCCAGTTGAAATTATGGAATGACCAGCTCAACATATGACGTGACCAGCTCAACATATGACATGACCAGCTCAACATATGACATAACCAGTTGAACTTATGGCATGACCAGCTGAACTTATGGCATGACCAGCTTAACATATGACATGACCAGTTGAACTTATGGCATGACCAGCTGAATTTATGGCATGACCAGTTGAACTTATGGCATGACCAGCTGAACTTATGGCATGACCAGCTCAACATATGACATGACCAGCTCAACATATGACATGACCAGTTGAACTTATGACATGACCAGCTGAACATATGACATGACCAGCTGAACTTATGGCATGACCAGCTGACTTATGGCATGACCAGCTGAACTTATGGCATGACGAGTTGAACTTATGGAATGACCAGCTCAACATATGACATGACCAGCTCAACATATGACATGACCAGCTCAACATATGACATAATCAGTTGAACTTATGGCATGACCAGCTGAACTTATGGCGTGACCAGCTTAACATATGACATGACCAGTTGAACTTATGGCATGACCAGCTGAACTTATGGCATGACCAGCTTAACATATGACATAACCAGTTGAACTTATGGCATGACCAGCTGAACTTATGGCATGACCAGCTTAACATATGACATAACCAGTTGAACTTATGGCATGACCAGTTGAAATTATGGCATGACCAGCTGAACTTATGGCATGACCAGCTCAACATATGACATGACGAGCTCAACATATGACATGAAAAGCTCAACATATGACATGACCACCTCAACATATGACATGAAATGCTCAACATATGACATAACCAGCTCAACATATGACATGACAAGCTCAACATATGACATGACCAGCTTAACATATGACATGACAAGCTCAACATATGATATGAAAAGCTTAACATATGACATGAAAAGCTCAACATATGGCATGACCAGCTGAACTTATGGCATGACCAGTTGAATTTATGACATGACCAGCTCAACATATGACATGACCAGCTCAACATATGACATGAAAAGCTAAACATATGGCATGACCAGCTCAACATATGGCATGACCAGCTGAACATATGGCATGACCAGCTGAACATATGGCATGACCAGCTCAACATATGACATGACCAGCTGAACATATGACATGAAAAGCTCAAAATATGACATGACCAGCTTAACATATGACGTGACTAGCTGAACCTATGACATGACCAGCTCAACATATGACATGACCAGCTTAACATATGACGTGACGAGCTCAACATATGACATGACCAGCTGAACATATGACATGACCAGCTGAACATATGGCGTGACCAGCTTATGACGTGACCAGCTGAACATATGGCATGACCAGCTCAACATACGGCATGTCCAGCTCAACATATGGCATGACCAGCTAAGCATATAGCATGACAAGCTGAATATATGACATAACCAGGTCAACATATCACATGACCAGGTTAACATATGACATGACCAGCTCAGCATATAACATAACCAGCTCAACATATGACATGACCAGGTTAACATATGACATGACCAGCTCAACATATAGCATGACCAGCTCAACATATGACATGACCAGCTCAACATATGGCATGACCAACTCAACATATGGCATGACCAGCTCAACATATGACATGACCAGCTCAACATATGACATGACCAGCTCAACATATGACATGACAATGCCAACATATGACATGACCAGTTGAACATATGGCATGACCAGCTCAACATATGACATGACCAGCTGAACATATGGCATGACCAGCTCAACATATGACATGACAAGCTCAACATATGACATGACCAGCTGAACATATGACATGACAAGTTGAATATAGGACATGACCAGGTCAACATATGACATGACCAGGTCAATATATGACATGACCAGGTTAACATATGACATGACCAGCTCAACATATGACATGACCAGCTCAACATATGGCATGACCAGCTCAACATACGACATGACCAGCTCAACATATGACATGACCAGGTTAACATATGGCATGACCAGCAGAACATATGACATGACCAGTTGAACTTATGGCATGATTAGCTAAACATATGGCATGACCAGCTCAACATATGACATGACCAGCTGAACTTATGGCATGGCCAGCTGAACTTATGGCATGACAAGCTGAACTTACGGCATGACCAGTTGAACTTATGGCATGACCAGCTGAACTTATGGCATGACCAGTTGAACTTATGGAATGACCAGTTGAACTTATGGCATGACCAGCTGAACTCATGGCATGACCAGTTGAACTTATGGAATGACCAGCTCAAGATATGACATGACTAGCTGAACATATGGCATGACCAGTTGAACTTATGGCATGACTAGCTGAACATATGGCATGACCAGTTGAACTTATGGCATGACCAGCTGAACTTATGGCATGACCAGTTGAACGTATGGCATGACCAGCTGAACTTATGGCATGACCAGTTGAACTTATGACATGACCAGCTGAACTTATGGCATGACCAGCTCAACATATGACATGACCAGCTCAACATATGACATGACCGGCTCAACATATGACATGACCAGCTCAACATATGACATGACCAGCTCAACATATGACATGACCAGTTCAACATATGACATGACCAGCTCAACATATGACATGACCTGCTCAACATATGACATGATCAGCTCAACATATGGCATGACCAGCTCAACATATGACATGACCAGCTGAACTTATGGCATGACCAGCTGAACATATGACATAACAAGCTGAACATATGGCATGACCAGCTGAACATATGACATAACAAGCTGAACATATGGCATGACCAGCTGAACATATGACATAACAGGCTGACCATATGGCATGACCAGTTGAACATATGACATAACAAACTGAACATATGGCATGACCAGCTGAACATATGACATAACAAGCTGAACTTATGGCATGACCAGTTGAACTTATGGCATGACCAGCTGAACTTATGGCATGACCAGCTGAACTTATGGCATGACCAGCTGAACTTATGGCATGACCAGCTGAACTTATGGCATGACCAGCTGAACTTATGGCATGACCACCTGAACTTATGGCATGACCAGCTGAACTTATGACATGACCAGTTGATCTTATGGCATGACCAGCTGAACTTATGGCATGACCAGTTGAACTTATGACATGACCAGGTGAACTTGTGGCATGACTAGCTGAACTTATGGCATGACCAGTTGAACTTATGGAATGACCAGTTGAACTTATGGCATGACCAGCTGAACTTATTTCATGACCAGCTCAACATACGACATGAAAAGCTCAAAATATGACATGACCAGCTTAACATATGACGTGACTAGCTGAACCTATGACATGACCAGCTCAACATATGACATGACCAGCTTAACATATGACGTGACGAGCTCAACATATGGCATGACCAGCTCAACATAAGACATGACCAGCTCAACGTATGACATGACCAGCTGAACATATGACATGAAAAGCTAAACATATGGCATGACCAGCTCAACATATGGCATGACCAGCTAAAGATATGGCATGACCAGCTGAACATATGGCATGACCAGCTCAACATATGACATGACCAGCTCAACATATGACATGACCAGTTGAACTTATGACATGACCAGCTGAACATATGACATGACCAGCTGAACTTATGGCATGACAAGCTGAACTTATGGCATGACCAGCTGAACATATGACATAACAAGCTGAATATATGGCATGACCAGCTGAACTTATGGCATGACCAGCTGAACTTATGGCATGACCAGTTGAATTTATGGCATGACCAGCTCAACATATGACATGACGAGCTCAACATATGACATGAAATGCTCAACATATGACATGACCAGCTCAACATATGACATGAAAAGCTCAACGTATGACATGACAAGCTCAGCATATGACATGACAAGCTCAACATATAACATTACCAGCTCAACATATGACATGACCAGCTCACCATATGACATGACAAGCTCAACATATGACATGACCAGCTTAACATATGACATGAAAAGCTCAACATATGGCATGACCAGCTCAACATATGGCATGACCAGCTCAACATAAGACATGACCAGCTCAACATATGCCATGACCAGCTGAACATATGACATGAAAAGCTAAACATATGGCATGACCAGCTCAACATATGGCATGACCAGCTGAAAATATGGCATGACTAGCTGAACATATGGCATGACCAGCTCAACATATGACATGACCAGCTGAACATATGGCATGACCAGCTCAACATATGACATGACAAGCTCAACATATGACATGACCAGCTGAACATATGACATGACAAGTTGAATATAGGACATGACCAGGTCAACATATGACATGACCAGGTCAATATATGACATGACCAGGTTAACATATGACATGACCAGCTCAACATATGACATGACCAGCTCAACATATGGCATGACCAGCTCAACATACGACATGACCAGCTCAATATATGACATGACCAGGTTAACATATGGCATGACCAGCAGAACATATGACATGACCAGTTGAACTTATGGCATGATTAGCTAAACATATGGCATGACCAGCTCAACATATGACATGACCAGCTGAACTTATGGCATGGCCAGCTGAACTTATGGCATGACAAGCTGAACTTACGGCATGACCAGTTGAACTTATGGCATGACCAGCTGAACTTATGGCATGACCAGTTGAACTTATGGAATGACCAGTTGAACTTATGGCATGACCAGCTGAACTCATGGCATGACCAGTTGAACTTATGGAATGACCAGCTCAAGATATGACATGACTAGCTGAACATATGGCATGACCAGTTGAACTTATGGCATGACTAGCTGAACATATGGCATGACCAGTTGAACTTATGGCATGACCAGCTGAACTTATGGCATGACCAGTTGAACGTATGGCATGACCAGCTGAACTTATGGCATGACCAGCTGAACTTATGGCATGACCAGCTGAACTTATGGCATGACCAGTTGAACTTATGGCATGACCAGCTGAACTTATGGCATGACCAGCTCAACATATGACATGACCAGCTCAACATATGACATGACCGGCTCAACATATGACATGACCAGCTCAACATATGACATGACCAGCTCAACATATGACATGACCAGTTCAACATATGACATGACCAGCTCAACATATGACATGACCTGCTCAACATATGACATGATCAGCTCAACATATGGCATGACCAGCTCAACATATGACATGACCAGCTGAACTTATGGCATGACCAGCTGAACATATGACATAACAAGCTGAACATATGGCATGACCAGCTGAACATATGACATAACAAGCTGAACATATGGCATGACCAGCTGAACATATGACATAACAGGCTGACCATATGGCATGACCAGTTGAACATATGACATAACAAACTGAACATATGGCATGACCAGCTGAACATATGACATAACAAGCTGAACTTATGGCATGACCAGTTGAACTTATGGCATGACCAGCTGAACTTATGGCATGACCAGCTGAACTTATGGCATGACCAGCTGAACTTATGGCATGACCAGCTGAACTTATGGCATGACCAGCTGAACTTATGGCATGACCACCTGAACTTATGGCATGACCAGCTGAACTTATGACATGACCAGTTGATCTTATGGAATGACCAGTTGAACTTATGGCATGACCAGCTGAACTTATTTCATGACCAGCTCAACATACGACATGAAAAGCTCAAAATATGACATGACCAGCTTAACATATGACGTGACTAGCTGAACCTATGACATGACCAGCTCAACATATGACATGACCAGCTTAACATATGACGTGACGAGCTCAACATATGGCATGACCAGCTCAACATAAGACATGACCAGCTCAACGTATGACATGACCAGCTGAACATATGACATGAAAAGCTAAACATATGGCATGACCAGCTCAACATATGGCATGACCAGCTAAAGATATGGCATGACCAGCTGAACATATGGCATGACCAGCTCAACATATGACATGACCAGCTCAACATATGACATGACCAGTTGAACTTATGACATGACCAGCTGAACATATGACATGACCAGCTGAACTTATGGCATGACAAGCTGAACTTATGGCATGACCAGCTGAACATATGACATAACAAGCTGAACATATGGCATGACCAGCTGAACTTATGGCATGACCAGCTGAACTTATGGCATGACCAGTTGAATTTATGGCATGACCAGCTCAACATATGACATGACGAGCTCAACATATGACATGAAATGCTCAACATATGACATGACCAGCTCAACATATGACATGAAAAGCTCAACGTATGACATGACAAGCTCAGCATATGACATGACAAGCTCAACATATAACATTACCAGCTCAACATATGACATGACCAGCTCACCATATGACATGACAAGCTCAACATATGACATGACCAGCTTAACATATGACATGAAAAGCTCAACATATGGCATGACCAGCTCAACATATGGCATGACCAGCTCAACATAAGACATGACCAGCTCAACATATGACATGACCAGCTGAACATATGACATGAAAAGCTAAACATATGGCATGACCAGCTCAACATATGGCATGACCAGCTGAAAATATGGCATGACTAGCTGAACATATGGCATGACCAGCTCAACATATGACATGACCAGCTGAACATATGACATGACCAGCTCAATATATGACATGACCAGCTTAACATATGACATGACCAGCTCAACATATGGCATGATCAGCTGAAAATATGGCATGACCAGCTGAACATCTGGCATGACCAGCTGAACTTAGGGCATGACCAGCTGAACTTATGGCATGACCAGTTGAATTTATGGCATGACCAGCTCAACATATGACATGACGAGCTCAACATATGACATGAAATGCTCAACATATGACATGACCAGCTCAACATATGACATGAAAAGCTCAACATATGACATGACAAGCTCAACATATGACATGACAAGCTCAACATATAACATGACCAGCTCAACATATGACATGACCAGCTCACCATATGACATGACAAGCTCAACATATGACATGACCAGCTTAACATATGACATGAATAGCTCAACATATGGCATGACCAGCTCAACATATGGCATGACCAGCTCAACATAAGACATGACCAGCTCAACATATGACATGACCAGCTGAACATATGACGTGACGAACTCAACATATGACATGTCCAGCTGAACATATGACATGACCGGCTGAACTTATGGCATGACCAGTTGAAATTATGGCATGCCCAGTTGAACTTATGGAATGACCAGCTCAACATATGACGTGACCAGCTCAACATATGACATGACCAGCTCAACATATGACATAACCAGTTGAACTTATGGCATGACCAGCTGAACTTATGCCATGACCAGCTTAACATATGACATGACCAGTTGAACTTTTGGCATGACCAGCTGAATTTATGGCATGACCAGTTGAACTTATGGCATGACCAGCTGAACTTATGGCATGACCAGCTCAACATATGACATGACCAGCTCAATATATGACATGACCAGTTGAACTTATGACATGACCAGCTGAACATATGACATGACCAGCTGAACTTATGGCATGACCAGCTGACTTATGGCATGACCAGCTGAACTTATGGCATGACGAGGTGAACTTATGGAATGACCAGCTCAACATATGACATGACCAGCTCAACATATGACATGACCAGCTCAACATATGACATAATCAGTTGAACATATGGCATGACCAGCTGAACTTTTTTGCGTGACCAGCTTAACATATAACATAACCAACTCAACATATGACATGACCAGCTCAACAGATGGCATGACCAAATCAACATATGGCATGACAAAGCTCAACATATGACATGACCAGCTCAACATATGACATGACAATGCCAACATATGACATGACCAGTTGAACATATGGCATGACCAGCTCAACATATGACATGACCAGCTGAACATATGGCATGACCAGCTCAACATATGACATGACAAGCTCAACATATGACATGACCAGCTGAACATATGACATGACAAGCTGAATATAGGACATGACCAGGTCAACATATGACAAGACCAGGTCAATATATGACATGACCAGGTCAATATATGACATGACCAGCTCAACATATGACATGACCAGCTCAACATATGGCATGACCAGCTCAACATACGACATGACCAGCTCAACATATGACATGACCAGGTTAACATATGGCATGACCAGCTAAACATATGGCATGACCAGCTGAACATATGGCATGACCAGCTCAACATATGACATGACCAGCTGAATATATGACATGAAAAGCTTAAAATATGACATGACCAGCTTAACATATGACGTGACTAGCTGAACATATGACATGACCAGCTTAACATATGACGTGACGAGCTCAACATATGACATGAACAGCTGAACATATGACATGACCGGCTGAACTTATGGCATGACCAGTAGAACTTATGGCATGCCCAGTTCAAATTATGGAATGACCAGCTCAACATATGACGTGACCAGCTCAACATATGACATGACCAGCTCAACATATGACATAACCAGTTGAACTTATGGCATGACCAGCTGAACTTATGGCATGACCAGCTTAACATATGACATGACCAGTTGAACTTATGGCATGACCAGCTGAATTTATGGCATGACCAGTTGAACTTATGGCATGACCAGCTGAACTTATGGCATGACCAGCTCAACATATGACATGACCAGCTCAACATATGACATGACCAGTTGAACTTATGACATGACCAGCTGAACATATGACATGACCAGCTGAACTTATGGCATGACCAGCTGACTTATGGCATGACCAGCTGAACTTATGGCATGACGAGTTGAACTTATGGAATGACCAGCTCAACATATGACATGACCAGCTCAACATATGACATGACCAGCTCAACATATGACATAATCAGTTGAACTTATGGCATGACCAGCTGAACTTATGGCGTGACCAGCTTAACATATGACATGACCAGTTGAACTTATGGCATGACCAGCTGAACTTATGGCATGACCAGCTTAACATATGACATAACCAGTTGAACTTATGGCATGACCAGCTGAACTTATGGCATGACCAGCTTAACATATGACATAACCAGTTGAACTTATGGCATGACCAGTTGAAATTATGGCATGACCAGCTGAACTTATGGCATGACCAGCTCAACATATGACATGACGAGCTCAACATATGACATGAAAAGCTCAACATATGACATGACCACCTCAACATATGACATGAAATGCTCAACATATGACATAACCAGCTCAACATATGACATGACAAGCTCAACATATGACATGACCAGCTTAACATATGACATGACAAGCTCAACATATGATATGAAAAGCTTAACATATGACATGAAAAGCTCAACATATGGCATGACCAGCTGAACTTATGGCATGACCAGTTGAATTTATGACATGACCAGCTCAACATATGACATGACCAGCTCAACATATGACATGAAAAGCTAAACATATGGCATGACCAGCTCAACATATGGCATGACCAGCTGAACATATGGCATGACCAGCTGAACATATGGCATGACCAGCTCAACATATGACATGACCAGCTGAACATATGACATGAAAAGCTCAAAATATGACATGACCAGCTTAACATATGACGTGACTAGCTGAACCTATGACATGACCAGCTCAACATATGACATGACCAGCTTAACATATGACGTGACGAGCTCAACATATGACATGACCAGCTGAACATATGACATGACCAGCTGAACATATGGCGTGACCAGCTTATGACGTGACCAGCTGAACATATGGCATGACCAGCTCAACATACGGCATGTCCAGCTCAACATATGGCATGACCAGCTAAGCATATAGCATGACAAGCTGAATATATGACATAACCAGGTCAACATATCACATGACCAGGTTAACATATGACATGACC
Source organism: Cepaea hortensis (assembly GCA_963921405.1). NCBI lineage: Eukaryota > Metazoa > Mollusca > Gastropoda > Stylommatophora > Helicidae > Cepaea > Cepaea hortensis. The sequence goes on along the minus strand of OY992891.1, from coordinate 3,637,521 downwards.
AGCTCAGCATATAACATAACCAGCTCAACATATGACATGACCAGGTTAACATATGACATGATTAGCTCAACATATAGCATGACCAGCTCAACATATGACATGACCAGCTCAACATATGGCATGACCAACTCAACATATGGCATGACCAGCTCAACATATGACATGACCAGCTCAACATATGACATGACCAGCTCAACATATGACATGACAATGCCAACATATGACATGACCAGTTGAACATATGGCATGACCAGCTCAACATATGACATGACCAGCTGAACATATGGCATGACCAGCTCAACATATGACATGACAAGCTCAACATATGACATGACCAGCTGAACATATGACATGACAAGTTGAATATAGGACATGACCAGGTCAACATATGACATGACCAGGTCAATATATGACATGACCAGGTTAACATATGACATGACCAGCTCAACATATGACATGACCAGCTCAACATATGGCATGACCAGCTCAACATACGACATGACCAGCTCAACATATGACATGACCAGGTTAACATATGGCATGACCAGCAGAACATATGACATGACCAGTTGAACTTATGGCATGATTAGCTAAACATATGGCATGACCAGCTCAACATATGACATGACCAGCTGAACTTATGGCATGGCCAGCTGAACTTATGGCATGACAAGCTGAGCTTACGGCATGACCAGTTGAACTTATGGCATGACCAGCTGAACTTATGGCATGACCAGTTGAACTTATGGAATGACCAGTTGAACTTATGGCATGACCAGCTGAACTCATGGCATGACCAGTTGAACTTATGGAATGACCAGCTCAAGATATGACATGACTAGCTGAACATATGGCATGACCAGTTGAACTTATGGCATGACTAGCTGAACATATGGCATGACCAGTTGAACTTATGGCATGACCAGCTGAACTTATGGCATGACCAGTTGAACGTATGGCATGACCAGCTGAACTTATGGCATGACCAGCTGAACTTATGGCATGACCAGCTGAACTTATGGCATGACCAGTTGAACTTATGGCATGACCAGCTGAACTTATGGCATGACCAGCTCAACATATGACATGACCAGCTCAACATATGACATGACCGGCTCAACATATGACATGACCAGCTCAACATATGACATGACCAGCTCAACATATGACATGACCAGTTCAACATATGACATGACCAGCTCAACATATGACATGACCTGCTCAACATATGACATGATCAGCTCAACATATGGCATGACCAGCTCAACATATGACATGACCAGCTGAACTTATGGCATGACCAGCTGAACATATGACATAACAAGCTGAACATATGGCATGACCAGCTGAACATATGACATAACAAGCTGAACATATGGCATGACCAGCTGAACATATGACATAACAGGCTGACCATATGGCATGACCAGTTGAACATATGACATAACAAACTGAACATATGGCATGACCAGCTGAACATATGACATAACAAGCTGAACTTATGGCATGACCAGTTGAACTTATGGCATGACCAGCTGAACTTATGGCATGACCAGCTGAACTTATGGCATGACCAGCTGAACTTATGGCATGACCAGCTGAACTTATGGCATGACCAGCTGAACTTATGGCATGACCACCTGAACTTATGGCATGACCAGCTGAACTTATGACATGACCAGTTGATCTTATGGCATGACCAGCTGAACTTATGGCATGACCAGTTGAACTTATGACATGACCAGGTGAACTTGTGGCATGACTAGCTGAACTTATGGCATGACCAGTTGAACTTATGGAATGACCAGTTGAACTTATGGCATGACCAGCTGAACTTATTTCATGACCAGCTCAACATACGACATGAAAAGCTCAAAATATGACATGACCAGCTTAACATATGACGTGACTAGCTGAACCTATGACATGACCAGCTCAACATATGACATGACCAGCTTAACATATGACGTGACGAGCTCAACATATGGCATGACCAGCTCAACATAAGACATGACCAGCTCAACGTATGACATGACCAGCTGAACATATGACATGAAAAGCTAAACATATGGCATGACCAGCTCAACATATGGCATGACCAGCTAAAGATATGGCATGACCAGCTGAACATATGGCATGACCAGCTCAACATATGACATGACCAGCTCAACATATGACATGACCAGTTGAACTTATGACATGACCAGCTGAACATATGACATGACCAGCTGAACTTATGGCATGACAAGCTGAACTTATGGCATGACCAGCTGAACATATGACATAACAAGCTGAACATATGGCATGACCAGCTGAACTTATGGCATGACCAGCTGAACTTATGGCATGACCAGTTGAATTTATGGCATGACCAGCTCAACATATGACATGACGAGCTCAACACATGACATGAAATGCTCAACATATGACATGACCAGCTCAACATATGACATGAAAAGCTCAACGTATGACATGACAAGCTCAGCATATGACATGACAAGCTCAACATATAACATTACCAGCTTAACATATGACATGAAAAGCTCAACATATGGCATGACCAGCTCAACATATGGCATGACCAGCTCAACATAAGACATGACCAGCTCAACATATGACATGACCAGCTGAACATATGACATGAAAAGCTAAACATATGGCATGACCAGCTCAACATATGGCATGACCAGCTGAAAATATGGCATGACTAGCTGAACATATGGCATGACCAGCTCAACATATGACATGACCAGCTGAACATATGACATGACCAGCTCAATATATGACATGACCAGCTTAACATATGACATGACCAGCTCAACATATGGCATGATCAGCTGAAAATATGGCATGACCAGCTGAACATCTGGCATGACCAGCTGAACTTAGGGCATGACCAGCTGAACTTATGGCATGACCAGTTGAATTTATGGCATGACCAGCTCAACATATGACATGACGAGCTCAACATATGACATGAAATGCTCAACATATGACATGACCAGCTCAACATATGACATGAAAAGCTCAACATATGACATGACAAGCTCAACATATGACATGACAAGCTCAACATATAACATGACCAGCTCAACATATGACATGACCAGCTCACCATATGACATGACAAGCTCAACATATGACATGACCAGCTTAACATATGACATGAATAGCTCAACATATGGCATGACCAGCTCAACATATGGCATGACCAGCTCAACATAAGACATGACCAGCTCAACATATGACATGACCAGCTGAACATATGACGTGACGAACTCAACATATGACATGTCCAGCTGAACATATGACATGACCGGCTGAACTTATGGCATGACCAGTTGAAATTATGGCATGCCCAGTTGAACTTATGGAATGACCAGCTCAACATATGACGTGACCAGCTCAACATATGACATGACCAGCTCAACATATGACATAACCAGTTGAACTTATGGCATGACCAGCTGAACTTATGCCATGACCAGCTTAACATATGACATGACCAGTTGAACTTTTGGCATGACCAGCTGAATTTATGGCATGACCAGTTGAACTTATGGCATGACCAGCTGAACTTATGGCATGACCAGCTCAACATATGACATGACCAGCTCAACATATGACATGACCAGTTGAACTTATGACATGACCAGCTGAACATATGACATGACCAGCTGAACTTATGGCATGACCAGCTGACTTATGGCATGACCAGCTGAACTTATGGCATGACGAGGTGAACTTATGGAATGACCAGCTCAACATATGACATGACCAGCTCAACATATGACATGACCAGCTCAACATATGACATAATCAGTTGAACATATGGCATGACCAGCTGAACTTATGGCGTGACCAGCTTAACATATAACATAACCAACTCAACATATGACATGACCAGCTCAACAGATGGCATGACCAAATCAACATATGGCATGACAAAGCTCAACATATGACATGACCAGCTCAACATATGACATGACAATGCCAACATATGACATGACCAGTTGAACATATGGCATGACCAGCTCAACATATGACATGACCAGCTGAACATATGGCATGACCAGCTCAACATATGACATGACAAGCTCAACATATGACATGACCAGCTGAACATATGACATGACAAGCTGAATATAGGACATGACCAGGTCAACATATGACAAGACCAGGTCAATATATGACATGACCAGGTCAATATATGACATGACCAGCTCAACATATGACATGACCAGCTCAACATATGGCATGACCAGCTCAACATACGACATGACCAGCTCAACATATGACATGACCAGGTTAACATATGGCATGACCAGCTGAACATATGACATGACCAGTTGAACTTATGGTATGATTAACTAAACATATGGCATGACCAGCTCAACATATGACATGACCAGCTGAACTTATGGCATGGCCAGCTGAACTTATGGCATGACAAGCTGAACTTACGGCATGACCAGTTGAACTTATGGCATGACCAGCTGAACTTATGGCATGACCAGTTGAACTTATGGAATGACCAGTTGAACTGATGGCATGACCAGCTGAACTTATGGCATGACCAGTTGAACTTATGGAATGACCAGCTCAAGATATGACATGACTAGCTGAACATATGGCATGACCAGCTCAACATATGACATAACCAGTTGAACTTATGGCATGACTAGCTGAACATATGGCATGACCAGTTGAACTTATGGCATGACCAGCTGAACTTATGGCATGACCAGTTGAACTTATGGCATGACCAGCTGAACTTATGGCATGACCAGCTGAACTTATGGCATGACCAGCTGAACTTATGGCATGACCAGTTGAACTTATGGCATGACCAGCTGAACTTATGGCATGACCAGCTCAACATATGACATGACCAGCTCAACATATGACATGACCAGCTCAACATATGACATGACCAGCTCAACATATGACATGACCAGTTCAACATATGACATGACCAGCTCAACATATGACATGACCAGCTCAACATATGACATGATCAGCTCAACATATGGCTTGACCAGCTCAACATATGACATGACCAGCTGAACTTATGGCATGGCCAGCTGAACATATGACATGACAAGTTGAATATAGGACATGACCAGGTCAACATATGACATGACCAGGTCAATATATGACATGACCAGGTTAACATATGACATGACCAGCTCAACATATGACATGACCAGCTCAACATAAGACATGACCAGCTCAACATATGACATGACCAGCTGAACATATGACATGAAAAGCTAAACATATGGCATGACCAGCTCAACATATGGCATGACCAGCTGAAAATATGGCATGACTAGCTGAACATATGGCATGACCAGCTCAACATATGACATGACCAGCTGAACATATGACATGAAAAGCTCAACATATGGCATGACCAGCTCAACATATGGCATGACCAGCTCAACATAAGACATGACCAGCTCAACATATGACATGACCAGCTGAACATATGACATGAAAAGCTAAACATATGGCATGACCAGCTCAACATATGGCATGACCAGCTGAAAATATGGCATGACTAGCTGAACATATGGCATGACCAGCTCAACATATGACATGACCAGCTGAACATATGACATGACCAGCTCAATATATGACATGACCAGCTTAACATATGACATGACCAGCTCAACATATGGCATGATCAGCTGAAAATATGGCATGACCAGCTGAACATCTGGCATGACCAGCTGAACTTAGGGCATGACCAGCTGAACTTATGGCATGACCAGTTGAATTTATGGCATGACCAGCTCAACATATGACATGACGAGCTCAACATATGACATGAAATGCTCAACATATGACATGACCAGCTCAACATATGACATGAAAAGCTCAACATATGACATGACAAGCTCAACATATGACATGACAAGCTCAACATATAACATGACCAGCTCAACATATGACATGACCAGCTCACCATATGACATGACAAGCTCAACATATGACATGACCAGCTTAACATATGACATGAATAGCTCAACATATGGCATGACCAGCTCAACATATGGCATGACCAGCTCAACATAAGACATGACCAGCTCAACATATGACATGACCAGCTGAACATATGACGTGACGAACTCAACATATGACATGTCCAGCTGAACATATGACATGACCGGCTGAACTTATGGCATGACCAGTTGAAATTATGGCATGCCCAGTTGAACTTATGGAATGACCAGCTCAACATATGACGTGACCAGCTCAACATATGACATGACCAGCTCAACATATGACATAACCAGTTGAACTTATGGCATGACCAGCTGAACTTATGCCATGACCAGCTTAACATATGACATGACCAGTTGAACTTTTGGCATGACCAGCTGAATTTATGGCATGACCAGTTGAACTTATGGCATGACCAGCTGAACTTATGGCATGACCAGCTCAACATATGACATGACCAGCTCAACATATGACATGACCAGTTGAACTTATGACATGACCAGCTGAACATATGACATGACCAGCTGAACTTATGGCATGACCAGCTGACTTATGGCATGACCAGCTGAACTTATGGCATGACGAGGTGAACTTATGGAATGACCAGCTCAACATATGACATGACCAGCTCAACATATGACATGACCAGCTCAACATATGACATAATCAGTTGAACATATGGCATGACCAGCTGAACTTATGGCGTGACCAGCTTAACATATAACATAACCAACTCAACATATGACATGACCAGCTCAACAGATGGCATGACCAAATCAACATATGGCATGACAAAGCTCAACATATGACATGACCAGCTCAACATATGACATGACAATGCCAACATATGACATGACCAGTTGAACATATGGCATGACCAGCTCAACATATGACATGACCAGCTGAACATATGGCATGACCAGCTCAACATATGACATGACAAGCTCAACATATGACATGACCAGCTGAACATATGACATGACAAGCTGAATATAGGACATGACCAGGTCAACATATGACAAGACCAGGTCAATATATGACATGACCAGGTCAATATATGACATGACCAGCTCAACATATGACATGACCAGCTCAACATATGGCATGACCAGCTCAACATACGACATGACCAGCTCAACATATGACATGACCAGGTTAACATATGGCATGACCAGCTGAACATATGACATGACCAGTTGAACTTATGGTATGATTAACTAAACATATGGCATGACCAGCTCAACATATGACATGACCAGCTGAACTTATGGCATGGCCAGCTGAACTTATGGCATGACAAGCTGAACTTACGGCATGACCAGTTGAACTTATGGCATGACCAGCTGAACTTATGGCATGACCAGTTGAACTTATGGAATGACCAGTTGAACTGATGGCATGACCAGCTGAACTTATGGCATGACCAGTTGAACTTATGGAATGACCAGCTCAAGATATGACATGACTAGCTGAACATATGGCATGACCAGCTCAACATATGACATAACCAGTTGAACTTATGGCATGACTAGCTGAACATATGGCATGACCAGTTGAACTTATGGCATGACCAGCTGAACTTATGGCATGACCAGTTGAACTTATGGCATGACCAGCTGAACTTATGGCATGACCAGCTGAACTTATGGCATGACCAGCTGAACTTATGGCATGACCAGTTGAACTTATGGCATGACCAGCTGAACTTATGGCATGACCAGCTCAACATATGACATGACCAGCTCAACATATGACATGACCAGCTCAACATATGACATGACCAGCTCAACATATGACATGACCAGTTCAACATATGACATGACCAGCTCAACATATGACATGACCAGCTCAACATATGACATGATCAGCTCAACATATGGCTTGACCAGCTCAACATATGACATGACCAGCTGAACTTATGGCATGGCCAGCTGAACATATGACATGACAAGTTGAATATAGGACATGACCAGGTCAACATATGACATGACCAGGTCAATATATGACATGACCAGGTTAACATATGACATGACCAGCTCAACATATGACATGACCAGCTCAACATATGGCATGACCAGCTCAACATACGACATGACCAGCTCAACATATGACATGACCAGGTTAACATATGGCATGACCAGCAGAACATATGACATGACCAGTTGAACTTATGGCATGATTAGCTAAACATATGGCATGACCAGCTCAACATATGACATGACCAGCTGAACTTATGGCATGGCCAGCTGAACTTATGGCATGACAAGCTGAACTTACGGCATGACCAGTTGAACTTATGGCATGACCAGCTGAACTTATGGCATGACCAGTTGAACTTATGGAATGACCAGTTGAACTTATGGCATGACCAGCTGAACTCATGGCATGACCAGTTGAACTTATGGAATGACCAGCTCAAGATATGACATGACTAGCTGAACATATGGCATGACCAGTTGAACTTATGGCATGACTAGCTGAACATATGGCATGACCAGTTGAACTTATGGCATGACCAGCTGAACTTATGGCATGACCAGTTGAACGTATGGCATGACCAGCTGAACTTATGGCATGACCAGCTGAACTTATGGCATGACCAGCTGAACTTATGGCATGACCAGTTGAACTTATGGCATGACCAGCTGAACTTATGGCATGACCAGCTCAACATATGACATGACCAGCTCAACATATGACATGACCGGCTCAACATATGACATGACCAGCTCAACATATGACATGACCAGCTCAACATATGACATGACCAGTTCAACATATGACATGACCAGCTCAACATATGACATGACCTGCTCAACATATGACATGATCAGCTCAACATATGGCATGACCAGCTCAACATATGACATGACCAGCTGAACTTATGGCATGACCAGCTGAACATATGACATAACAAGCTGAACATATGGCATGACCAGCTGAACATATGACATAACAAGCTGAACATATGGCATGACCAGCTGAACATATGACATAACAGGCTGACCATATGGCATGACCAGTTGAACATATGACATAACAAACTGAACATATGGCATGACCAGCTGAACATATGACATAACAAGCTGAACTTATGGCATGACCAGTTGAACTTATGGCATGACCAGCTGAACTTATGGCATGACCAGCTGAACTTATGGCATGACCAGCTGAACTTATGGCATGACCAGCTGAACTTATGGCATGACCAGCTGAACTTATGGCATGACCACCTGAACTTATGGCATGACCAGCTGAACTTATGACATGACCAGTTGATCTTATGGCATGACCAGCTGAACTTATGGCATGACCAGTTGAACTTATGACATGACCAGGTGAACTTGTGGCATGACTAGCTGAACTTATGGCATGACCAGTTGAACTTATGGAATGACCAGTTGAACTTATGGCATGACCAGCTGAACTTATTTCATGACCAGCTCAACATACGACATGAAAAGCTCAAAATATGACATGACCAGCTTAACATATGACGTGACTAGCTGAACCTATGACATGACCAGCTCAACATATGACATGACCAGCTTAACATATGACGTGACGAGCTCAACATATGGCATGACCAGCTCAACATAAGACATGACCAGCTCAACGTATGACATGACCAGCTGAACATATGACATGAAAAGCTAAACATATGGCATGACCAGCTCAACATATGGCATGACCAGCTAAAGATATGGCATGACCAGCTGAACATATGGCATGACCAGCTCAACATATGACATGACCAGCTCAACATATGACATGACCAGTTGAACTTATGACATGACCAGCTGAACATATGACATGACCAGCTGAACTTATGGCATGACAAGCTGAACTTATGGCATGACCAGCTGAACATATGACATAACAAGCTGAACATATGGCATGACCAGCTGAACTTATGGCATGACCAGCTGAACTTATGGCATGACCAGTTGAATTTATGGCATGACCAGCTCAACATATGACATGACGAGCTCAACACATGACATGAAATGCTCAACATATGACATGACCAGCTCAACATATGACATGAAAAGCTCAACGTATGACATGACAAGCTCAGCATATGACATGACAAGCTCAACATATAACATTACCAGCTCAACATATGACATGACCAGCTCACCATATGACATGACAAGCTCAACATATGACATGACCAGCTTAACATATGACATGAAAAGCTCAACATATGGCATGACCAGCTCAACATATGGCATGACCAGCTCAACATAAGACATGACCAGCTCAACATATGACATGACCAGCTGAACATATGACATGAAAAGCTAAACATATGGCATGACCAGCTCAACATATGGCATGACCAGCTGAAAATATGGCATGACTAGCTGAACATATGGCATGACCAGCTCAACATATGACATGACCAGCTGAACATATGACATGACCAGCTCAATATATGACATGACCAGCTTAACATATGACATGACCAGCTCAACATATGGCATGATCAGCTGAAAATATGGCATGACCAGCTGAACATCTGGCATGACCAGCTGAACTTAGGGCATGACCAGCTGAACTTATGGCATGACCAGTTGAATTTATGGCATGACCAGCTCAACATATGACATGACGAGCTCAACATATGACATGAAATGCTCAACATATGACATGACCAGCTCAACATATGACATGAAAAGCTCAACATATGACATGACAAGCTCAACATATGACATGACAAGCTCAACATATAACATGACCAGCTCAACATATGACATGACCAGCTCACCATATGACATGACAAGCTCAACATATGACATGACCAGCTTAACATATGACATGAATAGCTCAACATATGGCATGACCAGCTCAACATATGGCATGACCAGCTCAACATAAGACATGACCAGCTCAACATATGACATGACCAGCTGAACATATGACGTGACGAACTCAACATATGACATGTCCAGCTGAACATATGACATGACCGGCTGAACTTATGGCATGACCAGTTGAAATTATGGCATGCCCAGTTGAACTTATGGAATGACCAGCTCAACATATGACGTGACCAGCTCAACATATGACATGACAAGCTCAACATATAACATGACCAGCTCAACATATGACATGACCAGCTCACCATATGACATGACAAGCTCAACATATGACATGACCAGCTTAACATATGACATGAATAGCTCAACATATGGCATGACCAGCTCAACATATGGCATGACCAGCTCAACATAAGACATGACCAGCTCAACATATGGCATGGCCAGCTGAACTTATGGCATGACAAGCTGAACTTACGGCATGACCAGTTGAACTTATGGCATGACCAGCTGAACTTATGGCATGACCAGTTGAACTTATGGAATGACCAGTTGAACTTATGGAATGACCAGTTGAACTGATGGCATGACCAGCTCAACATATGGCATGACCAGCTCAACATAAGACATGACCAGCTCAACATATGGCATGGCCAGCTGAACTTATGGCATGACAAGCTGAACTTACGGCATGACCAGTTGAACTTATGGCATGACCAGCTGAACTTATGGCATGACCAGTTGAACTTATGGCATGACCAGTTGAACTTATGGAATGACCAGTTGAACTGATGGCATGACCAGCTGAACTTATGGCATGACCAGTTGAACTTATGGAATGACCAGCTCAAGATATGACATGACTAGCTGAACATATGACATGAAAAGCTCAACATATGACATGACAAGCTCAACATATGACATGACAAGCTCAACATATAACATGACAAGCTCAACATATGACATGACCAGCTTAACATATGACATGAATAGCTCAACATATGGCATGACCAGCTCAACATATGGCATGACCAGCTCAACATAAGACATGACCAGCTCAACATATGGCATGGCCAGCTGAACTTATGGCATGACAAGCTGAACTTACGGCATGACCAGTTGAACTTATGGCATGACCAGCTGAACTTATGGCATGACCAGTTGAACTTATGGAATGACCAGTTGAACTGATGGCATGACCAGCTGAACTTATGGCATGACCAGTTGAACTTATGGAATGACCAGCTCAAGATATGACATGACTAGCTGAACATATGGCATGACCAGCTCAACATATGACATAACCAGTTGAACTTATGGCATGACTAGCTGAACATATGGCATGACCAGTTGAACTTATGGCATGACCAGCTGAACTTATGGCATGACCAGTTGAACTTATGGCATGACCAGCTGAACTTATGGCATGACCAGCTGAACTTATGGCATGACCAGCTGAACTTATGGCATGACCAGTTGAACTTATGGCATGACCAGCTGAACTTATGGCATGACCAGCTCAACATATGACATGACCAGCTCAACATATGACATGACCAGCTCAACATATGACATGACCAGCTCAACATATGACATGACCAGTTCAACATATGACATGACCAGCTCAACATATGACATGACCAGCTCAACATATGACATGATCAGCTCAACATATGGCTTGACCAGCTCAACATATGACATGACCAGCTGAACTTATGGCATGGCCAGCTGAACATATGACATGACAAGTTGAATATAGGACATGACCAGGTCAACATATGACATGACCAGGTCAATATATGACATGACCAGGTTAACATATGACATGACCAGCTCAACATATGACATGACCAGCTCAACATATGGCATGACCAGCTCAACATACGACATGACCAGCTCAACATATGACATGACCAGGTTAACATATGGCATGACCAGCAGAACATATGACATGACCAGTTGAACTTATGGCATGATTAGCTAAACATATGGCATGACCAGCTCAACATATGACATGACCAGCTGAACTTATGGCATGGCCAGCTGAACTTATGGCATGACAAGCTGAACTTACGGCATGACCAGTTGAACTTATGGCATGACCAGCTGAACTTATGGCATGACCAGTTGAACTTATGGAATGACCAGTTGAACTTATGGCATGACCAGCTGAACTCATGGCATGACCAGTTGAACTTATGGAATGACCAGCTCAAGATATGACATGACTAGCTGAACATATGGCATGACCAGTTGAACTTATGGCATGACTAGCTGAACATATGGCATGACCAGTTGAACTTATGGCATGACCAGCTGAACTTATGGCATGACCAGTTGAACGTATGGCATGACCAGCTGAACTTATGGCATGACCAGCTGAACTTATGGCATGACCAGCTGAACTTATGGCATGACCAGTTGAACTTATGGCATGACCAGCTGAACTTATGGCATGACCAGCTCAACATATGACATGACCAGCTCAACATATGACATGACCGGCTCAACATATGACATGACCAGCTCAACATATGACATGACCAGCTCAACATATGACATGACCAGTTCAACATATGACATGACCAGCTCAACATATGACATGACCTGCTCAACATATGACATGATCAGCTCAACATATGGCATGACCAGCTCAACATATGACATGACCAGCTGAACTTATGGCATGACCAGCTGAACATATGACATAACAAGCTGAACATATGGCATGACCAGCTGAACATATGACATAACAAGCTGAACATATGGCATGACCAGCTGAACATATGACATAACAGGCTGACCATATGGCATGACCAGTTGAACATATGACATAACAAACTGAACATATGGCATGACCAGCTGAACATATGACATAACAAGCTGAACTTATGGCATGACCAGTTGAACTTATGGCATGACCAGCTGAACTTATGGCATGACCAGCTGAACTTATGGCATGACCAGCTGAACTTATGGCATGACCAGCTGAACTTATGGCATGACCAGCTGAACTTATGGCATGACCACCTGAACTTATGGCATGACCAGCTGAACTTATGACATGACCAGTTGATCTTATGGCATGACCAGCTGAACTTATGGCATGACCAGTTGAACTTATGACATGACCAGGTGAACTTGTGGCATGACTAGCTGAACTTATGGCATGACCAGTTGAACTTATGGAATGACCAGTTGAACTTATGGCATGACCAGCTGAACTTATTTCATGACCAGCTCAACATACGACATGAAAAGCTCAAAATATGACATGACCAGCTTAACATATGACGTGACTAGCTGAACCTATGACATGACCAGCTCAACATATGACATGACCAGCTTAACATATGACGTGACGAGCTCAACATATGGCATGACCAGCTCAACATAAGACATGACCAGCTCAACGTATGACATGACCAGCTGAACATATGACATGAAAAGCTAAACATATGGCATGACCAGCTCAACATATGGCATGACCAGCTAAAGATATGGCATGACCAGCTGAACATATGGCATGACCAGCTCAACATATGACATGACCAGCTCAACATATGACATGACCAGTTGAACTTATGACATGACCAGCTGAACATATGACATGACCAGCTGAACTTATGGCATGACAAGCTGAACTTATGGCATGACCAGCTGAACATATGACATAACAAGCTGAACATATGGCATGACCAGCTGAACTTATGGCATGACCAGCTGAACTTATGGCATGACCAGTTGAATTTATGGCATGACCAGCTCAACATATGACATGACGAGCTCAACACATGACATGAAATGCTCAACATATGACATGACCAGCTCAACATATGACATGAAAAGCTCAACGTATGACATGACAAGCTCAGCATATGACATGACAAGCTCAACATATAACATTACCAGCTCAACATATGACATGACCAGCTCACCATATGACATGACAAGCTCAACATATGACATGACCAGCTTAACATATGACATGAAAAGCTCAACATATGGCATGACCAGCTCAACATATGGCATGACCAGCTCAACATAAGACATGACCAGCTCAACATATGACATGACCAGCTGAACATATGACATGAAAAGCTAAACATATGGCATGACCAGCTCAACATATGGCATGACCAGCTGAAAATATGGCATGACTAGCTGAACATATGGCATGACCAGCTCAACATATGACATGACCAGCTGAACATATGACATGACCAGCTCAATATATGACATGACCAGCTTAACATATGACATGACCAGCTCAACATATGGCATGATCAGCTGAAAATATGGCATGACCAGCTGAACATCTGGCATGACCAGCTGAACTTAGGGCATGACCAGCTGAACTTATGGCATGACCAGTTGAATTTATGGCATGACCAGCTCAACATATGACATGACGAGCTCAACATATGACATGAAATGCTCAACATATGACATGACCAGCTCAACATATGACATGAAAAGCTCAACATATGACATGACAAGCTCAACATATGACATGACAAGCTCAACATATAACATGACCAGCTCAACATATGACATGACCAGCTCACCATATGACATGACAAGCTCAACATATGACATGACCAGCTTAACATATGACATGAATAGCTCAACATATGGCATGACCAGCTCAACATATGGCATGACCAGCTCAACATAAGACATGACCAGCTCAACATATGACATGACCAGCTGAACATATGACGTGACGAACTCAACATATGACATGTCCAGCTGAACATATGACATGACCGGCTGAACTTATGGCATGACCAGTTGAAATTATGGCATGCCCAGTTGAACTTATGGAATGACCAGCTCAACATATGACGTGACCAGCTCAACATATGACATGACCAGCTCAACATATGACATAACCAGTTGAACTTATGGCATGACCAGCTGAACTTATGCCATGACCAGCTTAACATATGACATGACCAGTTGAACTTTTGGCATGACCAGCTGAATTTATGGCATGACCAGTTGAACTTATGGCATGACCAGCTGAACTTATGGCATGACCAGCTCAACATATGACATGACCAGCTCAACATATGACATGACCAGTTGAACTTATGACATGACCAGCTGAACATATGACATGACCAGCTGAACTTATGGCATGACCAGCTGACTTATGGCATGACCAGCTGAACTTATGGCATGACGAGGTGAACTTATGGAATGACCAGCTCAACATATGACATGACCAGCTCAACATATGACATGACCAGCTCAACATATGACATAATCAGTTGAACATATGGCATGACCAGCTGAACTTATGGCGTGACCAGCTTAACATATAACATAACCAACTCAACATATGACATGACCAGCTCAACAGATGGCATGACCAAATCAACATATGGCATGACAAAGCTCAACATATGACATGACCAGCTCAACATATGACATGACAATGCCAACATATGACATGACCAGTTGAACATATGGCATGACCAGCTCAACATATGACATGACCAGCTGAACATATGGCATGACCAGCTCAACATATGACATGACAAGCTCAACATATGACATGACCAGCTGAACATATGACATGACAAGCTGAATATAGGACATGACCAGGTCAACATATGACAAGACCAGGTCAATATATGACATGACCAGGTCAATATATGACATGACCAGCTCAACATATGACATGACCAGCTCAACATATGGCATGACCAGCTCAACATACGACATGACCAGCTCAACATATGACATGACCAGGTTAACATATGGCATGACCAGCTGAACATATGACATGACCAGTTGAACTTATGGTATGATTAACTAAACATATGGCATGACCAGCTCAACATATGACATGACCAGCTGAACTTATGGCATGGCCAGCTGAACTTATGGCATGACAAGCTGAACTTACGGCATGACCAGTTGAACTTATGGCATGACCAGCTGAACTTATGGCATGACCAGTTGAACTTATGGAATGACCAGTTGAACTGATGGCATGACCAGCTGAACTTATGGCATGACCAGTTGAACTTATGGAATGACCAGCTCAAGATATGACATGACTAGCTGAACATATGGCATGACCAGCTCAACATATGACATAACCAGTTGAACTTATGGCATGACTAGCTGAACATATGGCATGACCAGTTGAACTTATGGCATGACCAGCTGAACTTATGGCATGACCAGTTGAACTTATGGCATGACCAGCTGAACTTATGGCATGACCAGCTGAACTTATGGCATGACCAGCTGAACTTATGGCATGACCAGTTGAACTTATGGCATGACCAGCTGAACTTATGGCATGACCAGCTCAACATATGACATGACCAGCTCAACATATGACATGACCAGCTCAACATATGACATGACCAGCTCAACATATGACATGACCAGTTCAACATATGACATGACCAGCTCAACATATGACATGACCAGCTCAACATATGACATGATCAGCTCAACATATGGCTTGACCAGCTCAACATATGACATGACCAGCTGAACTTATGGCATGGCCAGCTGAACATATGACATAACAAGCTGAACATATGGCATGACCAGCTGAACATATGACATAACAATCTGAACATATGGCATGACCAGCTGAACATATGACATAACAGGCTGAACATATGGCATGACCAGCTGAACATATGACATAACAAGCTGAACATATGGCATGACCAGCTGAACATATGACATAACAAGCTGAACATATGGCATGACCAGCTGAACTTATGGCATGACCAGCTGAACTTATGGCATGACCAGCTGAACTTATGGCATGAGCAGTTGAACTTATGGCATGACCAGCTGAACTTATGGCATGACCAGTTGAACTTATGGCATGACCAGCTGAACTTATGGCATGACCAGCTGAACTTATGGCATGACCAGCTGAACTTATGGCATGACCAGCTGAACTTATGGCATGACCACCTGAACTTATGGCATTGTCAGAAGTCGGGGTGCCGCACCGGCTAGATGAATGTATTATTCACTGGCTAGCAACCCCAGATAGTCAGAAACTGACTAGGGACAAAATCTATATGGCTGAACTACAGATTAAGCCCTTGAATATCCAACGTACAGTTCCTAGTGGCTCGTTACAAAATGAAATGAACTGTGCTGAATATTCGCCAAGGAACAGGAAAGAGAAGTTTAGCTGAGATAGATGTTTAAGTCTAAATATATGAATATAGACGACTATTCTCAGTACAGGTTTTTCTCCCTGACTGCTCCCTTCCTTGGTGTGTAAGTGAACCCCCACCAATGTACACACACAACACGTATGCACAATTGGAATTAAAAGATAACGACAGAACTATGAGTTACAATACTACAACATTTATTTACTAATCATAATCATAGACATCTGATGGTTCAAGATGAGGATGATGAAATCATATAACATATTGTGATGAGAAACATTACGTAACTTTACTTGTTACTTCATCTATCTGGAACTGTGGTCCAGATCCCCACTCTCCAGTAGACTCAAAAAAGAAACAGCTTGCCGGTATTCTGACGACTGCCAGTCCTGGCTCTCCCTAGTCATAACTCGTTCTTGAGATCTATAACATAGGTGCTCCTTGTGAGAGCTTGAAAGAAAGTCAAGAATGTGTTATATCAGTTCTACATCAGCGCAATCCTAATTAAAACATATCATAACACAAACATATACAATGACCAGTCTGGCCAAGTTTATCTTCCAGCTCTACTGTGTTCACCATCCTCCTTCTCCCTACTGTCTTTAGTCTGGGACGGGCTTTTCAATTGTCTCACACGCCTGTAATGATTACATTTCTGCCGCCCCATGTCCATGTCGCTAATACAGAAATTCTGTGTCGTACAGCCGCTCCGTCCAATGTTAGTTTAGCAGCTCACAGGGTCGGTAAGTGTATTCTAACAATGCCAGGTCATCCGGGCTTACAAGCCGTGACCAGTAGTTGTGCCAGGTTTCCATGCATTACCGTGGACGCACGCCCACAATACACTGAGAAAGTTTAGCACCATATACCAATTGTGGGTAAGGTCTGTACCCTTACACCTCTGCTTCCAAAACAATCATTGGCCAATGTGCCAATGCACAGACAATCGATGGTTAGTGTGCCAATGCGCACACCATAATATACCACTTCATATTGATAGGCTTGCATATGACAAATCAATATACCAAACATGAAATACCCATAAAACATTAATTAAACTAGACATATTATGATACTTTAACATCATAGCATAATGCACTAGTTAGTTTATGAAATTACACATACATACATCCAACATATCCGTAAACATTATATTACTTCAAGATGGACATCTAATGATACACACATAATAAGTAGATGTATAATAGCGGTTTGGGGCCAAAACAACCGGGGCACCACAGGAGCGCCAAAACAACAGCCCCCTAGGGATCCAACCCCCGGGGCCCCGCCCCCCTAGGCCCCGGGGCGCCGCCCCCCTAGGCCCCGGGGCGCCATCCTCCCGGAGCACTACTTAGAGCTATAGTATGTATGGGGTACACACCATGGGCACACATCAGTGGTTAAAAGCGAATCCAACACGACAGCGTATGTACTGTTGGAGGAATGCTGAAGGTGAGTGTACCCACTACCACCCCCCAGGGGTTTGGTGCAACTACCAAAGATTTGAAGAGTCGCGCAGGGGACGTCGTCGTATTATAATGCACCACCGCAAGTGAATTAGAGCTACAACCTCCCAGGGTATATCAAGATGAATGGTTGTGAGTGGCCCAAACTCGGCACAGAGCAGCGCTGTGGTCGGTCTTGTGTTGGTCTTTTCTGTTCAAGGCACAATGCACAGGCGAAGCGGGGCGTGACCATAGAAGAGTGTATATTCTGTGAGAGGGGGGTTAAGCGTCCTTATGAGATGTGCGAGCGTTGTACGCTAGATGCCTTCCATAGGATGATTTGGCAGTTTGAGAGAAAGACCAACATCAAGCTGCGTCCATATAAAGGTATGAAGCTAGATACCCAACCGGATTGTGTTTTAGAGACATGCCTACCTGCCAGTGGTTCAAGAGCCCCACAACATTTTGTGGAAAGCCCTCAAGACGACGCTTTTGCGACTATCATCTCCGGATCATACGACGCCAAGGTAGAAGAATAAGTGGGGGAACTATAATCATTCATACTCCTTGGGGTTGGAGGTCCTTAGGAGTTCCACCAGACTGTTTGGAAACAATCGCTGAGGAGGATGTGCAGAACGGGTGAATGTCTAGCCTGTCAATTTGAAGCTGACTGGGATAGTGAACCATGGAGCGGTGATGTATCGGTGGCTGCACGATGTATGGTTCTGCAACATACCTTTTCGCTCTGGATAAAACCAAACTTGCGCGCCAGTCAACACACTTCCGCTTAAAACGATCACGCCGGAAGTAGCGTGACTGAACGGAGCAAGTGTGATCGTTTTGTTTCTGTGTGACAAGTTTTATGAGCCGCGCGAGCGGGATAATTTTCTCTCGCTAAGAAAATTGCGCGGAGTTCAGAATTAGAGACTAGCGACTCGAGCTTAAAATGAAGAATTGTAGATGGCTTGTGCATGAAGGGGCCTCGATCCGGTGCGATCGCAGGTGCCGCGGCGAGTTCTGCTACAAACACCTCCAACTACTTAAAAAGGGTAGGAATGTGTTTGGGTGCACTATCTGTAATACTGTAGTACAGCAACCGTTCGATATGTGCCACACTTGTGATAGTGAACTAGCTGAGCGCTATGTGGCTCTGACAAGAGATTTGCCAGTAGACGATCCCATGGAGAAATTCATCGAGGTGAAAGAGGCTATGAAAAAAGAGCGCGCTATCTAGCGAGCTATCTAGCAGGCGGGCTTCTGGCTGGTGGGGTGAAGTCAGTAAGCTCTTTTTTCTGGTGCAAGTCGGCAGAAACTTTGCGTCGAATTTCAGCCTGTAGTTGTCGAAATTTCACTGATTCATTCAGAATTAATTTAAATTCCGCATCAGAAATTTCCTGGTCGCCGAGACAAGATCGGAGATTGTTGAAAGTTTCGATTCAACCAAAATCCTGATTTCGTCATGCTTCTTGGCTTTAAGTGCACATCTGTGGGTCACCAACTTACCAGCCGCCCCCAATAGCCCACATACGAGAGCGCCTATCTCTAGACCGAAGACAACAGGGACTGCAATGGCGGTCGACAGAAGCCCCACACTCACTGTAAGCAGTGCCGTATCAATCCCATCCAAGACATTCACAACACGGTGGTACTTCTTATACAACAGAGACCGTTTTTCTTGCTCAGCCTCCAAGCTCTTCTGTAGTCTGGTAATCTCTTGAAGGCGAAAGGCCTGGTCGGACGCCATTGTATATTAACCACACACATCCATATATTCAATTTGCGATGATATGTTTTGAAACCTCCTCAGTGACAGAGTTGTGGGTATACAAAAGTTTTATAAGATGAATCCATGGTGAAACCTTAACTTCTCTCAGACTGATGGTATCAACACCTTTAGCATCCTTAAGTATGTTTACTACAATTCGATCATCAGTAACTTCCACTTTTCCACCGAAAGTAATAATAACCCAACCCACCGCCTCGCGAGCTAGAGATTTTACTTGAAGGCCCGGCATAACATCCCCCCAATTTGTAAAAGGCCCATCCTTAAGAAAGAGCTTGATATATAGTTTGCTCCCTGGGATAGGACGATCGATGTATGCAGGCCTGGGCCGGCTGTTCACCACCAAACTAAGGGTGTAAACCTCTTCATCATTTTTAAGGTAGAACGCGTCTGCTTCATCATAGCCTACATATACCCCATCAGTGGACCTAAGTATGCATGGTAGTACTCCCATATTTGAAAGGTAAAGGGAGTTACTTTCCAATACAAGATAGGGATTTTTTACCTCAAACCACAACGCCCAATCACCACCGAATCGGCCTTGTATATATGTTTTTGTAGCATTCCAGAAGAGCTTACCCAAAGACTGGGTTTCTAACAGCGCAGCTATAAACTTCCCATCAACATGTTTTTTTTGTGGCCGCATCTTGCTCCCCAACCGGTTCAGCAACATTGGTGATTCTATGGGTGCCCATATTGAGTTCCTCTGTCATCGTTCCCCGTTTAGAGAGTCGCTCCGTAAAACCACGTGTAGCAGCATCACTAGGCCCCGAAGGTTCCCCTACATTAGTGAGACGAAACCCACCCATGGATAGTGTACCTTGCATAGTGTCCCCATACTTGCTCACGAGCCCAGCCCGGCTGAGCTGTACAACAGCCCCTCCTCCGTTACACTTTCCAACAGACATGGTCTATACCATACGCAGTATTATGTCTTCAAATTGCTGCCCGCCCGCCAGCCCACGAAGCACATGAAGACATAAATGACCACAGATCACATCGTCTGCCCTCTGCAACTGAAAAGTCTGGGTGCGCACGGGGCACCCTAGATAATCCAGGATTTCCTGGGGCGGGTCAAGCCCGAAACTATCGAAGTAAACAGCCATAGGCCCCGCCTTGTAATAAGCCACCCAGTGGGTCCCCTCACCCTCTGATGAGTCTAGATTGACAATCCCACATTCCGGGCTGTGTAGAGCAGCGGGAAGACCATCGCGCATAAACACACCGCGGAAGTGGGGTATATCCTTAGCCGCCTTCTCAATATCAAAGTTGCTTAATGCTTCTTTTTTTTTTCATCCCCTTACCACCTCTAGCCAGGTACACACCCTTACCCCCCACCCCAAGCATGTCCCTAAGACCAGGTTGGTTGGCCAACACCAACTTCAAAATATCCTCTCCTAAACCCCCCAGCTTAGGCCGCCCGGCCATCGCCAACTTCATAACATCCTCCCCGAAACCCTGACCCTTCCTCGTGCGGCCAACTTGCTCAATACTGCGAGACACACCACCCACTTCACGCATCACCCTACCCAGAAGGTCATCCCCAAAACCTCGACCCTCCATCGCCCGGTTATGATCAACTGCCTGTGCCACACCAGCAGCTCCACCCATCAAACCCCCCCAGACCACCCAGCCAGGGGAGCGCCTTAGCCAAGAGAGGGATCACAGCCCCCAAGGCGGGGAAAAACCCACCCACCTTAACCATCTTTTTGATCTGGCTCTTCGAGAAGACGAGCTCAGCCCCAGAACCCGCAGCCACATTCTTCTTAATATGATTAATCTGACGCTGGGTCAGGCCGACTTTATCAGCACCATGCAGCTGCCCCACACCCAGGCGTAGGGTGGCGCCAGTGCCGTCTTTCGCCGCCTTGACCAACGTCTCTTTCTGCCCCGGAGAGAGGCTCAGCCCATATGATACCAATGCCATAGTTATTTCACTATATCTCTAGTGTTTAATTCAAGACTGTAGTAAACTTCCTACCGTCAGATTCCAAGAACAGAGACTTATCTGCAATGACCACAGCGAAAGCTTTGGTGTCTGCAGGCACAGCAGCATCAAATACCACCTTGAGGGTGATAGCCTGAACACTGTTCTTAATGGCTTCAGACTGGGCGCGCATATCAATAACATGTATGGGGTAGAGCGCCACGAAATCCATAGGACTCACCAAGTTGGACGACTCCCGAGCTGTAATACCATAGAACGCCTCCTTGAAGTCGGCAAAAGCTTTGTAAGCCCGAGAGGTTTTATACTCTGCGAAGTCGATGTTCATATCCACTAGCGGATAGCGCGCGCTGTTGATCAGGGCGTGAATATTCTTCACCTTCACATGATCAAATACGGCACTGTTCTTCACCTGGTCGTTTTCACGACCTGTTTGAAAAGCCACCAGGATCCACCGAGGTTTCTCTGTTTGGGATTTAACCCCCAACTGCCAGGTGAAGGATGTGGACTGCGGCACCGCCAAGCTATCACACTGTAAGGCGCGGAAAGCCACAGGCACCCTAACCTTATTCTCTATCAGGGTCATGAGCGAGCTCATATAGCTCAAAGAGGGTATAACATGAGGCATCATCCAGGCGATCTTGGACAGTTCGATTTTACCCTCAGGCACCGCCGCCGCACGATGGATGGTATGGGCATCACTCTGACGATATAACAGTAGGGACTGCTTCACACCATAGAGCACCTTCTCGTAATCATTGCAAAACCCAAAGAAATATTTGAGTGGAACACAGAAACTGAAGTTGCCCGGAGTTGTAGGTTTACCCATCATGATAAGCCGCCGCCTTTCCCAACCGGAATTCCCCGCCGCAGCCTCCCCCACATCAGAGTCCTTATCCCAACCCATATTGAGACCTTCGCCCCAAGCAAAGTCCTCCCCACACGACAGAAGAGTCATCATGGTGGTGGCCTGCCCCGGATATGACACATCATCGATGGTGTTGTTGTTAAGTTGGTAACGTATTTTACCAAACATGAACGCAACAGCATTGTTAACCAAAGCCGCCTGAGTGTTCGCGTCATAGTGTTCCTCTCGAAACGATCTGAGCTTGCCTTCTACTAGAAGATAGCTCTTGGAGGGGAGTGTGAAGGCATCCTGAGCATGTATATCAATTTGGATGGTGTTATTCTGGTTGAGGGCAGCTGGGTTCTGTGACTCATACTCCCGATACTCAAAGGATTCAATACCCTCATCGACATGCACAGGCTCGGAAATTTCAAGCATGGAAGTGCGTTGCTCGTCCATGGTGATATTATAAACGTCTAGACTTATCTCTAATTGTCTTGAAACCTCCTCCCCGAATGGCGATATCCAACGCCTCCAGACTTGGCAGGACATCGGGCTGGACAGTGGGCTGGACGGCGAGCTGGACAGTGGGCTGGACAGCGAGCTGCTTTAAAACCTCAGCGCTCTTAGCTGTGAGTTCCCTCTTCAGCTGGGGCGGCAAAGGCTTGAGTGCGTCCACCAGCTTCTTGGCAGCCGCGCCTGCGGAGGCCACAGACTCCGTCGTCTTGGCCACATTCCTAACTAAGAGGCTGCCAACAAATTTGGCAACTTTACTGACAGCGCTGGGTTTCACCTTAGCACCTGAAGAGACCAGACTTCCAACCGCCCGAGCTGCCGAGCCCAACCAATCGAACATCCCCCCACCTACCAGCCTCCGACGTCTTGGGAAAACATACATGGTTACACACTGCGAATATGTAGCCTTATAGTTATTTGCTCGCCTCTAAAGTTTAATTGTGCGCCGTCTTAGTCAGTCAACCAGACGCGTATGCTGTGTATACTACCAGCTTGGGAGATGGGGAGGTAGACAGCAGTTCTGGGAGATTCTAAGATCTTATAGCCAGGGCACACGTTGGGGAAGAATGAGTAGATGGTGGGGTGGGTCCCACCTCCGAGATAAGACCCACTCACCACATTGCAATTGACCAGAATGCTATTCACATGGAAGATGTCAGTTGGTTTCTCCCCTTCTTTATAGCCCTTAGTCAGTATTTGTGGGTCGAACCCCAGTATTTTTCGCAAAGTTGAAGCACCCATATCAACCTCATAGTCAGGGCTGGTTATCTTTACAAAAGCCCGAAGGGTTGAAGGGTTGGGTCCTATGGCGATGTAATACTTCTCCTCTGCCTTCTCATCCCAATCCTTGGCCTCCTCCATCTTTCTTTGAATCTCTCTATTGATCTGGGCGAGCTCATAAGCCCCCTCTTCTATAGTGATGGTTTTCCACTCCTTCTTCCCCACACGGTAGACGAAAGTATTGTTGGTGGAGTTAACATTGCTGATGGAGTTGTAGGTCTCTAGATTCAGCAAGGCCAGCTCGTATGACTTCTGGGGGTCAAGGTACAGCGCTGGGGAGTAGTAGGTTGTCCAGTCGCTTTTACCCGACGTTACCACCAGGGACATATTCTCCTTCGGTGCGAGTCGCACCTCCATCGCTGCGAGCCGGTCGTGGATGTCCTTCAACACTTGAAGCTCCATGTTTAATGTACAAAGATTCTTCTGTTCAACTTGATGGCCTGTTCCGTAGAGATCACTCCACTACGCATAAGCTCATCCAGTATCGCAGATATTTCTGTGTCAACACCTGTATTCCCCGCCTCCTTCGAAGCTACTAACATGGCTAGGCGCTCCACCAGAGTGTTGGGGTCGTTGTAGTATAACACACCACTACCTCGGATTAGTCCGTATTTTTTTCCCTTCCTGTTATAGACTGGTATTTTGGCAAGTTGGGCCAGCCGGCTAAATGTCTCAACGGCTTGTGGGGTGTATTGCTTTGCTTTGATGAACCGCTTGGTTAGGAGATCGTACAGCGTCTCATCTGCTGGAGCCGACAATACTAGGGTGTCCCCATCAAAAGCTTGCAACCGGCCCGCTGCCAGAGCTGCGGGATCAATAGTTAGGGTGCCGAATTTGCTCCCTCGGAGTTTCAACCCTTGCCCACGGACGATAACCTCTTGTCGATTGTCCAATATAGTTTTAACACGCTCCCTGAATGCATGTATAGCTGCAATATCTCGATCTATTTGTTCAATCTCCTCCCTAGTGACGCCGACCCTCCTCTTCTTCCCCCCGAGCGTGTTTGAATTGAGTTTTGCGGTGGTATCAAGGATGCTGCGAAGTACATCATCCGGCTCATTGAGGAGTGTGCTAGGCATTGGGTACTTATATTTCCCACTAATGATTTCCTCGTCCAAGCCCTGATCTACATCAATTATAATTGGTCCTGAAGGGGGGGGGGGGGCCGCCTCAAACACTGGGGCTATGGCCTCCTCTGCTCTGGCCTCCTCTGCTCTGGCCTCCTCTGCTCTGGCCTCCTCCAGGGCTCTGGCTCTGTCCTCAATGGCCCTGTTCAATGCCACAATGGCCTGAGCTAGCTCGTTAGCTTGTTTGTTTGTCCGTCTAGCCAATTCACCGGTCTGTTTGTCAGCTATTTTAGCCAACTCACCGGTCTGAGCTTTGACTATTTGGCTTATTGCCCCTGTTTGTTGTGCTGACCTATCTACTACGGTTTTAGTAATTGGTGTGAAGAGTTTGGCTGCCTCCTGTTGTAAATCTGCTTCCCCCACCCTCTCCGCCAGAAACCGCTGCTTCAGGCGGTCCCGGCGTGCTAGATAATCCTTCACAAAGGCGTTACGCTTTGCTTGGTTAGTCACATCAGCCCACATATTGTTGCTATCGCAATGACATATATATCTAAATAGAAGACTTTGGAATATAGAACCGATCGAACCCACATCGGTATTTGCCATCGTGGGCCTTGCTGGTCAGGTCGATTACCGCGAAACCGTAAGGTTTGCTAGTGCACTCTGTGAAGAACTCCCGGAATTCATCAAAGGGCATATCACCACCAACATAGGAGTCGAGGATGGCACGCAGGTTCTTCGTGTCTTGGTTGAAGATCACCAATAGATTAGCATTGTCGCGGATGGCCTGCTTGGGAATTCTGAAGAAGCTCTGGGTTAGGTAGAATGTGTCGGCACCGCCGTGCCGGCCCTGGCAGAAGTACTTCTCGATCGGCCCCTGCTTCTCCAGCATGACATCGTCAAAGACCATGACAGCTCTCTCTTCAGGGTTCAGGTCCTCGACGGGGATGATGTCTTCGGCTGAGCTATGACAGGAGGCAATATTTTGTCCCATAACCTGCCCGACAGATTCGGCCCAATCCTGGAGGAACTGGTACTTGTCCTGCCCCAAAGACTTCGAGTACAGGTGCAACCGGTCATAGTTTAGGTAGCCCGGCTTCAGTAGTAGGTTGAGCATCATGTTTGTTTTTCCACACCCCGATGGCCCGCACACAACACAACGAATGGTGTCCGGCAGCAGGTTGAGCATCATGTTTGTTTTTCCACACCCCGATGGCCCGCACACAACACAACGAATGGTGTCCGGCAGCAGGTTGAGCATCATGTTTGTTTTTCCACACCCCGATGGCCCGCACACAACACAACGAACGGTGTCCGGCAGCAGGTTGAGCATCATGTTTGTTTTTCCGCACCCCGATGGCCCGCACACAACACAACGAACGGTGTCCGGCAGCAGGTTGAGCATCATGTTTGTTTTTCCGCACCCCGATGGCCCACACACAACACAACGAATGGTGTCTGGCAGCAGGTTGAGCATCATGTTTGTTTTTCCGCACCCCGATGGCCCACACACAACACAACGAACGGTGTCCGGCAGCAGCCAGTGGTGGTGGTGGCGGGCTTTGTCCTCAAGGTCGAAGTTGGTTATCTCCATTTTAAATATATACATATTTGCAATATCTTCAATATGTATTGCCTGCGCTGTAAGAAGCAGACTCCTACGCTGGAGGAGTCGGAGGTCGTGCTGAAAAATCGTCGAATAACCAGGCGCGGTCTCTGTGAAGTTTGTGGTGCTAAGAAGAGCCAGATTGTTGGTATGGGGCTCCTCAACAAAGCACTGAATATGTTGCCTTTGCCTGAGCTGCATATGAGGCTGCCTGAGGGCGTCAGCTCTGAGGATGTTCCTGGAGGCTCTTTCCAGAATACAGGGAAATATAGCTACTGCGGCCCTTTCACTAAACTAGATAAGCGGATGGCCCAAGGCTATGAGGGGGTCAACACACTCGACCGCGCCTGCAAGGCTCACGACATTGCTTATGCGGCTCACAGCGATACATCTAACCGCAACGTTGCTGATGATGTCCTAGCCGCGGCGGCTGAAAATATTGCAGCGTCTGGTGGTGCCCCCGACTGGGAGAGTCGCGATGCTCGCATAGTCTCGGCCCTGATGTCGACCAAGAGCCGCTTTGGTATGGGTGCGCCCTCGTTTTGAATATATAGACATCTGTAGTATATCAATATGTATTGTTTTCGGTGTAAGAGACAGACCCCCACTAAGGGTGGGACGATTAGCAGGATGAAGAATGGACGGTCGGTTAAGCGTGGCACCTGCATTGTGTGTGGTGGAAGGAAGAGTCAGATTGTTAGTGGGAAAGGAATCATCTTTGGGCCCAAGTCACCAATCAAGGACATCCCCGTCTTGGGCTCCCTCTTGGGGTGGCTGTTATAGAGATATGTGATATGGCCTTACAATAATGGAGCGTGTTTACTACAGCCCGCAAGGTTATTGGAAAGGACATTCAGATGTGAAGAAGCTGGCCGCGGCGGCTAAGGTTAGCGAGACTGTGGCTAGGGAGTGGCTTCAGAAGCAGGCTATCTGGCAAATCTACCTGCCACGGCCTCGCTATATTCCACGACCCCACATCGCCGAGTCCACACCGAATGCTGTCCCTCAAGCAGATCTTTTGTTTCTCCCACATGATCGCGTTGGTTCTGGTCGCACGGCCACGACCTATAGGTATGCCTTGACGGTGGTTGATGTTGCCTCACGCTACAAGGAGGCTGAGCCGCTAACAGATAAGAGTAGCGACGCGGTCGCATCAGCACTTGGGCGGATCTATAAACGCGGGCCGCTCAGATGGCCTAATCTTTTGCAGATTGACCCTGGGCGGGAGTTTATGGGTGCCGTCAGTCAGTTGGTGGCTAAGCATAAGACACAGGTACGCCGTGGGCAGGCTGGGAACCATCGTCAGCAGGCCATTGTCGAGCGGTTCAACCGCACTCTGGCAGAGAGATTGTTCGGGGCCCAATATGCCCAGGAGTTGTTGCTCGCTGCCCGAGGCTCAGATGAACGGTCGGTCGAATGGGTGAGAGCTCTACCCCAGGTAGTCGCTGCGATCAATAATGAGGTGACTCGTTTGACTGGTAGGAAGCCAGCTGAGGCAATTAAGGATTCGTCCGTCTCCCACGCTCCAGCCGCGCCAGCCCGCCGCTCTATCGGGCGTAAGGAACCTTTGATTCCAGCCGACTCGCAGGTCAGGTATCTCTATTCGGCGGGCGAGCTTGAAGGGGGCCAGCGTCGGGCCACTGATCCTACATGGTCGCTGACCGTGCACAAGATTAGTCATATCACCCAGCAAGAGGGACGGCCCACTCTTTACTATCTGGTGGATGGGCCGGCTCGTGGTTTTGTGCGCGAGGAGCTGCTCGTTGTCTCCCCAGACACACAGCTACCCCCTAGCAGGATTCTAGGAAGCCGTAGGCCCTAGTGTTGATACCATCAGCACAAATCCACTTTTTCGTGTCCATGGGGCTCAGAGATGTTTTGTTCATCTCATAAACTCCTATCTGGTGGCCCTTGCTTCGGATGGCCACCTGTGTGTGTTTGTATTCACGCTGGCTGAACAGACTGTCCTTGTAGTGTTCGTGTCTGAGGTCCTTCTTCACAACTGTCCGAGCCACTCCTTTAGCTTTCTTAATGTTGATGGTCTCCTCTAGGATTGAGTACATCTTTGGTCTGAGACCGACGAACTCAGCTATCGAGCGATCGTTGCATTCGTCTTTGAATTTGCCAACCACCTTTTTATTCCCAGTTGAATGGTTGGGGTGGCCACGTGGATAATCAGAGAAGTCGTACCAGTCGGGGTGAGCCTTCATGTCCGCGTACACATCCTCAGTCTCCACCTGAAGTAGAAGAGAGTCAGTATCAGTGTAGCAGAGCTGGAGTCTATTACCGTATTGGGGTTTAAGCCGGTTGTACCAGAAGTCGTACATGAGGTGCTTGGATAGGTCCAGGATGGCCTGCCCACAATAGACGGGTTTATTCAGCTGGACCTTGTTCTTGATGCTGTGCACCGCCACCAGTCCACCATCGAAGATTCTACACGATTCGTAGTTGGGGCTGGCGATTAATTTTCGGAGTCGGTCAGTCTCGGTGCCTCTGACAAGGTTGACTCTGATACGCTTGCGAACATTCTCCATACTCTTCCCAAAGACGGCATTGTTCATCAGCTTAAAGAAGTCCTTCTCAAATTCCGATTTGGCTTGGGCTCGTAGAGAGGTGTTCATCTCTATGTAGGGCTTCATCCATTGGGACTGACTGAACTTGATGGCTCGGTGGATCTGGGTGACCTCTAGACCGAGGCTGTGATAGAGTTTGAGATTGCGGTAGTGGACGACGTATCGCTCCTTGTTGTGGAGGTGAGGTACCAGCTTTGTTTGCTCCGTGAACTTACCCCCCAGTTTGTTCTGGAGCTCGCGCTGATAGCTGCTCAACCAGGCCTCTGGGACGGTCATGGTTTCTGGAGCTAGCGGATAGTCGCTGTGGGCTTCATGTAGATGCGCTGGGTACTTCATATCAACCTCAACAAGCCATCCCTCTGGGGCGTTGTCGGGGGTGTTGAGTACCTCCTCGAGAGTTGGATTGGCCCATTGGAACCCACCGGTGGGGAGGTATTCCATCATGGCCCACCCATACAAGTTATTTGCATCGAGGTACATGATCCATGAATTGGGTGTTGTGGGGTCATAGTCTGAAGTCTTGGGGTTGTTGGCCTTAGCATACCTCTTGGAGACCATGGCCACACCCCCTCGGAGACCCTTCTCAAAGAGGAGGTGCATATCCAAGTCGGTTAGGAGCTCGAGTTGCACCTTCGTCTTTTTTAGGAGTGCGTCCCATGCCAGGCCGGGTGCACTGATGTAGTGGGCTGGGTCGAGCTGATATACCTCCATGCAGGTGTCTCGGAATGCCTCGAACATATCAGCCAACAGACCGACGTCTGTTTTCAGGTATAGGTCATGGTAGCCTCCGAGTGTTTTGCAATCGAGCTCCTGCCACACTTTCTGGGCGTGGGCATAGTCAGAGTCACTGATTCCTTCTCGGGTGAGCTTGCTGTAGAATGCCTCTTTGGGTGGTAGGCGGTCCTCTGCAAAGCGCTCGAAGCTGTCCATGTATTCGTAAGGGTATACGCCCTTGCGGAGAAGGAGATGTGACTGGCTCTGGCTTAGCGTGGTCCTGAACTTGCTCATTAAGACAGCCCAGGGGGTGTGCTTCTCAGTGTTGCACGTCTCACATCTTGAGATTATGTCGTTGCCTCTACGTGTCAGAGCCATTGATTTACAGCAGTGTGTCAGCTCGCTGAGGTTCCCTACCAGGGTGTCTAGAGAGCTATTCATGAACTGCAGGCTGTCAATGAATTGCAGCTGACCGATGGTGAAGGAGGCGTACTTCTCTATGGTGTTTGGTATGCAAGTGATTGTTGTGTTGTCTACTTGTTTGGTTTGCCATTGGCCGTTTTTCTTCTTCTTGTAGACCGTTCTTTTTCCCCAGTCCAGACGGCCGGCCGCTTGCATGATGATGTGGGAGTCGTATCCTCTGAGGTTGTGAAAGACTACAGGTATCCTCAGCTTGTCTCTATTGATGCGCCATGCTAGATTACAGACATTGTGGGCAGCGCCCCGGTATTTGCCTGTAATATGGCAGTGGTCTCTCACCTTGTCCTCCTCCAGTGGCTCTTTACAGATGTGGCAGGTGGTGGCGGAGGCAAAGTCTTCACGGTCTTTTTGCCCCAGCACCATCAGAGCCGGCCGCTGTAACATGTGGTGGATGGTGGCCTGCTCTTGTCCCAAGCGTTTGAGGAATTCATCGGCAGCGTCCTTCCCACGATATACGACAGGGTTTGTGGTGAGGCCGTCGCAGCGTACAATGGTGTAGCCGAAGCCGCAGGGGGGCTGCTCAGCAAGTTGTCGCGTGTTGCTCTGGCTTGGATCCATTGCCGCACCATGTACTGGAACGTTCAAGGTCTCAAAGTCTGCGTATATGATGTATGGCGCCCTCATCTGTTTCTGGAGGGACTTGAAATTCATCTTTCCCTCTTTAGGCATGACATTCACCTGGCTGGCGGTGTTGATGCCTTGACAGAGTGGCACATGTTGGTCCAGGGTTTCCTTAGAGGAGTGTACATGGAGACAGTTGAGACATGGATACTTCTTACCCTCATATTTACTGTTTCCATATAGAAGCCGCCCCACATCCTTGACCCAGACATAGTGCCTATTCTCATCCTTACATAGGAGCAAGAGGTTGATTTGGTTGCGCTGGAGTGTGTTGGTCCGGAGTATGGTTGGTCCTTTGTTCCACCCAAAGACTCTGATGGCTATGGTAGGATTCTGGTTTTCAAACTTCGCAATGCTGGTCAGCTGTACTGGGAACTCGATTCCTTCAAAGTTTAACTCTCCCAGGTGGGCGCTATAATTGTTGAGCCTATCAGGATGCTCTCCATGCGCTACTGGGTAGAGCGCTGAGAGTATGGCCCATTCAAAGCAGCGGTTGTCCTCATTCTTCACATTCACAACACTGCGTGGTGGGATGAAGCTGTGGGTCGCGAAGTAGCTAGAGCCTCGGAATGGTTGGTATTTTACTATGTAGAGGTCGAGCTGCACACACTCATCATAGGCCCAATCAGAGCCCCCTGAGGTGAAGCATTCACTGTCAGCGAATATCTTGGCTATGGCAAGGTCCAGCCTCTCATCAATATCCCCCTCGTGCAGTACTTCATAGTTCCTGCTTCCATGGGTGGCGATTGCCGTAATCTGTTCGCCTTCTGGGGTGGTACGATAGTATTTTAGATGGAGATACAGCTGTATTTTAACACTGCCATAATCCCCCAACCCTCTTACCACCAGGGCTTTGATGGCGGGCTCCATCGAACACATAAATAGTCCAGGCTCATCATAGTCGCTACCTTCTGGGACGCTTGCTTCATATTTTCTCAGGCTCCCCTCAATCTCCCGGGCGAGTTTCAATTCGGGTGCATTGCGAATTAGCTCCGCCAACTCCTCATCCATTTCCTCTCGCACACTATCAGCTCGGGCAAGGAACTCTGCTTCGAGGTCGGCGTGGCGTTGAGCACGCTGCCGGGCGCGGTGTCGTCGCTCGGCGACGATCGCGGCTCGGTCCGCGGCGGTACCATGTACAAATCTCAGAGCGGTGGTAATCCCTGCTTCAAGTCGTGCCCCCTGTAGATTAGGGTTCTTCTCGAGCAGGGAGTCCCTAGCCATCTCGCGCGCTCTGAATATTTCCCCCTCAAGAACGGCCTTCCTCCTCCCACTGTATGGCATGCCATACTCGCGGGCTTGCTGTTTCAATTGATTCAGCGTAGGCATGGTTAAATACTCAGATCCGTCAGTCTCTAACAGGTGAGTGTGAACGTACAGTGGATAGTTCCATGTCTCTAAATGACTTTTATATTTCTGTGATCATAGTCAATCGCTGAAACTCGGCGTTAAAAGGCTTTACCTTTTCATGGTACCATGTTCGACGATTGGCTGCGTTATAACCACACTCCTTACAAATTGATAGATAGTTTGTGACCCCCCTCCCACAGCTTCTGCACGGTTTGGTACATGTCCCTTTCCGCACCAGAACTGCATGTACTTTACAGTACTCCCGCATGCAACTACGCTCACAGAGAGCAGTTGAATGTAGCCGTAGCCACTTACAGTTGTTCTTCGCGGTACGCATCTTGGTATGTCTGCGGATGATACCCTCTAAATCAGCGGCTCGGTCGCCTGTAGGTGGCCCGTACGTGCGCTCCGGGAGGATGGCGCCCCGGGGCCTAGGGGGGGGGGCGGGGCCCCGGGGGTTGGATCCCTAGGGGGCTGTTGTTTTGGCGCTCCTGTGGTGCCCCGACCCTTTTGGCCCCAAACCGCTATAATACATCTACTAATCGATTGAAAATTACATGTACTATCATACGTTTTTACACTTGTTACTAGTGGGGTCCCACTGGACCCCAATGTATTTTCTACAGACAATAAGCATAATTTCAGTATTAATTTATATTAAACTTGATTACTTCATAACACATTTATTCCCAGGAGGCGGGCAAAATTCATTTCTAAAAGTCAGCAGCAGTATTTTTAATGATTTAATAATCATTGATTCCATCATCTTGTCACAACTGAAAGTACGTTACTTTCCATTTGTCATTTCGTTGCCTGCATTTGACACAAACGTTGTGTTGGAATCATGGATGTATGATCTTTCTATTACTGTACGAGTGCTGTTGCTTCTAATATATTATTTGCAACAGTGAGAAAGATTCAGAAAATGAGTGTAGCCGTGGTGAATTTATTCCGCCAAGTAGTGTTTCAAGTGTGTCAAGTAAAGGACATCTATACATTGAAGAAAATAGTTGTGAAAGTGACAGTGAACATGAAAATGATTATTCAAGTACATATGCAAGCCTAGACTCGACAAAGGACCAAGAACAGACGTATCTTTCGAAAAAATAAAGACATTACTTTGTATTCCACTCCAAGAAAGCAGAAAATTGCAGAAGATCTTCTGAAAATGTTTTCATCCAAAATCATGGTCCCACTCTACATGGAAATAGAAACATTGACTCAATAATTTCAATGTTTCAAATACATATGACGAAAGGTGTGACAAACCAAGAAGGAATTAGTTTGTTTCAGGACAAACCAAGAAGGAATTAGTTTGTTTCAGGACAAATGGAAAACTTTGGAGATAATTGAACTGCATCATTATTTTTTGGAGCTTTGATTTTGGCTGATGGGTATAAATTTTTAAAAATGAAGCTATTGGTCAACATTGGAGTGAAGAATATGAACATGCAATATTTTCAAAGGCAATGTAACGAAATATATGTTCTGCAATGTCCAGATGTCTGCGATTTGCGTTACTTTTTGCAGTCCAAGGAATTTGCAAACATTCGTCTCAGGAACCACATCTCTGTTGTTTTGAATTTGTTTCTTAATTTGTTCATTTACATGGCAAGAGTCACTGCCATACAGCAAAACTGGTTCCATATAGCATTTCAGCACTCTCTTTCTTGCATTCTGTGATAATGACTTATTGCATAAGATACTCTTCATTTTCTGTAATAAGGCTTTTGCTTGCTCTATTCTACTCTTAATCTCTGTTGAACATCTTCCATCTGATGTTATAAACGCACCTAGGTATTACAATTATCCACTTGGTTAAAAATTTTTTCTTCTATTTCTATATCACATTTTGGTGTCATTTTCTTTGATACTGTCTTCATGATATTCAAGGAGAATCCTTTGTTTGCACTCTCTGTTACTACAGTGTCCAACAATTGTTGTAGGTCTGTTACATTATCTGCCACCAATGCTGCGTCATCTGCATGGCGTATATTATTTATAGAATAACCTCCGATTTATATTTCTGGCGTCTCTTTGATCTCTCTCATTATTACTTCGCTATACCGGGAGAAGAAATCCGGTGACAAGACACACCCCTGTTGTACTCCCAACTTTTTCTGTTCGTAAATGTCCTCTTTATTTCCCATTTTAATTGCTGCTACTTAATTCCAGTAAATATTCTTTATTATTCTTAAATCTTTCCCATCAATGTTGATGTCTTCCAACATTTTAATCAGTTCATCATGTTTTACTTTATCAAATGCCTTATTATAATCTATGAAGCACAAATATATGTCTCTCTGTTTCTCTATTGACCTTTCTATTAGTGTTCGTAATGTATTTACGGTACAATGGCGACAAAATGACGCGTACTTTTCGGGGGGACGCTATTTAGTGTTTTCCTTTGGATTTCGTGTGATTTATTTTCTATGGATTTCCTGTGAATAGTGTTTTCTTGTGGATTATGTGATGTTATTTTGTGTTCTTTTATTGGAAGTTTTCAAAAGAAGCCACGGAAGGCAGGTGGTGGATGAAATTTTGAGTGCAGCCGACAGATATTTGTTGGTCATGGTCTCGAGTTCACGACGGCAGGCAGAGGAGCTCTTCTTGAGTCAATGGCTGCGGTCTCCGACTAGTACGGTTACTGCCATAGAAGAAAGCAACGGCAAACTACCGCTTTAAAAGTGCCTAGTACATCATGATTCGCTTAAAGACTGATCATCGCAAGACAAGGACAGAGACGTTAAAATTAGCAACATGGAACGTTAGGACGTTAAACGACGACGAAAAATTAGAGAACGTAAAACAAGAAATTGAATAGGAAATAATTAATATATTAGGTATGTGCGAAACGAGATGGACAGGAGCAGGCATCAAGATAGATGAAGATTTTAAGATTATTTATTCTGGAGGTGAAGATCGTCATAGGGGAGTGGCAATTATTTTGGACCGGAAAACATCAAAATCTGTTCAAGGATATTGGGCCGTGTCGGACAGAGTTCTACTAGTTAAATTAAGTGGCAGACGTTTTAGCATAAATATTATTCAAGTATATGCCCCAACAGGAGAGTCTAGTGAAGATAGTGTAGAAGAATTTTATAATGACATAGAGTCTGCCTTAAAGAAATGTAAAAATTCAGAAATAAACATCATAATAGGGGACTTCAATGCAAAAGTAGGAAATCAAGGGGATAGATACACATTAGGAAACTATGGTTTAGGAGAGAGAAATGAAAGAGGATACAGACTCGTAGAGTGGGCAAAAGAACAGGAGATGATTGTAGGAAACACCTGGTTTAAGCAACACCCTAGAAGATTATGGACATGGAGGAGTCCTGATAGCAGGATTAGAAACCAGATTGACTACATTCTCATTAGCAGAAGGTTTAGAAACGCGCTAACAGTAGCAAAAACAGTTCCCAGTGCTGATTGTTATAGTGACCACAGATTACTCACAGGAACATTGAGGATAAAGTTGAAGAAAGTCAAGTATATAACAGGAAACACTAAAAATGAATTGTGTACATTGAGTAATGACAAGGAAATACAAAACAAATTCAACATAGAAGTACAGAACAGATTTGAAATATTGTCTGATCTAGAGATATTATTCCAGGATGTGGATGATCAATGAGAAACGTTGAAGAATTAAATCAATGTGCCTGCAGAAACAACTATTCCAAAATTAAAGAAGGTGGGTCGTAAGAAATGGATGACTGAAGAAATTTTACACCTCATGGAAACAAGAAGGCTCAACAAAAATAATTCTGTCAAATATGAAGAAATTCACAGACAAGTCAGAATATTATGTAAGGAGGAAAAAGAAGCATGGCTTGAGGAAAAGTGCTTAGAAATTGAAAACCAACACAACAGTCAAAATACCAAATTAGTGCACAACAGAATTCGGGAACTTACTAATAAAAGAACAAGTACATCAACAGGGTGTCTAAAAATTAAAGATGGCAAAATCATAATAGAAAAAGACCAGATTCTACATGTATGGACAGATTATATGAAACACCTTTATGATGATAACAGAGACGAACAGTATGATACTAAATTTAATAATGAAGGACCGCCAATTATGGAGATGGAGGTTTGAAATGTTCTTAAGCATATGAAAGCTGGCAAGGCTCCCGGTGCAGATAATGTCACAACAGAAATGATTAAAGCTTTAGAAGAATTTGGACTAGAGCAAGTCACCAGACTGCTGAACACATTATATTATACTGGAGATATACCTCCTGAATTATGTAACTCTGTATTTATTGCAATCCCAAAGAAATCAGGAACCTTGGAATGTGATCAACATAGAACAATTAGTATAATGAGTCACATCACAAAGATTTTGCTAAGAATTATAATGCAAAGAGTGAGGAAGAAGATACAACCTGAAATAGGGGAAGAACAATGTGGGTTTGTAGAAGGAAAAGGTACAGTAAATGATGTGTATATGCTGCGAACAGTTATTGAACGTTCTATAGAAGTGAACAAGGATATACATCTTTGCTTTATTGACTATACAAAGGCTTTTGATAGAGTTAGATAACGTCTTATTCTTCTTTCGTTCACTTGAAATATGCCTATAACTGCAATGTTGTCTCTTGTATGAATTTAACTGTCTTTTTTAGTTCACACAGAGGTCCATAGAGTTGATCTTCCACTGTCGTCTCTCTAGGCCAGAAGGTTTACCTAGATATGTTATATTTTGGGCAGTCTTGGAGTACGTGCTCTTCTGTCTGCGATGCCAATCCACCTGTGCTCATGGCTGTTTCACCAATCTTGAATTTTGTATACGTTTGGTTGCGTAATCTATTGTGTCCTGTTCTGAGGCGCAGAATAGTGACTTGTTCTGCTCTGTCCATAACGTGGTAGTCGTCTTTAGCAGGTTTTGGTGGCTTTCTGACTGATTTGATCATTCTTTTCTTTTGGTGGTATGTAACGGGCACATCAGGCTGTTCTTCTTTGGCTCCTTCCATAGCGAATTAATCAGCTCTGTCGTTTCCGGGTACTCCACAGTGGGATGGTATCCACTGTATGGTGACCTTATGCTGACTGCTAAGTTCAGAAAGTGGTGTCCTTAGTACTGGCAATTTCCCAGACAGGAGCGCCTCGAGTACTGATTTTGCATCTGTCAATAGCACCACAGGTTGTGTACCATTGCTGGTATTTAGTAATTTCTCTGTTGCTATCTTGATTGCCTCAATTTCAGCATCATAGTTATGGCAGTACTTTCCTGTCGGTACACTGGCTGTGTCCCTAGTATTATTTGGGTATTCTATGTACACTCCAGCCCCTCCATTTTGAACAGCATTTTGTGCTGACCCATCTGTGTAGACTCAAATCCAGAGGTCCTGTGGGTATTCTTCATCAAGGAAGGTGAGAGTGGCTGTTCTGCGATGCACACTGTTCTGTTCTGTTCTGTTGCTAAAGTGTATCCTCTACTTAAAAATGGCTCAACTGATATTAGCGTCTTGGGTAATTATAGACCTATTTCCTTACTATCGTCGCTATCAAAGCCATTAGAAGAACACATGCATAAAATAACACTACATCATTTAATTAACAACGATCTAATAATTGACAGTCAATCTGGGTTTCGACCTAAATATTCTTTCCATAGTGCCCTTACAAAAATGACCGATAACTGTCATCTTTGTATCAACAATGGCAACATTTGTGGAGCAGTATTTGTAGACTTTAAAAAAGCCTCTGATATGGTAGATCATGATATTTTAATTAGAAAATTAAAACACATGAAGACTAGCACCAATATGGTGAACCTAATTACGTCATTTTTATCTGACAGACAACAAGTAGTGTCCTTCAATAACTGTCTATCAAGACCCACACATCTTAATTTTGGTGTGCCTCAGGGCTCAATACTAGGTCCGCTGCTTTTTGCAGTGTATATTAACGATCTTCCTTTATACCTCAATACTTCGTGTGATCTATTTGCGGACGACTGCACTATTGACACAAGTCAAGAGAGCCTTTGTGACTTAGAGAGCTCTTTACAAAACGATCTTGACAACCTTAGTAGATGGAGCAATGAAAATCGCATGTTAATTAACATCGACAAAACCAAATCCATGCTAATAACGACCAGACAAAAACTACAGACCCTAGCCATTACTGGGACACCGCTCGAGCTCCACGTGGACACGTTACCTATAATTAATGTAAATGAACATAAAACATTAGGTCTTTTAATTGACAGACATTTAAACTGGAGCCCTCATGTTCACGTCCTTACCAAGAGAATAGCACAAAAAGTTTACCAACTTGCTAAAATTCAACACTTTTTGGATGAAAGCACACGAAAAATATGCTATGCATCCTATATCCAATCCCCTCTCGATTACTTTTCCACAGTCTGGGATGGTTGCCCCAAATCTAATATGAAACGATTGTGTTCGCTTCAAAACCGCGCTGTACGTCTAGTTTCTAGCATAAAGCACGTTGAAAGTAAAATTATACAGCCATCTAAGACTTCTACCACTTCAAAAGCGCTTCCTTTTTAGCAAAGCCAAATTAGTGAATAAAATTATATCTGAAAATACCCCAGAGTATCTTCTACCGTTAATTCAATCTAATGCAATGAACAGTAAGCGCTTAAATTTATTACAGCTTCCTAAGCCTAGATTGGACTTATACAAAACTTGTTTCGCATATTCCGGTGCCCAATTGTGGAATAGCCTTCCACCAGAACTGAAAACACCAATGAGTCCCTACACATTCAACCGAAAACTCTTTCAATACTTACTTCATACCGACTATATGTCTCCATAAGTCACCTACTAGTATCATTTTTCTACTATCATTCTTCACTGTATGTGTGTGAGCGAGACAGTGGGTGAAAGAGTGAGTGAGAAAGAGTGTGAGTGGAAGAATTAGTATGAGTGAGAGTGAGAGAGTATGCATGCACGTGTGCCTGAGTGAGTGTAAAAGTGAGTGAGTGTGTGTGGACATATATGTGAGAGATTTAGTTCGAGAATGAGTGAATCTGAGACAGTGGGTGTGTTGTGTGTATGCCTGTCTGT
Source organism: Cepaea hortensis (assembly GCA_963921405.1). Classification (NCBI taxonomy): domain Eukaryota; kingdom Metazoa; phylum Mollusca; class Gastropoda; order Stylommatophora; family Helicidae; genus Cepaea; species Cepaea hortensis. The sequence goes on along the minus strand of OY992891.1, from coordinate 3,596,747 downwards.
GTGATAGAGTGTGAAAGTTAGTGAGTGAGTGTGAGTTAGAGAGTCATCGAGTAAATGAGTGAGTAAGAGAGCGTGAGTGAGTGAGAGAGAATTTATGGGAATGCGTGTATGTGCACGAATGAGTGAGTGTGAGAGCGAGTGAGTGTGTAAAAGAGAGAGCGTGGGTGAATGAGAGAGTGCATGAGGAAGTGTAATGTATGTGTGTGCATGTCTGGATGTGTGTATGGGTGTATATGTGTGTGTACATGTGTGTATCTGTGTGTCTGTCTGTACGTGTGTTAAGGTGTGCGTTCATGTGTTTATATGCGTTTATATGCATGTGCGTGTGTATATGTGTGTATGGATGAGTGTGTGTGTGTGTGTGTGTGTGCTCGTGTATGTATTGTATATCTTTGTGTGTGTGTAAGTGTGCATGCATGCAGTGTATGCGAGGGAGTGTATATTCGGGTGTTATGTGAGTACGTGTGCGTAAGTATATGGATGTGTGCAGGTGTGTGTATGTGCGTGGGTATATGTGTGTATTTGCGTGTGTATGTTGTGTGTATTTGCATAGTGTATGTACATGTGTGTGTGTGTGTGTGAGAGAGAGAGAGAGAGAGAGAGAGAGAGAGAGAGAGAGAGAGAGAGAGAGAGTTGAGCGCACGCATGTCATCTAACATGCTGTTCCATATGTTTTGTGTATTCTCATTTTCACATTATCATTTTGATGCACTTGATGTTAACATGCATAAAATGAATTCATGTAAATTACTGTAAAGTAAGTGAGAGAGTTAGTGAGTGTGAGTGAGAGAGAGAGAAAGTGAATGAGTGTGAGAGTGTGTGTATGGAGAGAGAGAGAGAGAGAGAGAGAGAGAGAGAGAGAGAGAGAGAGAGAGAGAGAGAGAGAGAGAGAGAGAGAGAGAGAGAGAGAGAGAGAGAGAGAGAGAGAGTTGAGCCCACGCATGTCATGTAACATGCTATTCCATATTTTTTATGTATTCTTATCTTTCATATTACGAGGTATTGTTTTGTATGCCGCTTGATTGTCCTGTAACATGCCATTCCATATTTTTTTTTTATTCTCATCTTATCATTTTGTATGCCACTTGATTTTATCATGTATAATATAACATTATTGTAATGTGAGTGAGAGAGTTAGTGAGTGGAAGAGAGAGAGAGAGAGAGAGAGAGAGAGAGAGAGAGAGAGAGAGAGAGAGAGAGCAAGAGAGAGAGAGAGAGAGAGAGAGAGAGAGAGAGAGAGCAAGAGAGAGAAAAAAGAGAGAGTTGAATTGCAACACTAATTTTTACGCTACATAATGTATATGTACAATTTTTTCTCCACTTCTTGTAATTGCGAGAATTCTCACGACAATCGTCAGTGTCTCAATTGTGTGTACATTGTGGGAGTTTGTTCTTATTAGTTTCAGTGATCATGTGAGGCATCATGTATGTGTCTAGATGTGAGGATGTGTGTATGGGTGTGTATGTGAGGGATAAGTGTGTGTGGGGGTGTGGGGAATGTATGTGTGGAGGGGTTGTGTGTGAAGGATGTGTATGGGTTAATGGGCGATGTGTGGATGTGTGAAGAGATGTGTAGTCGGTGGTGGATTAATGTGTGTGTGAGGGGTGTGTGTGTGTGGGGGGGGGGATATCTGAGAGGATAGTTGGAAGTATGTGGGTGTTGGTGGGTCGGGAGGGGGTGTGGGTAGGGAGTGTGTGTTTGCGCGGGTGAATGGGTGTGTAGGAGATTGTGTTTGTTGGGGGATGGATGTGTAATGGGTGTGGGGGATGAGTGTGGGGGTGTCTGTGAATGGGATATGTCTGTGTGGGTGGACGTGTGTGAGTGTGGATTGGGTAAATATGAGTGGGTGGAGGATGTATGTGTGGGTGGTGAGGATGTTTGTATGTTGAGGATGTGTGAGTGGGTGGGGAGATGTGTGGGCGGAATGTGTATGGGGAATGTATGTGGGGGATGTGTGTGGGGGAAATATGTTTATGGGTGGAATTTTGTGTGGGAGGGGAGATGTGTGAGAGATGGGGGAGGTGTGGGATGTGTAGTTGATTGAAGGATGTATGTGAGGATGGGGGATGTGTGTTTGGCTGGGTGGTTGGGGTGTGTGTGGTTGGGAGGGTAGATGAGAGATGCATGTGTTTATGGGCGCGTGAGTGATGTGTGGGTGTGAGTGGTTGATGGATGAGTACGTGAGTGGGTGGATGTGTGTGAGAGATGAGTGTATGGGTGGAGGGAGGTGTGTAGTTGTGATAAGATGTGTGTGAGCGGCGGATGTGTGTGGGAGAGGTATATGTGGGTGGCGGTGTGTGTGTGGGTCGGAGGTGTGTGTTTTTGGGTTATGGGTGGGGGATATATGTGGGCAGGTGGGGAGATGTGTTTATGGGTGGGGATGTGTAGTTGAGAGGTGGCGAATATTGGGTGGGTGAGTGGGTGTAGGTTGGCTGATGTGTGTGTGGGTGGGTGGGGAAAATTGTGAGAGTGCGGGATATGTGTGTGGATAGGTAAGGGATGTGTGGGTTTGCGGGAGTATGTGTGTGTGGTTTCTTCTTCTTCTTCTTCTTCTTCTTCTTCTTCTTCTTCTTCTTCTTCTTCTTCTTCTTCTTCTTGTCCCTCTCTTCCTCCTCCTCCTCCTCCTCCTTCTTCTTCTTCTTCTTCTTCTTCTTCTTCTTCTTCTTCTTCTTCTTCTTCTTCTTCTTCTTCTTCTTCTTCTTGGGGAAATGTGTGTGGGTGGGGGATCAGTGGGTGTGTGGCGGCATGTATGTTCGCCTGGTTCTGTGTGAGTGCGTGGAGGTATGTGTCGGTGGATGGGGGAGGTTTGGTGGGTGGGGGATGTGATGGTGGCTGCGGGATATGAGGGTGGATGGGGGATGTGTCTCACAACCTTGCAATATGCACTGTTTATGTTTACAACTTTCATTTGATAATGTTTTTTTTTTCTCATATGTGTGTATCATGCGTAATATGCATTGTTTATGCTTACAATATCCATTTGACAATGTTTTTTCCCCTATGTTACTGCAACATGCACATTTGATGAATGAAAGATGAGTGATTGAAAGGGCCGAATGTAAGACGGGCCTGCGTGCCCAATTTGTTACCCTTTTAAAATAAAGTTTGTTTGTTCGTTCGTTCGTTCTTCCTTGTCAAATATTCCTCTCACTTTTGTCTGGATTTGTAATGACAGTCTATGTTCATCTTTCCATGGAGTTCGCTCTGAATAGTTGTTAGGGAGATACCAACTGTGGGCAGATCGGTGGATGGAGAACACGATACACACATCGTGACTGTATCTGACTCAGAAAGCGTGCTGAGTAGGGTGAGGACAGGCAAGCTTCGTGCAGAGTGGCTTGTTTCGCTTCGGAAGTCACGGGTGACAAGCATCGTCTGGATCTTTTCTCCGGGTCATGCTGATGTGTTGGGTAATGAATAGGCGGACAGATTGGCTGGCTCTGCAAAACTTGGTGAAGTATTGATGCATGATAAGGAAGACGTGGTTGCGGCCTTGTGGGAGCACGTGTACATCTCGGAGGAGCAAATGGATCACCGAGGGGTGACGAGGGGATCTGGCCAACGATCGACGCTCAGAGGAAAGGCGAAATGGACATATAATCAGATTGCTACTGGTACTATTAGTGTTGGAACTCTTCGCTGGCTGCTGAGGATGGGGACGGAGCGCATATGGGAATGTCCCGAATGCTGTGATGTCGGTTCCTAAATCAATCAATCAATCAATCAGATCGGTGGTTTCTCTGCAGAGTCGTTTGGCTTGGTGGATAAAACTAATTCTTTTCAACCGCCCCATACCTAGGTTTTCAAATCTGTTCTTCATAGGGTGGCCTGGCAAGCTGAGAATCTTGTCTGCTTGTATTAGCGGTTTTGAATCTCTGCGCTCTCTCAGTGCTTGTGTCCTCCCCATCTTCTCCATTTCCACTATAGGGGTTGATCTCATCCCTCCAGTTGTGACTCTAAGTGCTTGGTTTTGCACCTTGTCCAGCTCTTTTAGTGTGGTTTTTGATGCCGAACACCACGCAGTTGACCCGTATTCCAGGTGTGGTCGTATGCTCTGCTGATAAACTTTGCTAAGTATTTTCCCACTGCTTCCCATGTGATTCCACTTAGCTTTCTAAGGATGGCTTTTTTCCTTCTGGCTTTGGCTACTGCTTTGTTGATGTGCTTTCTCCATGTCAGCCTGCTATCAAATGTTACTCCAAGGTATGTTGGTTCTTTATCTTCTCTTATGGGTGTTCCATTTATCTGGATGATACCTGCCTTTTGTTTTGGAGAGAGGGTAAATAGAGTGGTACTGCACTTGTCAGTGTTTATGCTGACACACCATCTATCCGCCTATGCAACAAATGTATCTACAGCTCTTTGTAGCAATCTGGTGGCCACTGATGCATGTTCATATGTGCTCCATAGGACCAGGTCATCGGCGTACATTGCCGCTTTAATTCCATGCGGTAGATTAGCAACGAGACCATTGATAAAGATTCGAAAAAGTGTGGGGGACAATACTCCGCACTGGAGAACACCGTGACGCAGTAATACTTTCTTGCTCTTGAGTCCGTCTATCTGTACTCGGGCTCTTCTGTTGTGCAAGTATGCTTTCACCCATTTGTACATTCTTCCATTGACTTTGCAGTTTCTCAGTTTTTTCATCAGACCTTCTTTCCAGACTTTATCAAAGGCTTTCTTCAGATCTATCCATGCCGCAAGCACCAGCTTCTTCTCTTGGAATGCATCCTCAATTTCTTGAGAGAGGTAGGTTGTCTGATCTTCCGTAGAGTAGCACTGCCTAAAGCCAGCCTGCTGTGGCACAAGGATGTTTTTACTTTCAATGTACCACTGCAGTCTGTGATTGATGATGCGCTCCAGTGTTTTGCAGAGACAGCTGGTGAGGCTAATTGGTCTGTAGCTAGAGGCAATGGAACTATCTTTCCCTGATTTTAGGAGGGGTATCATGATTGCTTCTCTCCAGGCTTGTGGAACACTGCCTAAGGTTCAGCTGTTATTGAAGATCTGCAACAGCTGTGCTTTGGCCTCTGTTCCTAGGTTCTTGATCATTTCATTGGAGATACCATCAGCTCCTGGTGACATTCTCATTTTCAGTTTTGATATGGCTAGCTCCAGTTCGCTGATTGTGATGGGTGTCTCCAGAACCTCATGTACTATTTCCTTCTGTCCTGTACGTTGCCGTTTCTCTCGAATCTCTTGTTGTTTCTCTGGACTAATTTTGATATTGTTATATTGTGCGAATGAGTCTGCAAAATGGTCAGCTGCTTGCTTTCTTGTTAAGATATTTCCATCTTTATGTAGTGCAATTTTTGAGTTTCTCCCTGTGCCCTCATCGTTAAGTTGTATTATTAGCTTCCACAATTTCCGTGTGTCTCTTTCAAAGTTCAGAAACTCCGTTTTCTCCTGCCAGCTTTTCCTTCTTGCCTGCAGCTTGGCCCTTTGAAATTTGGCTTTTGCGTTCTGGAATTTATTGTGGTGCTCTTGACTGGGTGTGGCCTCAGCTTGCTTTATACACACTTCCACATCATTATGCAACTGTTCCAGTTCACTACTCCAGTAGGGTTTATATTGTTTACGGGCTCCTCTTGGTACTGTTTCTCGCGCTGCCTGTAGTATGCATTTCCCAAACTCTTCAACTACTTTATTTATGTCTTTCTCAGTGTTCAGGTTTCTAACCAGTATGCTAGTGCAATGCTTGTACATTGCCCAGTCTTCTTTCTTGTAGTTCCACCTCAAGAGGGTGCTGCTTTCACTTACAAGCTCATTTTATACAGCTAGAAAGACTGGCCGATGGTCACTACCACCAAGTTAGTTCCCAACAATTCGTGTAATGTTCCATTCCAGGTCTGGTGAATGAAAATCCAGGTCAGGTGTAGTTATAGTGTGCCTTTCTCGAGTAGAAAGTATGTAGATCGGACAGCTTGTTAATCAAGATGAATCTATTCTCATCCTGCCAGTCTTCCAGTCTCTCTCCTCTCTGGTCCATGTGATCATAGCCCCAGCTCTGCGAATGGCTGTTGAAATCGCCAAACACAATCATTTTTTTTTTCTTTTAGTGGTAGTGTGTCCAGTGCCTGTGGGCAGTCACTTGGACAGTAGTAATTGATCATATGTAGGTCTGTATTGTCTGTCTTAACTTTAAGTGTCTTATATTCAGCCCCTTCCATGTAGACTTCGATTTGGGAAGCAGTGATGTTATTTTTTTTACAAGGGTCAGTATCCCACCGTCCTTTCGGTCAGATCGGTAACACTGGTAGACTGATTTTGAAGACTATATTTTCGTTGAGGTGAGTTTCTTGCAAGCAACATATGCTTACTTTTTCTTGGTCCAGGATGTTTTCTAATTCTGTTTATTTTTTTGTTGCTGACTACCTCCGCATTCCAGTGCATTATTTGATGTCTTTCTTTAGTATGGCCAGCCGTTCTATTCTCATGTACCCTGGCTCCACAGGACATCTGAGAAGGACCTCCAGTAGTTGGGGTTGGACCCTTTCGAGACATAGGGCCCGGCACTGCACCTGCCTGGGGGTCCAACGCAGGGCGAGCACCATAACATTTAGCAGTAGTCGACATATTTAATTTTGCGTAATTGCGTGGCATCCTGATTTCTGTGGTGCGCCTCCTCGCTGGTTGCCTCCGTCTTCAGCACCTTTCCTTTGCTAGAGCAGACTGTGGTCTCACACGAGTTTAGATGTGTACGCGCGCACACAAGTGTCTGCGCATGCATGTACGTGCATACACATCTAGAGCATACTGGTTATTTTTCGGCGCCAGAAACTTGCCGTCGCCCCTTCTCCTGTTAGTCAAAACAGTTCCGGCACGTGAAGGCCAGGAGCTGGACTTTTGCTGCAGAGGTTATGTATTCACGAGCCATTGGGGTATTTAAGCAATGTTGGGCGCTCACCCCAACACTGCGCCCCGGCTACGTACAGCTACATTTGGAACCGTCATAACATCTGATAGGATATGCCTTGAGGAGGTTAGAACCAGAATCGCCATGGCGAAAGTAGCCTTTAGCAAGATGAAAAACATACTGACCAATAACAAGATGTCAATTTAAAGGAGAAAAAGAGTGTTGTGGGGCTGCATAGAGCTTGTTCTTTTGTATGGATGTGAAACTTGGACAATGAGCAGTCTAGCTGAAAAACATCTGATGGCTGCAGAAATGTGGTTTCTGAGGAAAATGCAAAGAATAACATGGACAGACAGAAAAACCAATGACCAAGTACTACAGGAGACAAATGAAAATCATAAATTGATTAGAGAAATTAGACGTAGACAGTCAAAATTTGTTGGCCATGTTATGAGAAGAAATGGATTGGAGAACTTAGTGACAACTGGCACGATCGAAGGGAACAGACCAAGGGGAAGACGGAAAAGTAGATACCTGGATGGATTGGCCATATGGCATGGTCGAGACAGGAACACTGAGCTGATCCACGACTCTGGTGATCGAGTGAAATGGCGAGTCATGACCGCCCACGCTTTCCGGCATGGCACATGATTGATTGTTTGAAGTCTTTTTATTAATAAGTATGTAGTCAATTCGGTTACGTATTTTCTTATCAAGGTGTATAGTCGTATTTTATGGTGTTTAAACCATGTGTTTCCAATTATCACTTCATTGATATTTGCCCATTCTATTAGTTCCTCTCCTATTTCATTTTTTTTTTTGTTGGTACCTAAACCATAATTCTCTACTACATCCTCCATTTTCCATTTCCTACTTTTGCATTAAACTCTCCCACCATTATTTTATTTCTTGTGATCAAATTTGAGCCATCGCTATTTCTACTTCATCATAAAAGTGTTGTATTTCTTCATCACTACTGCTTGTTGTTGGTGCATATACTTGTATAACATTTATATCTATTGGTTTGTCTTTCATTTATACCATTATAACTCTATCTGAAATACACCAGTATCCATTAATCAACTTCGCTATTTTTTTTGGGGTCAAAAATTATTCCTACACCTTTTTTAGTGTGTATCTCTTCCAGAATAAATTATTGTATATTTGTCAGCTATAATTTTGCCAATCTCATCTCACATGCGTGCCACATAGCACTTCAAAATGAGTGAAAGAATTATAATGGAGAAAGAATCCGTAGAGTAATCTCAAAGCAATAGATAGGAAAAATCGCGACGTGACGTGACAATTTGGAAAACGTCACAGCGTCTTAGATTAGCAACCGGGGAGTGAAGCTTGGGCTGGCAACAGGAAAGGCGGCATGAAAGTATCAAAGGAGAAAATATTGTCAACAATCCTTCAGGAGATGGAATGGGTAGCAGAGAACCACTAGGTAGAAGAGATATACAATGAAGGCAGACTCCTTTAAGTCAAGACAGACAAATAGCCATGCATGTTTGAACCAGTACTTGACAAGATGGCCAAGGTTAGAGAGCGGTCAACAGACATGATGTATTGTAACCAACACTATGCGGCTAGGCATTGTCTTTGGATTAGAATAATTAGAATAGATATAATCAGCAGTATGATTATACTTATTTCTATGATACCGGCCCTCCCAGCAGTGCGGGAACAGTAACTCTTATTATTATTAATATTGTCACAAGCTGTTCGACGGAAATAAATATTGAAGTACCAGACATGTCAGCCGGCTTCTAGTCGTTGATAGTTTAATGGACGTTGCTTCTGTATTCTGCTCATTTGGTTTTCATTGACGACGAGCTGGAGAGAATTATGTTAAATCACCATTTGGCAATACGCCTAGTATATTCATCTTCATGTTAGACATCTCTCTTAGAACATTGGTCAACTTTCCTAGCTCATTTAATGTCCTACCATTCCACGTTCCTTCTCTAAATTTGTTTATTTTATTTATGATGTAGCTGGATGACGGTCTGGTGTCACCTGTGGCTCATGACTGTCCCTACCGGACGAGGATGTCCTAAGACAGCCATCAACGTCGTTCACTACCTCTGAATGGTGTTTTGCTATGAAGTCTTGGGAGATAATGCAGGGGATTCCCCTTGCCTTACACATCCACGTGGTAGTCTTTTACCTCTGCTTTTGACAGCCATTTTTGACTGTCAGCTGAAGTGAGTTCCCCAAAACAATATGTCTCAAAAATATATGTCCCAGAAATATACGTCTCAGAAATATCTATCCCAGAAATATATGTCCTAGAAATATATGTCAGAAAAATATATGCCCCAGAAATATATGTACCAGAAATATATGCACCAGAAATATATGTAACAGAAATATATGACCCAGAAATATATGTCCCTAAAATATATATCCCAGAAATATATGTCCCAGAAATGTCTGTCCCAGAAATGTCTGTCCCAGAAATCTAGAACCCAGACATATATGTCCCAGAAATATATGTCCCAGAAATATATGTCCCAGAAATATATGTCCTAAAAATATCTTTCCCATAAATATATGTCCCATAAATATCTGTCCCGTAAATAAATGTCCCATAAATATACTCTGTCACCTTGCCGTCTTTACAGACGATAGTTTGTTACATTGTGCTTCAGAAAGGTAGAAACAGCTAAAATCTATGACGGTAGTGAATGTGTCTGATCAGACCAATTTGCACTGTAAATGTTCGTGCACAAAGGAAGTATGTGATCCCATGGTCATTTCCATCATACGCACCATCTTACGTCTTACACGCTCAGAGTGCTACATATCTGCAATATTTCTTTTTTCATTTGTTTTTATTCCATTTCCGAATTTCACACTTTGCATTAACAGAAAGTTCAAAGAAAGGACTCTCCTTGAATATCAAGAAAAAAGTAACAATAGTGATATCAAAGAAAATGATGACACCAAAATGTGACATAGAAATAGAAGGGGAAATTCTTAACCAAGTGGATAATTGTAATACCTAGGTGCATTTATAACATCAGATGGAAGATGTAAAACAGAGATTAAGAGCAGAATAGAGCAAGCAAAAGAATCATTTCAGAAAATAAAGAGTATGCAATGAAATAAGTCATTATCACAGAATGTAAGAAAGAGAGTGCTAAAATGCTATAGAGAACCAGTTTTGCTGCATGGCATAGACTCTTGCAATGTAATTGGACAAATTAAGAAGAAATTAGAAGCAACAGAGATGTGGTTCCTGACACGAATGTTGCGAATTCCTTGGACTGCAAAAAGTAATTACCAATGATTGCCTGAAACAGGCTAATGAAACTAGAAAATCATATACAACAATAAATAAAAAGAGACAAACAGTTTTCTTCGGACATGTGATGAGAAGAGAGGCATTGGAGAACATCGTGACAACTGGAAAGATCGAGGAGAAGAGAGGCAGAGGCAGACCAAGAGAAATAATGCTGGACGGACTGAGACGGTGGCATGAAGGAATATCATCAGCAGAGTTGATCCAGAACACCAAAGACCGAGATCTATGGAGAGCCATGAACGCCTACGCCAGGTGGCATGGCACTTGATGATGATGATATTTCTAGGGCAGATATTTATGAGAGTGATATTTCTGGGGCATATATCTCGTTGACATATATTTTTAGGGCAGATATTTATGGGAGTGATATTTCTGGAACAGATATTTCTGGGACATGTCTTTCTAGGACATATATTTCTAGGACAGATATTTCTAGGACAGATATTTCTCTGACATATATTTCTGGGACAGATATTTCTAGGACAGATATTTCTAGGAAAGATATTTCTAGGACAGATATTTCTCTGACATATATTTCTGGGACAGATATTTCTAGGACAGATATTTCTGGGACAGATATTTCTAGGACAGATATTTCTAGGACAGATATTTCTAGGACAGATATTTCTAGGACAGATATTTCTCTGACAAATATTTATAGGACAGATATTTCTCTGACATATATTTCTGGGACAGATATTTCTAGGACAGATATTTCTCTGACATATATTTCTGGGACAAATATTTCTAGGACAGATATTTCTAGGACAGATATTTCTGGGACAGATATTTCTAGGACAGATATTTCTGGGACAGATATTTCTAGGACAGATATTTCTGGGACAGATATTTCTAGGACAGATATTTCTGGGACAGATATTTCTAGGACAGATATTTCTGGGACAGATATTTCTAGGACAGATATTTCTGGGACAGATAATTCTCTGACATATATTTCTAGGACATATATTTCTGGGACAGATATTTCTCTGACATATATTTCTGGGACAGATATTTCTCTGACATATATTTCTGGGACAGATATTTCTAAGACAGATATTTCTCTGACATATATTTCTGGGACAGATATTTCTGGGACAGATATTTCTAGGACAGATATTTCTCTGACATATATTTCTAGGACAGATATTTCTAGCACAGATATTTCTGGGACAGATATTTCTAGGACAGATATTTCTAGGACAGATATTTCTAGGACATATATTTCTGGGACAGATATTTCTCTGACATATATTTCTGGGACATATATTTCTGGGACAGATATTTCTAGGACAGATATTTCTGGGACAGATATTTCTCTGACATATATTTCTGTGACAGATATTTCTAGGACAGATATTTCTCTGACATATATTTCTAGGACAGATATTTCTTTGACATATATTTCTGGGACAGATATTTCTCTGACATATATTTCTGGGACAGATATTTCTAGGACAGATATTTCTAGGACAGATATTTCTAGGACAGATATTTTTAGGACAGATATTTCTGGGACAGATATTTCTCTGACATATATTTCTGGGACAGATATTTCTAGGACAGATATTTCTGGGACAGATATTTCTAGGACAGATATTTCTGGGACAGATATTTCTAGGACAGATATTTCTGGGACAGATATTTCTCTGACAGATATTTCTAGGACAGATATTTCTAGGATAGATATTTCTAGGACAGATATTTCTAGGACAGATATTTCTAGGACAGATATTTCTAGGACATATTTCTGGGACAGATATTTCTAGGACAGATATTTCTAGGACAGATATTTCTAGGACATATTTCTAGGACAGATATTTCTAGGACAGATATTTCTAGGACAGATATTTCTAGGACAGATAAATCTAGGACAGATATTTCTAGGACATATATTTCTGGGACAGATATTTCTAGGACAGATATTTCTAGGACAGATATTTCTAGGACATATATTTCTGGGACAGATATTTCTAGGACAGATATTTCTAGGACAGATATTCAAATTAACCTACAGCCACATACAACAACATTTCAAGTAACATATTTAAGGATGCTTCAACTCGGGTGTTGATGTGCTTTAAACAAGGAAGGATTTATAAGATGATGAACCCGGTGTACTTACACGCAGTATGTTGCTGGCATTATCAGCTTCTATATCGTACGTTTGCTGAGAGAGACCAACGCTCTATGGTTTAGTTATATGATGTTTATTCTTAAAAACAAAACAAAAAATGTGCATGTTATTTGCAGGATGTTGCGTTCAACACCTGGTTGGTGTCCTAGGTAATTTGACGTTCAGTAGGTGGCCATTAGCAGTAGAATTGGCTGAAATAATAAGAGCGCTTGCTCCTAAACTTGCGGTACGGTAATGGCGAGGTGGTATATTAATTCTCAACAAGAATGGGGATTGGTGACATGACATCAGGAGTAGATTGATCACATGGTGTCAGAGGTTAAACATAACTAAGAGTTTATTTCAACACCAGGAAGCAGAATAATTGAAATTATTTCAGAACTGACATTTTTCCAGTGACAACGTGTGGAAGTGAGTCATGGACAATTTCGTATTCTCTAAATAAACAAATATGGGATTGTGCACTTAAGCACTGCAGACAAGATCTTAGAATATCGTACCGCTACAGTACTCTTACACTTAACAAACAGCCATGTATCACTAAAGTACTCTCACACACTGAACAAACAGCCATATACAGCCACAGTATTCTCAAACATTGGACAAACAACCATGTACCACTACGTAGACAGACCATAATGCGGTGGCTTTGCCCTGTTTACCGCACGTCAAATAGACACATTCCAAGGTACATTCTCTCTGGACAGCTGGGAGACAGTAAGAAAACATACAAAAATTATCCTACACAATGTATTGCCTGGCATAGTTCGTGTTTCTCGTGAGGCGCATCCTACACGACAAGTTGGTTAGTTGCATGTCATTTACAGGACGCCGCTGTCAACCCCAGCATTGTTTGGCTGTTTGTGATTTCTTGGCAAATTTCTGGCAGCTGTGTTTTAAACTTGGTACACACGATGACGAATTTCGCCCGCAACCCCTTTGCCTAAGCGTCAGTTTAACATATGACATGACATGCTCAACATATATTCAAGCAACCTAATAAAGTCGCTTAAAAGTTGACAGGATCGACTTCTTTGCACCGAGTTTTAATCCCATATGGCTTTTTCTCTTTCCGCAGCGCAGAAAGCTTCGCATAAAGCACGAACTCTGTAGCTTCAGCGACGACCCACATGGGTCTCCGAAAAAAATTCACTCGTGAACCGAAGGATGCCCAGGAATCGAACCCATAACCTTCGGAGCTCGAGTCAGACGGCTTGACCGCTTCGCCACGGTGACTCACACACACACATCACCGTCACCTAGTATTTAAATCACAGATTGGTGAAGACTCACATGTTCAATGCATTGTTCATTCATTTTAATATTTTAATAACGTCATTATTTAACTTAATGTTGTGTACCCCCTGTGGACTGGTAGTGGGCATGCTCCAATAACCTCAAGAGATATGCCCACGGCAGTGCCGCTTCTGATAGGGGCTCCCATGTCGGACAGGTCATGGGATAGGATCCAGACTCAGAGAGACATGAACTTGCTTTCTTGTAGGTTGACTGGGGACAGTCAAAGGCTAGGGGCCAGACGAAGAGAGACACAAATATGTTGTCTTGTAGGTAGACTGGAGACAGTCAAAGAATAGGGACCAGTCTAAGAGAGACACAAACCTGCTGTCTTGTAGGTAGACTGGAGACAGTCAAAGAATAGGGACCAGTCTAAGAGAGACACAAACCGGATGCCTTGTAGCTACACTGGAGATAGTCAAAGACTAGGGAACTGACGAAGAGAGAGAGAGACAAACATGCTGCCTTGTAGGTAGACTGGGGACAGCCAATATCAAAAATTGTATAATTAATCATGTATGTATTGTTCTTGAGAAAGGTTATTATAACTCAAAATTTAGGACATGTGTGTGTGTTTTTTATTTATTTATTTATTTATTTATTTATTATTACTTGAATTAGTCACTAGTATATTATTTGTATTCATGTTCACACTGCCCTGAATGTTGACGTGGCTTGGGTTTTTGTAATTTCCCCACACGTGTTTGTGGTTGTTTCTTCACATGATCAAGACATACCATTGTTTTATGATATATTGTCATATCCTGCTGAATGTCAGGTTGTTTCGGTCTTGGTGCAGTGCATGTATTCATCATCTTATTTTATCTGGTTCTTGTTGTACCTTCCCGTACTTGAAGTGAAACTGAAAACTACACGAGTGTATTTCCAGTAAACAGTTCTTGGTATGTCCCCGCGTGTGTAGCACGTAACAAGAATAGCACTTTTCACAAGAGAACAGGAAATAAATACTTGATGAATTTTATAAATGTGGCTCTGTGGAGAATGGAGTGCGAATGCAATTCGTAATCCCGCATACCGCGTTTGAAACACAGCTGCGGGCGATATGGAAACAGATCGCCTTGAGTTGGTTTTTGTACGGTGATATGAGTTATGTCGTTCTAAAAACAATGGTAAACTACGGAACGTAAACTTGCCTAGAAATACAAATCACAAAAGAGCAGGAAGAACAAGAACGTGTACAACACAAGAGGAAAAGCTGGCCCCCTCACTCAGCAAAGAGGTCACTAATAAGGAGGAGATACAAGTGGAAGAGGGAAAAACCATAATCAAAGATAGACTAGAGCAGTGGTTCTCAACCAGTGGGGAATTCCCCAGAGGGGGAAATTTTACGGTGTCCGGGGGGGGGGGGGGGGAATGAATATTATTTCAAGATCGTGTTAATAAAAGAACCGATTACTTGATATTGTTTTTCCCTTCATACTTTACGGTTCTGTACACCTCACCCTTCTAAAATTCATTTTATAAAGTAAGTAGACCCACAAATCACATTTTATGTGGACGTCCAGACTTGTTTTAGTAAGTGCTATTAAATTTAGCTTCCATTCTTACGTATAATGTGTAGGGGCGTGGGGGGATGGGGGATTTTTATGAAGGAAATACGAAAGGGGGGGGGGGATGACATTCTGAAAGTATGGTGAAGGGGTGCACGGGCCAAAAAAGGTTGAGAACCACTGGACTAGAGCAATAGAATATTGATTAACAACCATTTTGATAATGACATTATCCAACGAGGAACATTAGGTACTAAGAATAGCGACAACTAAGAAAGAACATTATATAAACAAAAATAATAAAAACCAACAGTATATGGAACAACGATAGGAACAACAACCCCTGTACTTAAAGTGAAACAGAAAGCAACAATTTTTTTTCCAGTACACAATTCTTTGTATGTTCACTATTGGGTGACGCCCTGTAAAAGATATCCAGCTAACTTAATACTTTTACACATACAAACAACAAGAATAAACACCAACAGTAAATGGTATACGGAAAACAATAGAAAATGGAATAAACGATAAAAGGGGAATGGGAGGTGGAGAGGGGCTGAGGTGGGGTGGGGGGGGGGGGGAGAACATTCTAAAACAACAAAACAGTGAGAAACAGCAGATGTAAGGAATACAGATAACTGAGAAAAGAACAATATACCAACAGAAACAGCAAAACCAGCAGTAAATGGAACAAAGATAGGGAAAACAACAAACACAGGCAATAGAAGAAGCGAGAAACATAAGACAGTATATACTAGAAATAGGGATAACAAAGCAAGAACAATAATAAATAAAAAAGAAAAATAAATAGTAACATTACTAAAATAATAAAAACCAATTAAACAAAGTCGTTGTAGGGAAAAGTATATCCAGTAGTAACGGAACAAGCTTCGATGATGTCGACGGCGAAGGAAGGAATGGAGGATGATGGAATAGAGGACAATATAAACCTAACTATGAACTACCACAGCTATAACCAACGCTGCTTATGCTGGTTTAACTACGTGACAAGTGTGTGTTTTTTTTCCTTCTACATATCGGAATCCGTTGCAGCGGGTTTATCCCATATGGCTCAATCGCTTTCTGTAGAGTGGCCAGCCGCAAGTTTGGCCCAGAGCACGAACTCCGTAGTCTTCAGAGATGACTCTGAGGAATCTCCGAGAAAATGGAACCTGTGAACAGGATGACCGGGTCTGGAAACAAACATACAACCTTCAGAGAACAAGGGGGCAGTTGAATCCCTTCGCCACTGAGAGAAATGATACTGGATGGCGGGAGACGTTGCCATGGAGATATGGCGTCACTGGAAATTCTCCGGAACACCGAGAGCCAAGATCTGTGAGGCATATGAACGCCAACGAACTTTAGCAGCATCATCATCATGTACTATGCCGTTAAGCGTTTTTTTTCCCGATCACCAGAGTCGTGGATCAGCTCAGTGTTCTTGTCTCGACCATGCTACGTGGCCAAGTAGTATTTACTTCTCTGTTCTCCCTTTGTTCTCTTCCCCTCGATCTTGCCAGTTGTCACCAAGTAGCAGCATGCGCGATGATGATGATTGTTATGTTACCAGAAATTGTAGAGTTAATTGGAAAAGAAAGTCAAAACATAGGTTTTAGTCTAAAAGATAATACAACACAGATGTATTGGTAATTACAAAGAAACATTGTCTTCACAACAATGTATTCCCTTAGTGAATTTAAACAGCGACGCTCCAAACAATATATTGCACGATGCATTGACTTTCAGGTGTTAAATGTTAGGTTTTGTGCAAACAGAAATAGTTCGTGGTAAATGTGAAATTACCGTGGGGATAACAGATGTTCCACATTCGAACAATACCCGAGACTAGGTTTTTGTTAATGGTTTCAGTTAACGTATTATTCATTTATTATACACTTTATATGAAATCTAATTCTGCAGTATGCACCTGACGAGATACAGCTAAATATAGCAGGCAATAAATCGCCCAATCTATTGTTCGTGTCTTCGTTGTTTAAATTCACTTCGGGAAAACATTGTTTAAAATTGTATGGTCAGTAGTTTGCCATTACTTTCTGAACGAGAAGTCAACGCCGAAGTGTAATAGCTAGAGCACGGTGACCTTTTCGGCCACGTCAACAATCGCTATGAGACAAAACATCTTTTCATTCATTCATTCATTCATTCATTCTGTAGCATGTCCTTTGCAGAACCTCGCTCCCATAACAACCTTCCGGAAAACATCTCGAGATCATCAGCCACATCCTGCACCCATCTTCTCTTTGGCCTTCCTCTTCCTCTCTTCCCTGGCATATACCCCTCCATTAATGTTCTCTCCAAATTTTCGTGACGTTTCAAGTGACCAGAGTATTTTAATTTTCTTTATTTTATCGCCTTTAATAGCCAACCTTCTTCAATATTCAGCTCTTGAAGTATGGATGCATTTGTTCTTTTCTCTACCGAATATATTCTTAGAACTCGTCTATTATATTTATATTCAAAGGCATGTATACGCTGTTCAGCTTATTTAGTAAGTGTCCACGTCTCACAGACGTATGTTGCAATGGGAAAGATTCATGCTCTTAGAAATCTAATTTGTGTAGTTCTATCTGTCCCACTCCATAATTTATTCAGTTGTCTTAGTCTTAGAAGTGCAATTGATAGTCGCCGTTTAATTTCTTTCATTGTGTCACCGTTGTTGGTAATCAAGGACCCAAGATATTCACAATTTTCCACCACCTCCAATTTTTCCTCATATATCCTCATATATTTTTTTCTCCATAGTAGTTTTATCTGTGTGCATGATCTTTGTTTTTGCTATGTTAAGATATAAGTTGTGATTTTCACTATTCAATTTGGTTGAGGCTATTAGATTTTCTATACCATTCTGTGTTGTGGATAGTAATACTGTATCATCAGTATACCGAATCTCTGGTTTGTCATTACCACCGATATTTAGGGCGTCATATAGCTTCCTGTTTATACCATCTCTGACATTTCTCATTATATTTTCGGCGTACAGGTTAAACAAATAGGGGGACATCACACAGCCCTGACAGACTTCTTCTTGATGTCAAACAATCTGATGTCTCGCCATCTATTCTAACCGCTGCTTGTTGGTCTAGATAGAGCATTTTTATGAGTTGAATTACATGTGATGGAAAGCCCATATTCCTCATGATTTCCCAAAGTTTCTGATGTTGTACACAATCATATTTTTTTTTTTTTTTTTTTTTTTTTTTTTCCGCGTTTCCATCCTGTTTCAGGATATTGCGGTCAACACCAGCATCTTTCAGCTGTATGTTGATTCCTGGGCTAGATTACGCTCATCAGCACGCCACGACTTTCTGAGCGACCGGCTCCATACTCTCATAAGTCACTTTTGCGATTCGAACCACTGCTAATTCTCGTCGCGTCACGTGACGAGAGTATTCGGGGTTAGCGGAGAAAGCTGCTAACTCCTCGGCCATGGAGCCGGCATGTACACAATCAAATGCCTTTGAATAATCCACAAAACATGAGAATAGGTTTACATTAAATTCTCTACACTTCTCTATTATTAAACGCATGTTGAGAATGTGATCTCTTGTTCCTCTTCCTTGTCTAAATCCGGTTTGAACCACGTTAATTTCTTCTTCCATTATCTTACGAAGTCTTCCCATTATGATTTTTAGTAGAATTTAACTTGCATGACTGATCAGAGCAACAGTTCTATAGTTGGTGTATAATTTCAGGTTGCCCTTTTTTGGTATTGGAATGAAGATATTTCTCTTCCAATCTTTTCCATTTCTTTTTACATAATGCGTGATAGATTGTTATACTCTCTTCTCCTCTCGCTTTAATTAGCTCAGCTGGTATCCCATCACATCCAGGTGATTTACCATTCTTTAGGTTCTTTATTGCCCATTAAATTTCATCTAATGAGGGTTCAGGTTCTGTCTCTGCTGTCATTGGCTTATGTATCTCATTCATATCCTCACTCTCACTCATATCATACATTCCATTGCGGTACTCCTGCCATCTTTCTAAAATTTGTCTAGATTCTGTTTAGGTATTTCCCATCTTGTCACAGATAACATTCAATTGAGGTTGAAAATTTGTTGTCAATAACTTCATTTCTTTGAACATTTCGTAATCTCTTCCAGTCTTATGATATTGCTCTATTCTGGTACAGCAATCTTGTATATATTGATCTTTGTCCTTTCTTGTGTTCTTTCTTATTTCTCGAGTTAAAGATTTATACTTCATCCTGCTGTTATCGGATTTACCTCCTTTCTGTTTCAGTTCCCTTCGTTGTTTTATTAATTCTAACGAATCTGATGTAATCCATGACTTATGTTGCTTTTTCTTGGTCGGAATGAAATCTTTGGCTGCAGTTATCAAGATATCTCTAGCTTGTACTGCCAGTTCATCAGGTGTCATTTCCTCTTGTACAGACATCAAGACCCCAAAACGATTCTTAACTTCTACGTTGTATGCATCTGGTATTTTTGTGAGATCAAAACGAAGTGGCCTTGGTCCTCGGGTAAGCTTTTTGAGTTTTAATTTCAGATCTGCTTCTAATAACTGATGATCTGTATCACATTCTGCACTTCGTAAGTTTTGCAGATGTTATGCTTGATCTCCATGTTCTTTGTATTAAAATATAATCTATCTGATTTTTTGTAATACTGTCCGGGGACTTCCATGTGAAGAGTCTTCTTGGGTGTTGTTTAAAAAGTGTGTTGGCTATCGTTAACTCATTTTCTGTGCAAAATTCGATTAATTTGTCACCTGCATCATTTCTGTTTCCCAATCGAAATTTTCCTAAAATGTGTCTCTCATTTTCAGCTCTTCCTGTAACTACTTTTGCATTAAAATCTCAAATTATTATTTCTATATCATTGTGACCAATCTTATTTAATGTGTCGTTTAGTGTGTTGTAAAAATCTTCAATTTCGTCCTCCTCTGCTATTGAAGTAGGTGCATATATCTGTATGAGAGTTGTGTGTTTTTTGTTTTTTGTTTTTTGGACGGCCTTTAAGTCTGATAGTGAGGATTCTATCACTAACTGGGTAATATCCCATTAAATATTTTGCAGTTGCTTTATCTAAACAAAATGCCACTCCACTCTTGTCTCCGATGTCTCTACCAGAATATATGAATATACCTCCATTTTCAGTTGTAAAATGTCCCTTGTCTCTCCAGCTATGTTCACTAATTCCTAAAAGTTTGAATAGTTAACCTCTCAATCTCATCACACACTACTTTAAGCTTTCCCTCATACAAACTTCTCACATTCCATGTTCAAATTCTCACTCTGTTTCTTAGTCTGACACAGGGGATTTCGTTGGTAGCACAGTCAGGATTAACTCCGTCATCACGATTACTAATACTGGCCGCTGTGTCACACTCTTCTCCACTGCTATCTGATCTGCCTGGCCCGGGGGTCTCGCCACCAGATCTCTTTATTATTATGATTTCTTTCATGGTTGTTAGGGTTTCTATGGGAAGTTTTGCAGAAGGTAGTTTGCCATTGCTTTCCTTCTGGGCAGTGACTGTACTAGTCGGTGGCCATAGCCATTGTCTCTACTGATGAGATCATCTGCCTATCGCCGCAGAGTGCAAGACCTAACCAACAACAATCGGTCGGCTGCTCTCACACTCCATCCACCACCTGCACCCATGGCTTCACGTATCCCTGATTGGAAGGCTAAACGGGTACTCCACCTTGGCCAAGGGTGTCCCGTAGACTAAAGGAGCAAAGGAGGCGTTTTACATCTCCTTTGATGGAGGATACCCCTGTCCCGCTAAAAACATCTTTTAACAAGGAAGAAAAGAACACACAATAGACACATCACTGATGCGTAATACCGAAAATGTAAGAGAAACTGTATTTTATGTTACATAATACAATCTTGTACATGTGTATATGTATCATACATGACTTCATTTAACATAACACAATGTTGTACATGTGTCTATGTATCATACAATACTTCATTTAACAGATTACAATCTTGTACATGTGTATATGTATCATACGTGACTTCATTTAACAGAATGCAATGTTGTACATGTCTCCTTCAGTCCCCCAACTCACTGTAAACCTCAGTTACATCATCAGCAATCCCATGCATCACTGCGCATGCCCTCCCCACATTATTCAGTTGTTTCTCTACTTCTCTTCTCAGTGAGTTGTTAGATCTCCATCTGTTTCTGTTCCCCTGTGGTTTCCACACTAAGACTTGTCCATTTATACTATGCTCAGGTTTCTCCCAATGTGTGTCTCACCATTTTATTCCTTCTATGTTACGCATTCACCAATTAGTGAATGTTTGTAGTTTATGTGTAATCCTTTTCGTTGCTCTGCGTGTTTATGGTACATATTGTAGCATTCCAATTACCAGAATACATTGTCGCACACACGTTTATGTGTTATACATCATACGCCATACGGCTTTTGGTTAGTTTGTTGGTTATGAATTCTTTCCAACAATGAGCTTGAAGTCTTCATTCCGATGTATAAACTATTTGCGTTCAAGTACGTGAGCCCTAAGAATGGCTTTCATCTATAGCACACAAGCTCGTGTAGAGATGTTGTTACACATCCTGCATCCAAGTACCATCTCCAAGATGGTTGTGTGGCACATTTATCTATCCCTCTGCAAGCCCAGAATCCAACAGGGGGTGCAAGACCGGTGCAGGAATTTCACATCTTCGGGAGAAGCACGTTAAGATATGGCCAGATCATGATTCAGCACTGCATGTACGGACCGGCTGGGATTGTGGCCATATTGGCTATGTTCATCATCATCATCATATGCCATGGGCGGTCAGTGTCA
The DNA here is from genome assembly GCA_963921405.1 of Cepaea hortensis. NCBI lineage: Eukaryota > Metazoa > Mollusca > Gastropoda > Stylommatophora > Helicidae > Cepaea > Cepaea hortensis. Next base: position 3,574,824 of record OY992891.1, on the reverse strand, counting down.
TCTCACACGATCACCAGAGTCGTGGATCAGCTCGTGTTCCTGTCTCGACCATGTCACGTGGCCAAGCAATCCACGTATTTACTTCTCATGGTCTTGTTATCTTCACATGTTTGATTATTTTATTATCAACAAATCTCTACACAATGTCTACAGGCATCGTATTGCTAGAGACACAATACACTCGTCGAGTCATGAATGTCCTCTTCTTCATTATCATCATCATCAGCATCATTACTAACTACCACCATTATCAACATCATTATGTGCCATGTCGGTAGTGTTGCGCGTTCTTGGTTCCCCATCTCACAGCATCTCCAGAGTCTAGAATGTCAAACTGGACAAAATGGAATATATTTATGACACGTTCCTCTCCTAGCCTTTAAGGTTGACTTATATATCTCTCTTCATTATCGTCTCCATCCTATGTTGGGGAACCCAAGTATCTTACGGCGTTGAGTATTCTTTCATCTCCTATATGTGCAGATACAACGTGCAGTATTCCTCCTTCTTTTCTTTCAACTGCTTGCCTACACGGTACGCAGACAGTGGACTGAAGTGCTGCAGAGGTCTGCTGTCCGTAGAGTCACCTTCATCTTCACTCCGGGATATGCGGAAATTGTGAGGGAAATGAACGAGCTGATAAACTGGCTGGCTCTGCACCCCCTGTAGATGGCCAGCCCATAGATCATTCCGATGTTATTAACATCCTTAGGGAGATGTGGAGAGCGGAGGACTTTGACGTCAGTGAATCCACATCGTTGTCCAGAATGACAGACTCGGGAGTGGGAATCGGCACGGTCAGACACGAGAGGCACATCTGGTGAATGAGGGTGTCAACCAACACAGAACTGGCACTATTAGCAGTCAGACGCTGGTGCAAATGTTTGGGGGAGGTCAGAGCACCTGTGGACATGTCCGGAGTGCAAGACTGATACCCTAACAGATAACTAACTAACTAACACAGTATATCAGTGGGGGTGTTTTTTTCTTCTAATTTTAGTCTTTAGTCTTCTATCCTTGGATGTAGATGTATATTACATGGTTAATCATATTTCAATTCTGAACCGAGGTTTCCTCTTCTACTCTTGAATGTAGATGCATTACATACTTGTATTATGTTGGCATGATGACACTCACTCACTAACTCACTCACTCACTAACTCACTCATTCACACACTCACTCACATACTCACTCATTCACTCACACACACATACACACACTTACTCACTCACTCAC